>QEPC01009433.1:0-10928 GCA_003113815.1 Sphenodon punctatus | reverse complement strand
GGCACATGGGGAGTGAGGCGGTCCCGCAGATAAGTAGGGCCCAGGCCATGAAGGGCTTTAAAGGTTAAAACCAGCACCTTGAACCTGGCCCGGTGCTTTATAGGCAGCCAGTGCAGAGCCTGGAGCACTGGTGTCATGTGCTCCCTGTGACCCGCCCCCGTAAGGAGATGGGCAGTGGTATTCTGCACCAGCTGCAGCCTCCGGACCAGCTTCTCAGGCAGCCCCACGTAGAGTCATTGCAGTATTCCAACCTTGAGGTGATGAAGGCATGGATGACAGTTTCAATTAGTAATCCCATTCAATAGGGATTGCGATTTCAGTTTTGGATCTGCCAGGAATGGGCCATTAGGGTTAATCTGAAGCAACCCATAATTTACGCCTCCCAGTTATGGGTCCAAGTTTCAGGTCCAGAATTCCACACGCACACCCTGCTGCCCATGAAGCTGCAGTGTACTTACCCGTGAGTAAGTTCAATCAAATATAAGATTGATCGTACTTACCAGAGAGATTGATTGAAGCACTGCCCCTGCTGCGGGGTCTCCCAGCAGACTCCCACACCATGGTGTCCTCCCTGCTCTGGATTGTGCATGTGCAAAATGGCTGTTGCCCTTAACCAAAATGCTGATTACATCATTTGGTTACTGCCATTTTGGTTAAGGGCAGCAGCCCTTTTGTACATTGACAAAGCGGCCTCAGCAGCCATTTTTCACATGCAAGATCTGGAGCAGGGAGGTCGCTGTGGCAAGGGAGTCTGATAGAGACCGTACAGCAGAGGTGGTGCTTCAGTCCAGCTCTCAAAGACTGGTAAGTACACTCCAGTGCTCCAGGGGATGGGGTGGAAGGAAGTCGGACCCTCTGTCCTGGCGGGGATGGGAGTATGGATCAATTTTTTTCCATTGACTTCAATTGGAAAATTTCCAATAGACTTCAATGGGAAAAACAGAATCGATAAAAACGAAACTGAAAATAAATACAGAAGTTACAGATCCAAATCCATAAAATATTCCAATCCATAACTGCACCCCTGCACCCATGCTTAACCTTCAGTGGGTTTTTTTTTTAAAGACATAATACCAATTGCTATTGTTTTTCTAATCAGTTTTCCTCATCTGGCAAAAATAAAAAAGAGATACTAATCCCCCTTATTGCTGTGAACCCTTTCCGGTGGTGTTTGCACATCCCTTAATTCCCTTTTCTCCTAAGGAATGGACAAATACAGATTAAGTGTTAGAAGTCATAATAAACATCCTGAGTTTACCAGTGTGTAAACCATATACCAATTTCCACCCCTCCTATATTCCATATCCTTTCAGTTGAGAAAGCTTCTATCTGATTTTTCTAAGTAGCTGTTTAAACAAAAATAGATGTTTATCTCTTTAAAATTTTGCCAGGAAGCTGTCACTTTCCCATTTACTCATGCTATGTTGTGACAGAATATGTCAGCTTCTCACGCAAATGAAAAGAGATATAGACCTCTATTTACTTTAGCTGAAAAAATAAGTAGTCATCAATTCAGAGAAAAGTGTTTTCCCATCTGAAAAGATGGGTAAACAAGAGAAAAAGCAACGGTTGTCTAATGCCTAAAAGGCACATGTAAACCATACATTCCAAGTCTGATTCATTTATAACCCACTGCCATAGAGCAGATAAAACTCATGATATGCAGAGTTAGGTACTATGTAGCAGATGGACTCCAATGTGCTGGAACTAACTCCTTTTTGATGAGAGAGGATTAATAATTTGATCATTGCATTCTAGGCTTCACAAAGGGAAGAAGTGCTCAAAACGAGGAGACAAACAGGAAGCTTATTTGAGATTCGCGGTTTGGTCCAAAATAGCAGCAGAGGGTCTGTTAGATATAGAGATGCAAGTTATTTTGTATGAGTTAACCAAGAGAAGTGCCTGAATAAAGATGGAACTAAAGCTAAACACCTCAAAGTCCAAACATGGATAGTGAGATCAGCCCCAATGGGAGCCTGGCTCAGCCAAGGAGACAAAGCAAAGCTTATATGTGTTAGATAAATAAATGTAGCAGCAACAGAATCTTTGAAAAGGCCACAAAAGGAGGAAGCCAAACCCCTAACTGTGTTGCACTTGGGTGGGTGTATCTCATTATTTTATGTGTCTTATTTTTATGCAATGTTTTTATGTAAGCTGTCCTGAGTCTTTGGGGATGGGGCAAGGTAGTAATCTAATAAATAAATGCATAAAGTTGGTAAATCGCGAAATGAAAAGTCAGTCGAGACATTGCAGAATTCCAAGCGTTTCTCGATTTGATCAAGATGATACCAGGAACTGGGATTTTAATGAGATTTCCCATTTTGGTCAAATCTTGTTTCAGCCCTAGCCTTCAGTGACACTTGCAAAGCATGCTTACTCAGCCAGCTGCACTGCACTATACCTGTGATACCCATAATCTTTTGGATGATTCTGACTGCATTCAAGCCACATGATTGATTAATCTCCTTGGAATTTTAAGATGATTGGAATATCCTTTCAATGTTACTATTAATTATTATTGTTATTGTTATTATTTAAAAATAACAATAGTCATATTTATATAGTGCCAGCAATATACCTGGAACTGAACATTAATTAGAGACAGGTTCCTTTGCTCAGGAGGGGAGCCAAGGAAGAGGGGAACAGAGAGAGAGTTAGGGATTCATTCACAAAGCTGAGAAATCACAGGTGTACATGACTGTAACATTTGCAGTTGCATTCATAACAGCACCATCAATTGCCATTACGATGAGAGGAGTGATTTGTACACTTTCCATCTCATACACCTGTTTCAGGTAAATAAAAAGCTCGTTTCAAAAATAATCTTCCTGAGTTTCTCCATCTGCATCTTCTCAACGTTCATACCCAGATGAGCATCCACATCAGTGATGTCAGCACATTTGTTTTTCCTGTCTATCATCATAGTATCTGTGTGATTTTGATCAACAATTTGGTCAGTGAAAAGCGCTACACCCAATATGTTTTATAGCTGGCATTCTCCAGAACTTATGCAGGTTGATACTTATATGATTACCTTCTCAATACATTTTCAGTCAATGACAAGCTTCAGATTCTAATTTTGGAAACATTGGGGCTGGTCCCATGCCCCATGTGCACAGCTGTGTGCATGCACAACTGCATGGTGTGTGCAAGCACCATAGGCCCCATACTGGGGATGCACATCGTTTGTGCACACATCCTCCGTGTGGTGCTACGCAGGGCATGGGATTGGCCCCACCAATAATAATAACAATAGCAACAACAGTAATAGTTATTGTTACAGCAATGTCCGGACACCCCATTCAAGTCTGGGCTATAATAAGTAGTCTACAGATGCTGTAATGCATTATAACCCTTGAGTTCACAAATCACAAATATGACCCTGAATAACACTCTCATCATGGGTGCTTGAGGATCAATGGGGAAGATGTGGGAAGGTAAAGCATTGGGTAGAAGTCCAATCTATTGGGATTCCTTGTATCTTTCTTAAGGAATACAAGGATAAAGGAATTCCAATGGGTTGTACTTCTACCCAAATACCTTGGTGTTCTCCTCTCCCTCACTTTTACTAAATTTTGCTTTAAGAGCTTTGAGAAGAAGCCCTGACAGTGCACCAGAAGTAATGTGTGTCATTGTCATAAATAGTGATATGGTACAGCTGAAAGAGGGCACCCCCAAAAGGATACGTCATCAAATTTGGAGTGCCTAAATTTACCTACTCGCATTTAGGTACCAATTGGTGCCTGAATGCAGGCTGATTCACCCCTCCCCCAGCTGTGCTGCTGCTCCTGCTGCTCCCTTGGCCCCAAATGAATCCCCACTATGGGGACTCTGGCATGCCACCTGGCTCATCTGAGTAGTGGGCCAGGCCAAGCAGCATCTGGAGGAGCAGCAGTACAGGCAGGCAGGTGAGCCAGCCGGCCATGGGGAGCACTCTGGGATGCCCCAGGAAGCTCCTGCCCTGTGTGTTCCCTGGACTGACTCAACCCACCTCCCTATCTATGCTGCTGCTCCCACTGCTCCTCCAGTCCCATGTGCATATCTGCTATTGGGACTGTGGTATGTTGTCCAACTCAACTGAGCAGTGGGCAATGTGCTACCTGCTGCACCTCTATGATATGGGCCTTTAATTTATTATTATTATTATTATTATTATTATTGTTGTTAATAATAATAATAATAATAATAATAATAATAATAATAAATAATTTATTAAGCATTTATATAGCACAAGCAATATACCTGGCACTTTACAATTGTAAGAGACACTGTCCCTGCCCTAGTGGGCTTACAATCTAAGAAAGACACCGGAGGGTGGGGTGGGGAGACAAAGGGGAGGGGGAAACAGAGGAAGAGAAAAGGATACATTTATATAGCACCAACAATGTACCTGCACTTTACAATTGTAAGAAAGAGGCACGGTCCCTGCCCCAGCGGGCTTACAATCTAAGAGAGACAAGAGGGGGCGGGGGGAAACAGAGGAAGAGACATGGATATATACACGAACTCATGAGCTCTCAGGTGCACATGCCTGGCTTAGTTACAAAGGTGTCATTACTCATTTAATGTTACACAAGATACGATCATTCAGGATAAGTCAGCAAGGGGGCGAGGGGAACGAGGAGCCAGGGAAAGTTTCATGGAAGAGGTGGGTTCTGAGGAGGGATTTGAAGTTTTGGAGGGAGGAAACAAAGGAAATGTGTTCAGGGTGGGAGTTCCAGGCATGGGGAGCTGCCAGGGAAAAGGGGATGATGCATTTTGAGGAGCAGGGGAGTCATGAGCAGGCGGCAGAAGAGGAGTGGAGTGCCCAGACAGGAGTGTAGCGGGAAATAAGTGCTGAGAGATATGGGGGAGCAAGGTCATGAAGAGCCTTGTAGATAAAAACCAGGTGTTTGTGCAGAATGTGTTCAGGAAGAGGGAGCCAGTGGAGAGAGGAGAGGAGGGGCTGCACATGGTCAAAAGTGGCAGACAAGGTGGCTAACCTTGGCAGCAGAGTTATGAACAGAAAATGAGAGGAGCAAGGTGAGAGCGATAAAGGCCAGTGAGAAGGAGGTTGCAATAGTCGAGGCCAGAGATGTCAAGATGGACAAGGGTTTTAGCAGCTATAGTGAGGAAAGGACAGATCTAAACAATGTTGTGCAGAGAGAAGTGACAGGATTTGGCAACAGAATCGATCTGAGGTTTAAAAGAGAGGGAGGAGTCAAAGATGAACCCTAGGCTATGTGCCTGAGGGATGGGCTTGATGTTGACCCCATCAACGAAGACACAGAAGGAAGAGAGAGAGGAAGGATTAGGGGAGAAGATGAGGAGTTTGGTTTTAGCCATGTTAAATTTGAGCTGACAATAAATTTCCATAAATAACAATGCAGATATCTATAATATTTATTATGCAATAGGCTAAAATCGATGTACCTGTCTGAGCCCACACAAGCAATTGGTTGAATTGCTGTGATGTCACAGAACTTTCAGAATCATTCCAATTTCTCTCAGGGAATGGTCACACTCAAGTGACAAGGTTTATTATGAATGTATGCCCCTGTAGGTTTGGCCATGAGTTACTTATTTTCTGCTGCATGTTACAGATTTTTCAAATTTCACCTTCTGCTGAAAACTAATGCCAAACCTATAGCCAAAGGTTACTCTTTATATGATGCAGATTCAAATTTTGACCACTTTTTACCAGTTTTAAGTTCCAATCAATCAATCAATCAATCAATCAATCAATCAATCAATCAATCAATCAATCAATCAATGTTTATTGGCGTAGCACAAGGCCATTGCCTAATACAAAACACCCTGGTATCCCAGGGGGAACTTACTGCAATACAAATCAGATATTAAATAATTAAAATAACATGGCAACAAATAAATGGACTATTAAAACTGGTGGAGCACCATCAGGCTGACTAACTGCCGCTGTGTAGGCGATCCAAACTACGCAAATATATTACAAAAGAGTAAATAAACTAATAGAAAAAATAAATTTAACTAAAGTGTACCTTACCAATGATAGACATAAGAATCGTTTTGCATACTCAAGCTGCAAGAAATGTTAAGTATACTCGATAACCACTGGAGCAAGATGCCCTTTAAGGAATTGACTGCGTACCAGTCTGGCTTCCAGCAAAAGAAGGAGGCCAGGGGACTGTCTTATGTTATACAATGAGCAGGATAATAAGTTAGACCCAAAGTGAGGTGAGATTACCAACAGTAGGCACAAAACCTTCCACTGTAGGACATGGTTCCAGGGCCAGGTGCGAGATCACCCGATCCAATATCCCATGTCCCCACAGAGAGTCAGGCTCACATAGAGTAACGTAAAGCACTGGAACAACTAAAAATGAGAGTTGGGGAAGGGCTGGGAGGACTGACCCCAGGAAGCAGGTTCCCAAAGAGGCCAAGAAGTCCCCAGCCTCAAATAGAGGTCTGACTCAGAGGAGAGCTGCCTGGAATAGATTTAAAATCCAGGAAATTTCTCCTATGATGCACAGCCTGTGTGATGTAAGATGCCATATTTTTTATGACCTGCGGCCTGTAACTATCCAGCAACAGGCACAGCAGCACATCATCAGACCTGCCAGGGTGTTCCTGCAAAAAAGACGTTAAATATTTTTCACTCAAAGAGTCATAAAGGTGGCAATGAAAAAAAACATGGGTAACCATTTCAACAGCGGTATTATCAAATAAACATAACCTTTCAAGAAAGGGAACACCCCGAATCTGCCCATCCAGAACCTGAGAGGGTAGGGCATTTACTCGGACTCAAAATATGAGCTTTTTAGCTCTGACAGGAATGGGGGAAATCAGATATTTGGGCAACTTCCCCTGTGCTGGGATCAGTGGAAGGTAGGGCCTCATGTGAGAGGAGGCTCTAATAGCACCAGCTTCAGACTGTTGACCAATATCATTGGTTCTCAGCAGAATATCCCTCCAAATCAGCCCAGTAAATTTATGAGCCAGGTATTCTTTTGATAAGCCAATTGATCTTAAATGGGCATCTATTTTCTGCAGCCAGGGATTACCCCAAACATCCCCAGAAGCTTCTTTAGATAAATCAGAACACTGATTGGTATAGGTTTTCCACCAAAATTTTAGGGCATGTTCCATGGCAAGCTGTTTCCAACTTTTTTGGCCCAGTTCTACCCTGAACGTGGCATATGGTGTACCCCTTGATCTCCCCCCAAAAGGGCAGCCAGAAATCTCGCCTGCACCATGCTGAGGTGTTGGGCACAAAAAGGAGCCCAGAGCTCAGCCCCATACAACAATTGCCCTCCAATCTTGGCGATGAAGACCTTCAGCGCCGGGGAAATAGTGTCTCTGCCCTGTCAGGTGAAGAAGCTAAATAAAGCATGAGAAAGCCCTTTGGCCACCAGAATTGCCCTCATGACATGCTCCTTCCATGAGCCAGATTTATGGAAGAGCAGCCCCAAGTAGTGAAAAGAGGACACCTATTGAATTACATGCCCCACTATTTCCCAGTTATGGGACTTTCCCCTGTTATTGAATACTAAAACCTTAGACTTACAATAATTAATAGATAATTTGTTGGCCTTGCAGAAGGCCGCAAAGGCCTTCATTTGCCTCAGAAGACCAATACGAGTTTGAGATAAGAGTGCAACATCGTCAGCATAGAAAAGGCACCCAACTGCTCTGGAGGACATCCTAGGTGGAAAAAAATTGGATTCTGCCATGATGGGAATAACGTCATTTATGTAGTAGTTAAAGAGGGCCGGGGCCAAAACACAGCCCTGCCTAACACCAAAGTGGATATCTATTGAACCGGATGACCCAATGCATCAACCTTAACTACAATGGAGGAATTAGCATGCAGGGATTGAATGAGCCAAAGGAGTCTTACATCAACCTAAGATCTCTGGAGCTTTTCCCAAAGTATAGTCCTATCCAGAAAGTCAAAAGCGGCCTTAAGGTCTGAAAAAGCCACATAAAAGGAATGGCTCCGGGCTCTGTATTTGCTAACAAAATGATGCAGGATATAACATTGCTCTATGGTAGAGTGGCCTTTTTGGAAACCTGCTTGTTCTGCATGTATTATCTTCTCCTGCCTCATCCATTGTGTTAGTCTTGTAAGCAGGAGTTTGGCAAATATTTTCCCTACTACACATAAGAGACTAATCGGGCAGTAGTTGGCCGGCTCCGTTTTGGGTTTTTTTTTATATATAGGGACAACTACCGCCTTGGCCCATAAGACTGGGACTCTGCCTGAGTTATTTACAGCCATAAATAAGGCTGCAAGCAGTGGGAACCACCAGTCTTTATAGGCCTTTATACATTCGATGTGGATGTGGTCAGGCCCTGGGGGTCTTATGATTTCAGAATGAAGCCACCAAGGACTTCGAGTTCCGTAACAGGGGGCATGGATGGAATTCTGCCAGGGTAGTTTCCAACAAGACCAAGGGCCTTTCTCCCTCTATGCTGTACAACTGACGAAAATGCTCAGCCCATGTGGATGATGAGATATTACTGACCATGGGTCTTAAGGACCTACTAGTAGAGCTGTTGACAAGCCGCCAGAACTGCCTAGGATCTTTTTGTTCGGTGACCGAAAGGAGACTAGACCACTGCTCCTCCACATATTTCCTGTATTTCTCCTTAATCAGTTGTTTATAGGTAACTTTGCTCACAAAGTAATCTGAGGGAAGTCCAATAGATGGATTTCAATCTAAATCGAGCAAGCTGGCACTCTTTGTCGAACCAGGGATTTCCACTCCTGGGGCGAAAGGGCTTTATATCCATAGACAGCGACTGGGTAAATTGGGTCAATTTGGTGCTAAACTGCTCGAATAAATTTATCATCTTGCTGGGCTCTGTAGAGTGGAGGATTTTCCCTCTCAATTGATCACTGAAAGGCTGAGATAAGTAGGCACCCAGCGAGATAGCCAAAGATTGGTCCCAATGCGGGGCCCTGAGGGTTTCTATATGATTAACCTCAGGGTCTGAGATGGTGGTGGGATTTATAGTCTCCAACTAAGCCTGAACCTACAGTGAAATCTGCTACATATGGTAAGACAGCAGGAGAAGCTAATATGTAGTCCAGAACACTGGTGTCCAACAGCCCCAAGTGTGTGAACTCCCCATCCGGGTTGCTATATCCAGCCCCATTAAGGATGTACAAGTTGAAAGAGGCTGCCAACTTGGTTAGCCTAATCCCAGAGGAGTTGATGTGTAAGTCCCTGGACCTCCTAGGTTTGAGTAAGGCATATGGATCATTTGGGGTCAGGTCAACATAGGGTATGACGGCAGAATCACTAGGGCCAATCCTTGCGTTGAAGTCTCCCGTAAGGATGAACAACCCCTCTGCATATTTAAAGTAGAGGTCCTCTAACAACTCCTCTAGATCTTTCTAGAGTGCTTCTCTAAACGAACCCGTATTACAGGGAGGAATGTAAATGGTTAATATAACTAAGGTTAAAGTTCCAATAGTAGCAACAAAGCCTAACACAATCTGCACGTTTACAATGGAGAAAAAGTCTGCAAAGGCCAAGCCCTGGGCAACAAAGCCCCCCAGCCTCCCACAAGCACGGCCCTTATCATGAAATTTAACAGCATGGAGACCATAAGCCTTATATCCTTCCAACTCTAGGGGCAATGTGGCCCAGGTTTCTTGGACCAAAATAATATGAAAGTTCCTAGTAAATGCAAGAAAATCAGGGTCACTCTTATGCCTAGCCCAACCTGCGATGTTCCAGGAGCATAACTGGAGAGGTTTGGCTCGGGAAGGGGTTTTTAAGTGTCTGAAAATTAGATCTAGATTACCTAACGCATGCACTCTTATTTTACTTCCTGTCCTAAGTCCCCTGTTGTTTTTTGGATGCAGAATATCTGGTTAAAAAAAAAGAAGGGGAATCAGGAAAAAATGCTCCACATAGAGCATTGATTAATTCATTTAATACACTAGCAATAATGCTCCGGACTACAGCAAACAGTGATTTGTAACAAAAATAGTATACACACAAACCCAAGAAGCAGTGTAGAGTCAAGGTCAGTATATGCCAAATTGCTCAAAAGTAAACACTTGGGGAGTAGGATATTTATTCACTGACCCTGAAATGTCAGCTTGACACTGATACTAATGTAGTATACCTCTCTCTAGAGTATCTCCCACTATGCAAAGGTACCACTAACTGTGAGAATCTTCCTGAGGTGCTCCAACTGCATGCAGAAACCATCTGCATATGTTATTTTATTGCTAGGTCTCATAAATCAATATTATGGGGAAACATCTACAATTTCCTACTATATTAGAAAGTGGGTAGCCACAGCGCTGCACACTTGAGATACTAATGACACCAGTGGCACAGTACTTACTCTTTTAAAATTTTATTGCACAGCTTGAGGTTATTTGGTTTAGCAAACCCACCCAGATTGCTTCCTAGCAAAGCCCTGGAGCACTGACCTACTAAAGTTCACATTGCCAAAGACAGAGTAGCAGTCCTGCTTGTGTGTTTACTCTTACCTGGTGAGAGGAAAAAAGCATGATTGGGGGGTGGGTGCAGATCAGGATGCTATGGCTACAAAAGCAAATATGATGCAATTTCTGGAATTATGTCTGTGATACTGCAAAGCAACCTCTATTGGACATGCATAGATCCAGGAAGAAAAAGGGAATTAGTCCTGAATATATGAGCATAAGAACTAGTAGCACTGCAATAAGGGAAACAAGGCGTGTAGGGAACCTGGTTCCATTCAAACAAAGAGGGCCAGCCTTAAAAGAGGCAGGGACTGAGGCAAAGGACCAGAGCAGGGTGGCAAGGCTGGAGGTGGCCCTGGAATGGGGTGGGATACATGGAATGGGTCATTGTCAGGGCAGTGGAGAGGAAAGATCACTGATCAGCAGTAATGGTGGAGGGGCCACTCAGGAACAGCGATGGTGGAAGAAATCCAGGGGACCATCTTTGGAGTAGTGGGAG
>QEPC01009431.1:2168327-2181089 GCA_003113815.1 Sphenodon punctatus | reverse complement strand
CTGGGTGTCCACAAGATTAACCACTGGGTAAGGCTTGACCAGTTTGCAGTAGAGCTTCTTGAGATGAGTCAAGGATGATGCCAGTCTGCAACACCCAGCCATGTAGGGGTGCCATACTAGTCATACCGCTTAACACATCTGTGGCAGGTGCCATACCACAGAACACCTCCAGATGTTCCCCTGTCACATGACACTGGTCTGTATACAGCAAGCCTGTAGGGCCAATACACTACACCATTGGTTTTAAATTCAGAAGTTGGTAAGGAAAATCTGTTAGAAAAAATGCTAACAACTTTGTTTGGTCACTGAAATGAGCAAAACCAGGACCTCCTTAATGACCTCTTTGTACAAGAGATGTAGCATATATCCAATTAATTGGCTTGGCCCCTACGTATATCTGATAGATTGCCTCCTCCTTTACTGTGACCCATAAGGTCAGCTGAGAATTCTTGATAACTCCTTCTGTGCCCCAGATCCATATGGCAAAGGCATGTAGAGACTGAGGCATCCTTGGTGGCTTCTCCCCAGTCTTGGAACTCTCTTTGGTTAATGGTTTGCCAGAGCCCCAGCATCTTTAGGAAGAAATGCAAATCTTTTTTAATGGTCAGGCATTTAGCAGGCAGAGATCGGTTTGTATAATATTTTTATTACTTTTCATTTGTATACTGTTATATTTTTGATTGAATATCCATTTCATTTGAATATTTGCCCCAGGCTCTCAGAATAAGGTGTGTTATCAATTTCAATATTTATTATGAATCCTACCCAACACTTCTGGGGACTATAGCAGATTCATTCTGTTTATGAAAGGTGTATTGCCAGTAGAACTTATGAATAAGGGAGAGCATTTTGTGAGCCTTGTACACTCTGGAGAATTTGACAAGCATATCATTTAGAGAAACACATCTGAAATCTCCATCCAACTTTCGAAAAAGATCTATGAAAAGTGATGTAGTCTGTTTAAAGTCAATCTCTTTTCCATTTTTCAATCATATTATGAATACCAAAGGCCAAGAAGTGACCTACTTTTCTGTAATATTTTCTTTGCTTTTAATTATAGCAATTAGAGTGTCCTGATCACAGGCATAGTCCTCAGGATGTTGACTCTCTCTTAATGTTATTGTAACAGAGATTACACAGATATTCTACCAGCGTGATGCCCCTTAATTATCCAGCTCAAATTGTTGAGTGTGCCTCAGACAGGTCTGAGGGCTTTCTGCAATGGATCTTTGAAGATTTCTCAGGAGTGTGCCCAACAGCAGTCATCACACGACAGTCTTAGCAGATGCTATTCTGAACACCAGTGGAAGCTTCTCTCCTACTATGAAGTGGCATTCTGCTTGCATTTTGCTAACTGATTGGTTCACTCCAGTTCAGTTATACAAGGAAGGGATGCAGATAACATTTTTAAAATCTCGCCTAGTGGCATGAGACAACTTCACCAGAGAGCATGAGCCCCTCAGACTTGTGGCATGAGACACAGCTGCTCTGCATGATAGGTACACCCTATAGACTACCATATGTAGATTAAATATTTACAGGAGAAAAAGTAAACCATACAAATTACAGATGGGCATGGGCCATGAAAATAATGATTCACTGCTTTTCCCTTCCCTGTAAACATCCCTCATTCCTGGTTCACTGCCAGTAGTGGAAGACCCCACTACTCCAGGAGTTGGGTTTTGCCCTGTCAAGCAGGGGGTGCTCCTTCTCCCTGCTGAACAGCTGTTCAACAGGGAGCAAAAATACTCTGCCCACACACAGCATAAGATCCAGTTCCAACCTACTTGCAGTTGGCACTAGGATTTGCATGGTGGATTGACATGAGTGCCGGGGAGCCTGGGTTTCCTAGCTCTCCCTCTGGGGCATGTCAGTTTCAAAGGTCAGACTGGTGCACTTCCTCTTCCCCCATGGTCCATGGCAGGGAGAGTGCAAGGTGGATGCCATGGCAGCTGCCCTGGAAGCTGCCCATTAGAATCCCTCCCCACACGCTCCACCTGAATGGCTGCTCTGCAGCTGTATCACTCAGCGGCCACACACCTTGACCGCCACCTCTCCGGCTTGGTCATTTAAAAACACCCATCCTCAAACACTGTCAATTTTAGCTTCCGGGGTTTTTTTTCTCATGGTAATTGACTTGCAGCTTGGGCCCCTGGGCCTCAGGACCCATTCAAGTGTACCCATCCCTCCCCCACAACCACTATGCTCGGGCCCTGTCTAAGAATGATCTTGCCAAGCCGCTTCAGATACACACTGAACAGGAGGGGAGACAAGATGGAGCCCTGCAGAACCCCACATGGGAGGTCACAGGGTCAAGCCATTGCTCATCACTACCCACTGAGACCTCCCAAACAGGAATGAATGGAACCACTCAAAAGCTGTACAGGTCCTGCAATTGTATCATCAACACCTCATGATCAACTGTATCAAAGGCCACTGAAAGGTCTAGCAGGATCAGCAAGCTATAATATCCCCTGTTAATTTCCAGGTGTAGATTGTCAACCAAGGCGTCCAATGCAATCTCATTACTACTATACCCAGGGCAAAAGCTGGACTGGCATGGGTCCAGGAATCTTAGCATCGAGATGTGCCTGAAACTGGGGGTGGTCACCCATTCAATAACTTTGCCTACAAAGGGAAGGTTAGATACTGGGTCAGAGCTTGCCAGGGAGTCAGCATCCAGGGATAATACCTTGAGCAGGGGCTGAATATCCACCATTTTGAGGGCGTTCAGCAGTCTACCCTTTGGAAGAGAGACAACAATCGCCCCAGTATCTCCTGGCTGGTTTTTACCAACCACCAACCAGGATGTACATTTATCTAATTCACAGCTAGCCACCTCCGTCCACAGCTCCAAGCACATCCTTCTCATTGGTAGGAGACAACAGCTGGAGCTGATCCAAACAGAATGGACCTGGCTTTGGCCATCCAGTGTTTAAAAACAAGCATACAATATTGA
Source organism: Sphenodon punctatus (assembly GCA_003113815.1). Taxonomy (NCBI): domain Eukaryota; kingdom Metazoa; phylum Chordata; class Lepidosauria; order Sphenodontia; family Sphenodontidae; genus Sphenodon; species Sphenodon punctatus. Next base: position 2,178,130 of record QEPC01009431.1, on the reverse strand, counting down.
AAATGCTACTAAGACTCTGTATGAAAACTATAAGCAATACTCAAGCCAATAGGTTTTAGCGTGGTGATTTTCATTCTTAGTGTTGAGACTAAATTTGATGGAAAGGTTAACATAAAAGTGTAGTGTTGGTGGGAAATGATTCCATGATTATACCTAAATAATCCTGAAGTGTCTTGCGGTCTCTTATCCCTGTATTTTCCTGTCATCTTTTCTATATGCAACAACACTCATTGCAGGTTATATGGGACGGGACAACCAAACAAGCCTTTCAGAGTCTGAGAGAACTTGAAGCACTATTGTATAACAAACCTCCTATAGCCTATGAAAGAAGCAGTGACTTCCTGACCGTTGTGATTATATCCCACAATCTGAAGGGAGCACTTAGTGAGTTCTGCTACATTTGGGGAACTGAAAAGACATTTTTTTTTAGTTGATTTTTGCCCTTTTAAGAAGTCCAAACAGTATGTTTCTGTGGGGCAGAATGAAAGGCTGACCATCCATACAGATTAGGAGAAGACATTGGGAGCTGGCAAGAGTGACGACAGTTTGCAGAAACCAACTTAAATGATGCGCAGCTTGTTACTTAACCCTGTCAGGAGGGTCACAAGTTGCAAGTAATGGCATTCATTCATAATAAATGACTGTAGCTTACATTTATATGCCTCCTTTCTTCCCAAAGGATTTCAAAGTGCTAACTTAGACCTCTGTCCTGCAAGCACCTTCTGATGTCCATATGTTGAACTTAAAACCCGGGTAGTCTCACTGACACACAGTTTAATGAGCTTGAGTTGGAGCATGCATGTGTAATCCCCGATAGCTGCTGCTCCTGTTTATCTGGCTGATTATTAAACACCTCACAGTTTAACCCAAGGTTTTTCCTCTCAGAAATCCCTGAATAGTGAGTAAATAAATTTTTCCACCAAAGTGCCTCAGAGGTTGGGCTGACTGGGATGGGAGAGTGGTTGTGCTTGATTAAATGTAGGGCTCAAACGAGATTTCATAAAAATGGGTAATCTCTTCAAAATTCCAGTTCCTGATACTGTCTCAGTTGAATTGAGAGCCTCTTGGTACTTGATAATGTCTCAACTGACATTTTGTTTCTTGATTTACTGAGTTTCTACTTACTGGGATTCTGTTTACTGCTTTGCCGTCCATTTCAAATCCCAAGAGGTAATACCGATGCAATACTGCATTTCTTGCACTTTGTTTTCCCTTGTACTTTCTTGTCACTCATTGACTGGTATGCAGATTCCTTTACTACTCTGCAATCCAGATTAAATTAAAAAAAATAAATCACTGCAAGATCACCTGTGTATGCGACCAGACACTAGTCCATGTTCATTGGTCATCTTTGTAAGCAGATGTGGATTTTATATTTTAATTGGAAAACGTAAGCATCTTTGACATCTTTAGGCCTTAAAAACTCATGTACTCCAGGAAGAAATGCTCTCCAATCCCATCTCTATTCTTTCTTAATGAATCTGCCTGATGTTCGGACACCTAGAGTCTTTCTGGTAACTAATGAAACCTACATTCGATTGTCTTGTTGAATACTTTCCATATTTACTTAATCACTATCTTATTTCAAGACTAATTCATTTACTTCCATGTTTGGCCATACTTGGTGCAATTGTTTATGTGTTTGTTAATATTCCATAGGGAATATATCTTTTAATAAAGAAAAATAACTCATATGCTCAGGACTGGTCATTGTCTCGTAAGGATGTAGTAAATAATTTAACTGGGGACCAACAGCTTGAACCCACTAATTAGGTGAAAAGATTAAGTTTTTGACCCAAAACTGTGGTCAACAGGACTGCCTCAAACCAAAGACCTTTGGGACAACATCTTATAGGCTACATCCCCTTGCCCCCACTACTGTGCAAAGTGTGGGATCAGAGGAAGAAGCATTGGTCTTCCATACTGTTACCACATGTCCCTATGTTCACTAGGTCTCCCTGAGGAGTGGGTCCCAATATCCAGATGCGTGCCTCAAAAAATGGTCAATTTGGGGAATTTAGCTCACTTTCCAGTCAGGGCCCATGACTAGGGATCTTTGGTCTAGAGACGTGATGTGCTGCAACTCCTTGAACCACCCCAGAGAAATGAGATATACAAAGTTTCGGTACAGTAAAATGCTATTTATTCAAGGGGACTAGAGGTACAGGGATCATCAAAAGAGATCAAGTCATAGAAACACACACACACACACACACACACACACACACTCTCTGAATCGGCGAGTATGGGGTTAAAACAGTGGAGGAACGAAATGCAGTTTGACTACAATGGCCTAGATGGAGCTCTTGAATTATGGAGGGGGGTGGAGGCAGGTGGTTTCTGCTGAAGTCGGGGGTGGAGGAGGGAGAGGGGGGACAAAGGAGTCCGGGCAGATAGATAGATCAGCAAGTGGGGTGAACGGCGGAGAACGGGGATGCAAATGCACGTTCCCTGCTGGCAGCTGGGAGCAGGCTCTGGCGAGACAGAATCCTGGGGTTGGGGCAGAGAGGAGAGATATGGAGAAGGATTGGCGGGTGGGGAAGCTCTTAGCGAGGCTAGGGACAGAGGGGAGACCAAGGCGATGAAAGCTACGGTGCTCACTGTGATCAATAAGGATGTCAGGTTGAGAGACAAGTGAAGGTAGGGGTCTGAGAAAGGCACTGTCAAACTGCGCCAGAAAAAAAAAACCCTACATGGGTCCTGAGTGAAGTGCTTGGGATTTCTGTTGCCCTGTAGCTGCAGTGCAACAGCGTTCCTGGCAAGAAAGGGCCGGCGGGACTGATCAAGAGAGTCCTGCTGACCCAGCAACAATGTTATCAAAAATAGAAAGAAGAGAGGATGCGGGAAGAATCAAGGAGGGAATGAAAGTGTTTAGGGTGTTATTACCCTATGAAGCAAATCAGCTGCATGTCTGGCTAAGTTTATCTAGATACGTGTGGTTTATGGCTGTTTTGCATTGCTGGAAGAGCACAGGTGAAGATGGTTTGAAGCCCAGTTCCATTGCCTTGCACCTTGGCAAGTTACTTATAGCAGTTCTAAAGTGAATAGAAAGTTCTAGTCCTCTGATTTGTGTAGCATTTCACATCCACTTTGCACAGATAAAAATGACCACACAAAGCGTAAGGCAATGGAGAATCATGCTGCTGTTGTAGCATTATTTTTCCAGGAGGAGGAGGAGAAATCTTTTCTAAGCCATATAGTATCAAAATGTGATGAGTTAATAAGCAAAGGTCCAAGAGTAGGGAATTACTAGGCTGCTTCACTGCTACATGTATTGACTTCCATTAGGCAGCAAGCTAATGGAAGGCTATTACTGCTTGGAGCTCAGCTGCTTAATAGGACCACATTTCTGAAAACCTCACTGTTGTCCGATTATTTGAAGAGCTATGGATATAAATAGCTACAAAAAGATATATAATGGTATAGACTGCTATAAAAAAATATATTACAAATGTGGAATGTCAGCATTACTCATGGGATGTGACACTTCCTAAGAAGCTAACAATAAAACTAACAGCCCTCCACCCCCCACCCCCCCACACACATTGCATCTCTGCTTTAAGGGTTTAAAAATGTGTTAAGCAAAATAAGTCCAATTTATCTCATTTGTTTGGCAACTTTCATCTTGGCTACACATTACCTATTTTACAGCTAATGAGGTAACTCCTCCACTGGTCTAGCTTAAGGTGCTGTCAGGTGTAGAAAAGGGTAACTTTAAAAGCCAAAGAAAGCACCCTGTGGAAAACCCATTATGTTTGTGTCTGTATGTAGGAGGGAGGGTTGAACAGAATTAGTGTGTCCTCTGAGCTGTTGTACTATGTGGTGAACCTGCTTTCCATATTTCATTGGTCTTATGATGACACTTTCGGCAGGGTCTTGGTGTGCGATTCTTCACTTTCACAGACATAACTCAATTGAAGTCAATTGAGTTACTCCTGGTTTACCTCAGAATAAATGAGGATATGGTTGCGCGAACTCTGCATCTTTCACGTAGGAATAGGCATGAAATGCCAATATACCGAAAGGCTTATATAACAAGATATACGAGGCAAGACTTTACCCACAAAACCTCTCCCAACTCTCGATGCTCAGAATGAGCCTTCCTGAACACACAATATAATATTTTATCAGCATCTTAATGCTGGCACAGTTGGAAGTAAGTCCCTTGGAAATCCCAGGAATGTTTTTTTTCAGTATGTTTAGAAAGGAGTCTCCTTCCATTTCTTTGGCAATCCCTTTATAGCAGGATATTTAATTGCAGCAGTAGTGCTGATATCACACTGGAGAGTAGTAATTATCGTGGTTAGAAGAAACCGCTAGTACCTGAAGCAGATAAAAGCTGAACTTTTCCTTTTACCTGATAAGATGTCATTCCTCCCAAAGCCATCATGTTGCTTTATGTTTTATGCACTATTAGTTTTTTCAGACTTTAGAGTTGTAGGATAGTCCACATTTTAAATTGCATTAATTTTCCAGGGAAAACTTAAACAGTGGATTTGTTTACTGCAGGACAGGGGTTAATTGGAGGATTTTATGCAGTCTAATTGATCATATAATTGTAGGAATCAAAAGGCACAGTGTGGCTTTCAAAGGAGAACTTGAAATTGAGGAAATTTAACTAAACACACTCTGGCAGGGTATTTACTGTCTGTCTTTGGATAATTGATGCATTCAGCACAATACATGAGACATTAAACGGCCCTCAGGGAATGCAGACTTCTGTTGCTGAAGGAGAGGCAAAGCATGCATTTTATATTCCATAATTAATTGTTTACCTAAGGATACACAGAATTCATCTCTAGTTTTAAAAAAAGGGTATCTTGTGAAGCTATGCTTTATGAAAATGAGAAGAAGATCTACTGTGTAGCTATGGTACTAGATGTCTTTGGTTAGGATATTAGACTAATGTATTAATTCCTGGGTAAATCTTGTACTTAGAAGATTTTCCCCTGGCCGCACAAAATGCACAAGGATACCCAAATTGTAGGTCTTCATTCTTTATTCTTGGTATGAGCTTGCATTTCATTAAGATTGAATTCACAAGGGCAAGAGTGTCTTCCCTATAACTGTGTGCTACAATTAAAAAAGTTGGAAGTAGCAAGGAGGGAATGAAATTGTTTAGGGTGATACAAGGAGAAAGTGAATGACAGTAAGCAAGGGTAAATGCTGACAGAATTAAAATATCCTAAAAATGAAATCTATTAGACAATGGAATTGTCTCACAAGGGAGGGAGAGACACATTTCCTTTGGAACTTTAAAGCGGAATTTAATTATGCATTCTGAATACATACCCAAAGTTAGCTATGGCAACAACTTCATCATGCCACTATTTTGCTTATTTGTTCCTTGCTCTGCTTAAAGTGCTGTTCATATCATATAGAAGCTTTTTGAAGAGGAAACAAAGCATCTTAAAAACACAGGTATTGGGCGGTGAAGAGCTTTTAAAGGTAAACTGGAAACAATTAGCAGAGACTAAAAATAGGCCCTTTTGTACTGACGCCCCCCCCCAACCCCCAATGTGTGCGGGTGGTGAGGGTGCATCTGTGTGGCTTCCATGGTGGGGGGGGGTGCATTCCCACGCTTCACCCACCTCCCTTCACCCATCTCCACCCATCACCCACACACAGAGGCATTAGAGACAACGGAGGTAACTCCATGCGTGGAGATGAGTGGAGGTGGGTGNTAGATACGTGTGGTTTATGGCTGTTTTGCATTGCTGGAAGAGCACAGGTGAAGATGGTTTGAAGCCCAGTTCCATTGCCTTGCACCTTGGCAAGTTACTTATAGCAGTTCTAAAGTGAATAGAAAGTTCTAGTCCTCTGATTTGTGTAGCATTTCACATCCACTTTGCACAGATAAAAATGACCACACAAAGCGTAAGGCAATGGAGAATCATGCTGCTGTTGTAGCATTATTTTTCCAGGAGGAGGAGGAGAAATCTGTTCTAAGCCATATAGTATCAAAATGTGATGAGTTAATAAGCAAAGGTCCAAGAGTAGGGAATTACTAGGCTGCTTCACTGCTACATGTATTGACTTCCATTAGGCAGCAAGCTAATGGAAGGCTATTACTGCTTGGAGCTCAGCTGCTTAATAGGACCACATTTCTGAAAACCTCACTGTTGTCCGATTATTTGAAGAGCTATGGATATAAATAGCTACAAAAAGATATATAATGGTATAGACTGCTATAAAAAAATATATTACAAATGTGGAATGTCAGCATTACTCATGGGATGTGACACTTCCTAAGAAGCTAACAATAAAACTAACAGCCCTCCACCCCCCACCCCCCCACACACATTGCATCTCTGCTTTAAGGGTTTAAAAATGTGTTAAGCAAAATAAGTCCAATTTATCTCATTTGTTTGGCAACTTTCATCTTGGCTACACATTACCTATTTTACAGCTAATGAGGTAACTCCTCCACTGGTCTAGCTTAAGGTGCTGTCAGGTGTAGAAAAGGGTAACTTTAAAAGCCAAAGAAAGCACCCTGTGGAAAACCCATTATGTTTGTGTCTGTATGTAGGAGGGAGGGTTGAACAGAATTAGTGTGTCCTCTGAGCTGTTGTACTATGTGGTGAACCTGCTGTCCATATTTCATTGGTCTTATGATGACACTTTCGGCAGGGTCTTGGTGTGCGATTCTTCACTTTCACAGACATAACTCAATTGAAGTCAATTGAGTTACTCCTGGTTTACCTCAGAATAAATGAGGATATGGTTGCGCGAACTCTGCATCTTTCACGTAGGAATAGGCATGAAATGCCAATATACCGAAAGGCTTATATAACAAGATATATGAGGCAAGACTTTACCCACAAAACCTCTCCCAACTCTTGATGCTCAGAATGAGCCTTCCTGAACACACAATATAATATTTTATCAGCATCTTAATGCTGGCACAGTTGGAAGTAAGTCCCTTGGAAATCCCAGGAATGTTTTTTTTCAGTATGTTTAGAAAGGAGTCTCCTTCCATTTCTTTGGCAATCCCTTTATAGCAGGATATTTAATTGCAGCAGTAGTGCTGATATCACACTGGAGAGTAGTAATTATCGTGGTTAGAAGAAACCGCTAGTACCTGAAGCAGATAAAAGCTGAACTTTTCCTTTTACCTGATAAGATGTCATTCCTCCCAAAGCCATCATGTTGCTTTATGTTTTATGCACTATTAGTTTTTTCAGACTTTAGAGTTGTAGGATAGTCCACATTTTAAATTGCATTAATTTTCCAGGGAAAACTTAAACAGTGGATTTGTTTACTGCAGGACAGGGGTTAATTGGAGGATTTTATGCAGTCTAATTGATCATATAATTGTAGGAATCAAAAGGCACAGTGTGGCTTTCAAAGGAGAACTTGAAATTGAGGAAATTTAACTAAACACACTCTGGCAGGGTATTTACTGTCTGTCTTTGGATAATTGATGCATTCAGCACAATACATGAGACATTAAACGGCCCTCAGGGAATGCAGACTTCTGTTGCTGAAGGAGAGGCAAAGCATGCATTTTATATTCCATAATTAATTGTTTACCTAAGGATACACAGAATTCATCTCTAGTTTTAAAAAAAGGGTATCTTGTGAAGCTATGCTTTATGAAAATGAGAAGAAGATCTACTGTGTAGCTATGGTACTAGATGTCTTTGGTTAGGATATTAGACTAATGTATTAATTCCTGGGTAAATCTTGTACTTAGAAGATTTTCCCCTGGCCGCACAAAATGCACAAGGATACCCAAATTGTAGGTCTTCATTCTTTATTCTTGGTATGAGCTTGCATTTCATTAAGATTGAATTCACAAGGGCAAGAGTGTCTTCCCTATAACTGTGTGCTACAATTAAAAAAGTTGGAAGTAGCAAGGAGGGAATGAAATTGTTTAGGGTGATACAAGGAGAAAGTGAATGACAGTAAGCAAGGGAAAATGCTGACAGAATTAAAATATCCTAAAAATGAAATCTATTAGACAATGGAATTGTCTCACAAGGGAGGGAGAGACACATTTCCTTTGGAACTTTAAAGCGGAATTTAATTATGCATTCTGAATACATACCCAAAGTTAGCTATGGAAACAACTTCATCATGCCACTATTTTGCTTATTTGTTCCTTGCTCTGCTTAAAGTGCTGTTCATATCATATAGAAGCTTTTTGAAGAGGAAACAAAGCATCTTAAAAACACAGGTATTGGGCGGTGAAGAGCTTTTAAAGGTAAACTGGAAACAATTAGCAGAGACTAAAAATAGGCCCTTTTGTACTGACGCCCCCCCCCAACCCCCAATGTGTGCGGGTGGTGAGGGTGCATCTGTGCGGCTTCCATGGTGGTGAGGGGGTGCATTCCCACGCTTCACCCACCTCCCTTCACCCATCTCCACCCATCACCCACACACAGAGGCATTAGAGACAACGGAGGTACCTCCATGCGTGGAGATGAGTGGAGGTGGGTGGACATCTGTGTGACGGGCTGACCACGCACCACTCACCTGCCGTGGCCTCCACCCATCCCCTCTGCACCACCAGCCTGCTTGAAAAGGGCCATAGATTAATTGAATTTTAAGGAATGAAGGAACCATTGAGATTGTCCAATCTGACTTTCTGTATAACAGGCCAATTAATTTCCACCAGTTATATAAATAATATATATATATACCTCTAATATACTAAGCTGTTCATATATTAGCTTTTTAAGTGTTAGGGATGTGCACAGATATTTTCCCCCTGTTTCATTATTTTTTTCACTTTCATTATTAAAATATCATTCATTTTGGTTACTATTTACTATTTTTGTACCCACACTAAGGAGCTCTCATTATATTTATTTATTTATTTATTTTACAATTTTATACCCCACCCCTTCTGTAGAGCAGCTTGGGGCATTTTACAATTTTTAAAAAAAATATAAAACATATAAAACAACAATATAAACCACATGATGAACCACATCATTACACCCCACGGATTTCTTTCCTTGTTGGGATCCAGTTACACCTGAGGAAATGAGACTATTTATCCATCAACATAAACTTAAGAAGTCCCTGGGGAGAGATTATATCCCAGCAGATCTCTTAAAAGCTAACGCAGAATGGTGGAGCATGATTCTTGTTTCAGCATTTACTGCCATAAATGAGTCAGGTTCGATTCCTAGAGCATGGTCCCAAAGTATTGTGGTGCCTGCAGGGGCAGCTGGTGGGTTTTGATGTTGGAGGGGCACTGGGGCAGTAAGACTGGCGGGCCTAGGGGCGGAGCCAGGGAGATGGTAGGCGGAGCCAGGGGGACGGTAGGCCAGTGGCATGGCATAATCCAGAAGCAAGGAGTTCCCAGGGTTAACATCAGATGGAAGAAAAAACAGTCTACATGCACATCAAGCTTAAAATAAATAATTTGTAAACCCAAAACACCGGGAAACACCCAAAACACTGGCATAACACTGGCAAAACCTAGCAGCAAGGAGTTCCTAGGGTTAACATCGGATAGAAGAAAACACAGTCTACATGCACATCAACCTTAAAATAAATAATGTATAAACCCCAAACACAGGGACCCATCCTTGTAAAGCACCCCAGTCACAGCCTGAGTCCAATTTTACCACGCACATCTCATTTCAAAAATTTTGAACACAACTGAAATCACATGACTTGCAGTGACATCTCTCTCAGGATTTCCAAACCTTCATTTTACCATAAACAGTCCCCCCTGCACTAACCCACTAGCCCCCACTCCCCTCTCTGAGAACCCAGGAGTCCTGGCTCCCAGCCCCCCCTGCTCTAACCCACTAGCCCCCACTCCCCTCCCAGTGAACCCAGGAGTC
>QEPC01009431.1:2138373-2167581 GCA_003113815.1 Sphenodon punctatus | reverse complement strand
CCCCCCTACTCTAACCCACCCCCACTCCCCCATGCCCCCCACTCTCCCTTCTCCCCCAGCCCTGCAATTTACTCACGGGCAGCAGCTCGGACTCGGTTCTGATGTCCTCTCCTCTCCTCCGTACAGTCCTCTGATGGATGACTGCATAGGAGCTCCCACCAGGTCCGAACTGTTCAGTCGGGCCTGGGAGTTGCCATGCAGCTGGGCTTCCCCAAGTTCTCCTCCTCCCTCCCAGAGTCGAATCAGTTTGATTTGACAGGGAGGGAGGAAGCGACTCAGGGAGGGGGCGCTGGGAGCTGCGCATGCGGCAGGAGCTCCCAGCCCCCCCTCCCTGCACAGGTGGGACACTGGGCAGTTCATACCAGGGCGCCTGTATGCAGTGCCCTGGTATGAACTTTCCCCCTGCCTGGCCCTGCAATGGCACAGTGCCCCCTGCAGCACTGTTCCATTGCAGGATCCCTTTATGCGGAATGGACGGCGCTTCTAGCTGCCCGTTCCACATAAAGAGAGAAACGCCTCCCTTTTGTCCCTGAAAGGCTTCCTTAGGAAGCCTTTCGGGGGGGTGAGTCACTGGTTGTGTGCGCACATGTGCACACAACTGGTGAGGCCGTTTTTTTGGTTTGTTTTCTTTTCGGACTTGGGGGGGCCGGGAGGGGCATTGTCCCTCCCTCCCTCCCTCCCTAGGCAGCCCACCGCCACTGGGTGTCTGTATTTAAAAAAGGGAACCCTAATGACCGAGTTAATTATCAATCTATTAGCCTCCTAAGTGTGATAGGCAAGCTTTATTCTAAATATCTGTTGGTAAGACTGCAACGCTGGGTGGACTCAAGGAATCTTATAAGGTGGGAACAGGAGGGTTTTAAGAAAGGTGTCTCAACCCTTGATCGTATTTTTGTCCTAGAACAACTGATAACCAAGTATGTCCAGTTAAACCCTAAATCTAGGCTGTGCATTTGCTTTGTCGACCTTAAGACCACTTTCGACTCGGTGAATAGGGAAAGATTATGGTTTAAGTTAAAACAGTACCAGATAGATCCAAGACTCCTTTTCCTAATTATGTCCATTCACACCCATACATCACTTCAAGAAAGAATGAATAAACATGTCAGGCTAACTCAATCCATAGCAGTCTCAAGAGATGTATGGCAGGGCTGCTTACTAGCACCTCTACTTTTTAATTTGTACCTTAATAATATGAAGGGTGCCCTTACGAACCCCTTCTTCCACCCAGTGGAGATAGGGGACCAGCTATTATGTGCCCTGTTGTACGCAGACGACACGGCACTTATATCCCACATGCAGATTGGTCTTCGGTGGCTAATGTCCACCTTTTTGTTTATTTTGCAAAGAGAAATTGCTACAAATCAATTACTCCAAAACTAAGGTTTTGGTGGTGGGTAAAGCTCCAGTTCACCATTGGTGGTTCATGGAACCTCATTGTATTGAGCAAATTTGTTCTTACAAATATTTGGGAATTACATTTTCTTCTTTCCCTTCCTGGCGTCTACATCTAAGAACAGCATGGGTTGTAGCTAGGGCTACATGACAAGGGATTTCCAGTCTCTATTGGTCTAAGGGACGGAATCTATTTAAGCCGGCTTTGAAATTGTATAAAGCAAAAGTACTGTCACAATTTTTATATGGTGCCCCGATATGGAGCCCTTTTTTGATTTATGATTTAGATAGTGGAGCAAAATAGATTTTGGCATTCTATTCTTCACGTGCCTAAAAACACCCCGATTGCCCTTCTCAGAGAAGAAACAGGTGTTAGTTCAGCAGCTTGTCTGGCCAAATTAGCCACCCTAACATTTTGGCTGCAATTAAACCTGCTTCAGATAGATTCTTTGTCCTGGGTGGCAATGTATTCTGCTTCTGGCCAGTGGATAAGTAAGGTGGAAGAGATCTTATATTCATTGGGATTCTCTATAATTTACATCTCTACCATGCTTTACTCAAAGGCTTGGGCTATGATAAAAACTAGACTAAAGAATCAAGAGCTTCAATCCCTGCGGGGACATATTGCCAACCAAAAGGTGTCAAAGACCTATAATGAGCTTTTGACTCCTTTAGATGGGGCCTTTTATCTATCGAACCATTTACCTTGGCACAGCAGAATAGCATTCATGCTGATTAGGTTTAACTTATTTCCATCAGCTGTTATGGAAGGTAGACTGCTTGGAACCCCTTATAAAGAGAGGCTATGTCAATATTGTAACCACGCTGCCAACAGGGTTGAAATTGAAACAGTTGGTCATATAATGCTTAATTGTCTAGGTTATTTAAACCTGAGAGTGTGGTATATCGATCCCCTTATCGCCTTGAGGCGAGATTGTTCCCATCAGGAGGTAGTGGTGGTGGCCCTTCTGTTAGACCAAGATCCCAAAGCAACATTCAGTGTTGCTAGGTTTTGTTCCCAGATTTTGAATTTAAAGAAAACTGCCCAGAACAATGGGTAAAGTCCCTGGGGGGAGGGCAGTGGATGAGATATTCCCTGGCTTTTTTGTTTTTTCTGTTCAGGTCTAATCACTTTTTGGTTTATGGTCTTTTGGGTTGTTTGTTTTTTTGCTTCATTGGTTAATTTATTTTACCCTGCACTTTTTATGAGACCCAATATTAATGAATGCTCTGTTTGAAATAGCTTGCCTGTTGGTTAAGCATGAATTATAAAGCCTTTTTGATTTGGCTAAGGGGTTATATACCAATTATGTCCTTTTGTTATAGAGCTAGTGATTTATCTTAATGCTGCTGGTATAGAGGTTAGCTAGGTGCCAGGGTGCTGAATCTTGTGATGATACTTACATGTTTTAAGTGTTATATGTATGTGTATGTCATTTTACAATGGTCTATGGCTATGTAATAATAAAATTAAATTTAAATTGAATTTTCGTTACTATTTTTGTTATTGTCTTTTGTTTTTGTTATTCCTTTCTTTTTTGTTTTACATTGGTTTTAATGGGAAATGCATTTCTGGCTGTAACTTCTTCATCTTTCATCTTTCATCAAATTGCATGACAATTTGACCAGCTTGTACCCCTCACCCAGAGGACCATCTCTGCTAAAATCCATAAAAATTGGATAAAGGGTCCTGAACTTATAGGCAATTAAATTCATGTGGTTTCCACACACATTTCCAACTGTAACATCTTTGCTTTCCATCCAATTAGCATGTAATTTGGACAGGTTGCTCCCAGTACCCAAGGGATCATTCCTGCCACACTTCATGAAGATTGGAGAAAGGGTCCCAATTTTATAAGCAATATAAGGTTCATGATTTTAACAGAAGGATTCTCTAATGTTTGTTGCAGTGGTGCAAGATGGGTTTGTGATGCCAATAAATGTCAGTCATGTACCCTCATTTTGTGCTGTGCCCACTCCAACCCCACTGCTTGTTACTGGGAAGTTGGAAGCATCTGCTTAGGAAAGAACCAATAAAGGATTCTCCTGTATCCTCTGTCACAGTGCTGCAGGATGTGTTTGAGATGCCAGTTGGCCAGCCTGGATGTGTCAATCATGTCTCTTAGTTCATTGGGCTGCTTCCTCCCCACCCCTCTGCCTTGCTGCCTGACGTCCCAGTTATGTCCTGAAATTTTCATTTTTGTTCCCACCTTTTCAGGACTAGTATTTGCACAACTTCTGTTAAAGTCACAAAATTTCAATTGCTTATAAAATTGGGACCCTTCATCCAATATTTCTGTAATTTGGCAGATACGATTTCCTGGGTGCATGGTACAAACCTTTCAAAATGAATCTACAGTGATTAGAATGCAAAGACATGACAGCCAGATATACATATGCAACTCAAGTGCTTATAGCTTCAGGTCCCTTTTCTCAATCATTTTGAAATTTGGCTAAGATAATAACCTTAGAGAGGGGTATACTGCTTTCTAGTTTCATTAAAATTGGATGAAAAATACAGAAGTTACAGCCAGAAAAACATGTGCCACTTCTGTTAAAATGACAAAATTCAATTGCTTATAAAATTGGGACCCTTTATAAAATCTTTCACAATTTTGGGAGGGTGATGCCTTTGGTGAGGAATACAACCTCTCCAAATACAATCTAAAATGGATTAAAAACAATGAGATTACAGTCAAAATAATGAAAAGCAAAAGGTTTTATTTTTTATTATTTTATTTTGTTTTCATTATTGAATAATGAAAAGAAAAGCAGGCTCATTCACTTTCATTTTTCTAATAAAGAAAATGAAAGGCACATTCCTATTAATTATGAGAAATCAGTAAGACACTTCAAACTGCAGCTAATGTTTAAAATGCATGTCCTCCTGATCTGAAGCATTTTGCATCTTTCAGAATTGAACCCTTCAATTAGTAAAACAGGGGTGTGCATGTCGTTTTTGTTATTACAATAACAATAATGACAATTGTCATTATTGTTATCATTATTGCGATAATGAAAACAACACTGAAAAATAATGACAACAATACCAAAAATGACAATGTTGTTATCGTTATCATTATTATTAGTGACACAGTTGCGGTTTTGTTTTGGATGGAAATGGAGAGGAGAGGAGGGAGAAGACATCTTGGAGCCCTAAACAGGGTTGAACTCTTGAACTGTGTCTGTGTTGGGAGGGGCGAGCAGCTCAGCAGTATCTGATGGATGTATCGCTGGCCAATGAGCAGCGCAAGCAGGCCCCAGCAGTCTCATGGGACTCTGTGATTGCTCAATGCCTGCTACCCCTCAAAGTCCATATGGGTTTTTCAGGGCCCCACAGCATCCACCTTCAGGACCTTGACAGGGTAGAATGCTAGGATTATTCCTCAGTCCAAGGTCAATAGCCCAGGTACCAGACTTCCCCTTAGCTCCCCAGCCTAGGAGTCAGCACCCTGGACAAGACTTCTCAGCAATCCAAATATCTGCAGAGAATCTCCCTTGTCCACTAGGGGTGTGTATGTCATTTTCATTATTACAATAACAATTGTCATTTTTGTTATCGCTATTGCAATAACGAAAACGGCAATTGAGAATAACGACAAATATAACAAAAACGACAATGTCATTATCGCTGTCATTATTAGTGACACAGTTGCGGTTTTGTTTTGGATGGATATGGAGAGGGGAGGAGGGAGCAGACATCTCAGAGCCCTAAAGAGGCTTGAACTCTTGGACTGTGCCTGTGTTGGGAGGGGCAAGCAGCTCCGCAGTATCTGATGGATGTATCGCTGGCCAATGAGCAGCGCAAGCAGGCCCTAGCAGTCTCATGGCACTCTGTGATTGCTCAATGCCTGCTGCCTCTCAAAACCAATCAGGGGTTGTCCCTTTATAATGGGAGGGCCATGTTTTTTTCTCTGTCCTGTGAGAGCTCTCTGCTTGTCAGGTTGCGTTTTACAGAACTGGTGCTGCTTGCACACGAAAAATTGTCCCTAGTCCTCATTGCATATTACCAGTTCCTTTCCTTCCTCATATCACCTACCTTATATCTTCTCCCTTTCCCTGCCCTTCTCCCCCCTGTACATTATAGATAGATAGGTATATATATATATATATTATATATATATATATAATAGACATTTAGATTAAGGTAGATATTAGTTGTATACATATATAGAGAGATTAGATATTGTATAGGTATTTAGGCTAGTCTGTTGCATTATATATATTAGGATTATAGGATAGTAGGATAGGTTAGGTTTAGATTAGGTTTTGTGTATATATAATTAGATCATACAGTACTTTGTGTGTGCACTTGTGTGTACAATGAGAAAGGGATGGACTACTGGTTCAACCTCTGGGGCAGGTGGCCCTGTTACAGGCCATGGGCATGGACATGCCACTTCTGCTACTGCTGGCAGCCTGCCGCCCAAGCTGAAGAGACCTGATTTTTTTCCTCTCAAGGGAGCAGGTCTTATCAGGGGAGAAAGCTGCAGCAGAGTTCTTGGGAGTGGCATCTGTGGAAGGCAGGGAGCCCCAGCCTTCCACTAGTAGCAGTTGCACTGGAGGAGGGAGCCAAGGGCAAGGGGTGTGTGTGCAGCAGCAGCTGCAGCAGCTGCAGCACTACACC
Organism: Sphenodon punctatus; assembly: GCA_003113815.1. Taxonomy (NCBI): domain Eukaryota; kingdom Metazoa; phylum Chordata; class Lepidosauria; order Sphenodontia; family Sphenodontidae; genus Sphenodon; species Sphenodon punctatus. The sequence continues at coordinate 2,161,559 of QEPC01009431.1, read as the reverse complement.
CCCCCCTCCTGAAGTACCGGCAGCAGCTGGCACTGCCAGCAGTGATTTTTCACTGGGGGCAGCAGCAGATATTGTTACATGGAGCCGCAGCAGCAATGATGATGATGTGGGTGCTGTTGCTGGGAGTTCTGCAGGAGCAACCACCTCTCCTGGGCAGGATTCTCCCTCTGGCACACCCCCAGGGATTTTGAGGATTTGGAGGACGAAATATTTGAGGGCATCCTTCCCCACCTTGGCAGCAGCAGCCCAGTTTCAGCAAGTAGCAGCAGGGCATCCTCTCCTTCTATGCTGCAAGGTGGTAGCTGCTTCAGCTTCAGAATGGGTGGTGTCATGGAGCTGGGAAGCAATGAGGGGAGCAAGGAGGAGGTAGAGGAGACTCCTGTTGATGATGTTTCCCCTGTGGCCACTTTGGGGACAAAGGCAGCGGTCCCCAGCAGCGGCATGAGGGATTCAGGAGGGTGCCCCAGGGGCCCTGCATGGGATCACTTAAAGGAAGTGATCCGAGGTGACAGCAGCTGGGTGGCCTGCCTTCACTGTGGGAAGGCAGTGTGCCATGGAAATATGAGGGGAATTTAGGTAATAATGGCATGAATTCCCACATGAGGACCTGACATGGGCTTTGGTGCTGCAAAAGACATCAGAGAGAGAGTGTGGACAGGAGTGGGTTCGATGCTGCAGCAAGCACGAGCAACAGCAGTCCTTTCTCCTCTGCTCATCGCAAGGGAAAGAAGGGACAGCAGCAGCAGCTCCCATCTTAACTCCGTCAGCAGCAGCAGCAGCAGCAGCAGCAGGAGGAGGTCACAATGGAGGATCTGGGGTTTGGGCAGTTGCAATGTGGAGGAGTGCGTCATTCAGCGACAATCAAGATCACCAGGTGGGTGGGGGAGATGATTGCCCAGGTTTACCAGCAAATTAGCATTGTTGAGGACCAGGGATTTCGCTGGCTGCTGGCACTGTTGGCACCCCAGTCCCAGCTTCCCTCACGCACCACCTTCAAGAGGCAGGTGGTACCTTCCCTGTGCCAGGGAGCGGGTGAAGGAGCAACTGACCAGGGCAGGTGGGGCACTTGTGGATTTCACCACAGACATTTGGAGCAGCTGAAATGCACAACATGGCCCTGACTGCTCACTGGTGGCAGCTGCGGGTGGTAGGAGGAGGAGGGGTGGCAGGTGCGAGGGTACAGGGTACAGGTGGGTCCTGCTTCACACCCAGGTCTTTGACGAGAGCCACACTGCCATCAACATAAGGGGAGCCTTGGACACCATAGTGGAGGGGTATCTAAGGGAGGAAGCCACATTCGCCAGGGGGCTCATGGTAACCAATAATACTGCAAACATGAAGAAGGCAGTGCAGGATGGTGGGTTCCAGCACATCCCCTGCACTGCCTACACCCTTCACTGGGGTGAGGGAAAGGGTTCTCTCACTCACAGTGGGGGGAGGGAAAGGGTTCTCTCACTCACGCAGGCACCCACACTCAGCCCTAATTTCCCCCTGCTCTGACCAGGGCAACACTGAAGTAAATGCCCATCAGAATAGTGTGTGAGCCTATATAGCCTCACAGAGACTAGGCCCCTATCATAATAGGGCGCAGAGCAAGGAGGAAGGCCGAAGCCCCAATTGTCCCTAATAATCCACACACGCTCGCAGTCACACTGGGAGGGAAGGGCAGGAAGAATCATGCGACTGGTGTGGGAAGGAGGGTAAGGTCCATGGAGCACAGGTGGGGGGGGGGTAGGAGGGTTCAGGACACTCGGACAGCAAGGGGGAAGGAGTCCCAGGGGGAAGGGGGGAGGAACACCCAAACACGCATCCACCACCCAGCAACCACACCCTACTCACAATCCGCGGGAAGGAATGAAGGGGAGGACACAGTCACAAATACAGTCTCAGTAAGATTAAGAATCATGCAAGATATACAACACACAACCAAAAAGTCACTTATCTCTCCAATCTGGGGGGGGGGGCAATCTTCTCACTCTGATCATCGGCACTGGCTAAAGCTCAGTGCTCGCTTTTTACTTCTGAGACCCCGCCCCCTGCTGTGCCCAGAGCCATGCAGAATTCCGCAGTGGCCCAGGCCCCGCCCCTACACCCTGTGCTGCACACGAAAGTGCGGGGACTTCGCTATCCGGAGCATTGGTTGCCTCAGCAACCGTTGACACTGGCAGCCCTGGGGACGCCGCGGTGGCCGACACTACAGGAGTGGCAGGAGCACCCAAGTATTGGGGTATCCCATGGCATAACACGTGCTGCCCCTTAACAGCACACCCCCCTACCGAGCCCCCCAGCCCAGGCCCCAGGCAGGTCGTGGGCGGCTAGGATGTTGAAGGTGGAACAAGCGAACCAAACAAGGAGCCGAGACCTGTAAGGCAAGCTCCCATGATCAGTCATCAGGTCCAAAACCCACCCAGTCAATTAAATACTGTAACCTGCCCCTGTGGTATCGGGAGTCAAGGATCACATGCACTTCATATTCAGGGTTTGACACAGAAGGGCACAGCGGCTCAGGGTCAGGGAGGGAACGCAGAGCCCCCATGGCCTCCTTAAGGAGGGAGACATGAAAGGTGGGGTGAATCTTCATTGTGGGAGGTAGTTGAAGGGAAAAGGTAACGTCATTGATTTTTCGAAGAATGGGGAACGGGCCGAAATAACAATGGTCTAATTTTCGCGACGGTCAATGGGAAGGGTAATGTCTTTGGTTGAGCCAGACGAGATCGCCAGGTTGAAATATAGGCGCGGGGTGACGGTGGTGATCAGCATATTTCTTATACTGTTGGTGGGCTAGGGTGAGAGTTCGTGTGGCCAAAACTTGGTTTTCCTCGATTTGTTGTGCGAGGGCTCCTGCAGCAGGGACAGAGGTGGTCGAGACATCTATTGTACCCAAAGGGGGGTGAAACCCATAGTTCACAAAAAAGGGGGAGTTGCCAATGGACACATTCGGGGCATTGTTATAGGCAAACTCTGCCAGTGGTAACCAGTCATACCAATCATCTTGGAGAAAATTGACATAGTTTTGTAAATATTGTTTGAGGTTCTGATTGACACGTTCCATCTGTCCATTGGCTTGGGGATGGTATGCTGTAGTAGGACTGATGGTAATGTGTAGCATCTTGAAGAAGGCCTTTCAGAAATGGGAGACGAATTGGGACCCTCTGTCACTCCTTATCTCCTTCTGCCATCCATGTAGTTTCACGACATGCTGAATGAAGAGGCAAGCCGTGCGTTGTGCAGTAACTGTTTACAGGCAACAAAATGTCCCATTTTCATGAAGTGGTCAATTACCACAAGGATAGTGGTATAACCCCTGGAGGCAGGGAGTTTGACGATAAAGTCCAGACCACATGCTGCCAGGACCCTTGAGGAAGGGACTGTAGCTGGAGAAGTCCCTCAGGTGCCTTGTGGGGAACCTTGTTCTGCGTGCAGGTCTGACAATTCTGGACTTATTGGTGGACATCCTCCCAAAGGGTAGGCCACAGAAGGTGCATAATATCAACTGGTAGGTGCACTCCTTCCCTGGATGTCCGGCTAGTGGAGAGTCATGGTGGGACCATAAAATGTCAGGTAGACATGACAGAGGAGTAACAATATGTCCATCCTTGTAACGCAGGCCTTGGCGGGCAATGGTGGGTTCCCCCTTGGGGGTTTCGAGCATGGTAGCAGACGCCTTTTGGAGGTGCTCAAGGGTAAGTATGGTGCTCGCAAAGACTCGTCTTTCCAGTATGGGTCCTGGTGTGTGCACCTGATGGTCTCGGTCCTCATGGTATCGGGATAAGGCGTTGGCGAGAATGTTAAGCTTCCCAGGACGGTACTGTAAAGTAAATGAAAATTGGGCAAAGAATAGGGCCCACCAAGCATGGCAGGCATTGTGAATTTGAGCAGTCTGTAAATACGTAAGGCTCTTGTGGTCAGTGATGACTGTCACCGGATGTGAAGCTCCTTCTAAATAGTGGTGCCATGTCTCGAAGGCGGCCTTAACAGCTAAGAGCTCTCGATCAAAGATTGTGTAGTTTCATTCAGCTGCCGTGAGCTATCGAGAATAATATTCATAGGGATGGCGCTCTTGTTGGTCGATGGAGTTTTGTAAGAAGACAGCTCCAATTGCCCCACTAGAGGCATCCGCTTCAACGAAGAATGGTTGCTTGCAAATGGGGTGTTGTAGTAAGGGGGGCATGAGGAAGGCTTGTTTCAGGTACACAAAGCTGTGCTGCTCTTCAGTTCCCCAAATATAGGTGTGATCCTTTTTTAATAAGGTAGTTAAAGGCTTGGTGATTTTGGCATAGTTTGGAATATATTGATAGTAATAGTTTGTGCTCCCTAAGAAGCATTGCAGGGGCTTTACCGGCCAAGGGGTGGGCCATTGCCGAATAGCATCCACCTTTTGGGGGTCCATGGTGATGCCCTCGGGGCTTAAGATAAAGCCAAAAAAACTCACCCTTTTGAGATGAAACACACACTTCTCTCGTTTACAGTAAAACTGGTGGTTCTGTAATCACTGCAAAATTTCGTGAGCATGTGCGATGTGCTGAGTCAGGGAGGTGGAATAAATCAAAATGTCATCCAGATAGGCAATAACAAACACGTCGAGGATGTCCCGAAAGACATTGTTAATGAAGTGCTGGAAGGTAGCCAGGGCGTTAGCGAGTCCAAACGGCATAACTAAGTACTCAAAGTGCCCGTAGCAGGTCCGAAATGCAGTCTTCCACTCATCCCCCTCACACATCCGCACCAAATTGTATGCTCCCCGAAGATCCAGTTTAGTAAAGATGCATGCTCCCTGGAGTTGATCCAACAATTCTGGGATGAGAGGTAGAGGGTAACGGTTCTTGATGGTTACAAGGTTAAGGCCCCGATAGTCAATGCATGGGCGGAGTCCTCCCTCCTTTGGGGGGACAAAAAAGATGGGGGCCCCCATAGGGGAAGAGGATGGATGGATGAATCCCTTGCGGAGTTCTTCGTCTAGGTACTGCCTCAGTGTCTCAAATTCAGGGGCAGATAGGGCATAAATTTGCTCGAATGGGGGCTCCATTCCGGGCATGAGGTCAATGTGACAATCATACGGCCTGTGGGGCGGTAACTCTGCTGCTTGGAGGGGACTGAACACTTTGGCGTAGTCCTGATATTCCAGGGGTAACGTCTCATCTCAATAGCTCCTGCAAAGTTTTCTTCCAGGCAAGGGAGGAAAGGACGGTATGTGCGTGCACACATGGAGGCAATGCGGGGAGTTGAACTGAACCTGAGAGGTGCCCCAGTCGATATGAGGATTATGATGCTGTAGCCAGGGCAAGTCCAGAACCACAGGAAACAAAGGTGTGCAGACAACATCAAGCACGAGTTTCTCAGAGTAGGCTCCAATGGTGCAGACCAGTGGAGCTGTTTGGGATACAACAGGTCCAGAAACCAGAGGGGATCCATCAATAGAATAGACCAATTTGGGTTTGACCTTGGGTTCTAAGGGCAGGGCACTGGCTCAAGCCCAGTGTAGGTCTACAAAATTGCCCGAGGCTCTGGAATCGATGAGGGCCCACACCACCCGCGACCTGTGGGGCGAAAGAGTCATTGTCACTGGGATCTGCACGTGGGCATGCAGCGTCTGTGGGGTAGACAGGAAACCTCTTATGACTGGGAGGACCCCTGTCCCTCCCGACCCTTGGCTTTTCCCCCGCTTCGTTGTTGCGCTGGCAAGGAAGGGCATTGTTGAATGAAATGCCCCGACTCTCCACAGTAGAAACATGCGTGGTTCTTCCTCCGTTGCTTGCATTCTTCTGGGGACAGGGGACCCCTCGAAGTGCCCAGTTGCATAGGCACTGGGCCCTTGGTCGTCGCCCCTTCCATCTGGCCCACAGCGCTTGTCACAAAATGGGGGTTAAATCCTCGTGTTTCCTGCCATCTTTCCAGGTGTCACTCTTGGAGATGGTCCTGGATCTGAAGTGACAAGTTGGCCAGTTGTTCCCAGGTTTCGGGCAAGGTAGTAAAGGACAACTGGTCCTTGATCTCGTCATTCAAGCCGTGCTGAAACATAACTCGCAGCAACTCGTTAGGCCACTGAAAGTCAAGGGTCAATTGTTGGAAATAGATGATGTAGTCCAAAAGGCTTCCCTTTCCTTGCTTTAAGGACAGGATGGAAGTTTCAGCATCCTTCTGCCACTGAGGATAATCAAAGAGGAGGGTAAATTCCCAGAGAAAGTCGCCATAGTTGCCCAGGAGGGGGCTTTTCCCTTTAAGCAGGGTGGTAGCCCACTCAAGGGTCAATCCTCCAAGATTGCCAATGATGAAGGTGACCTTCAGGGCATCGGTGGAATAAGTTCCGGGTTGGGTCATGAAGGTGAGGTCACAAAGGGTCAGGAATCCCTGAAAGGCCTTCCTATCACCTATAAACTTTTCAATGTGGGGCCCCTTGGGTTCGCGGACGGGGGTTGTTCCCCCAGGCAGGGAAGCAGCCACAGCCACTGGGACCACCAGTACAGGGGGTGTGGCAGCGACTGGAGCCACCGGCACCGGGGTCGCCACTGGAGATCCAGCCGCAAGGTGCCCCACAGTGGTGGCCAATTGAGCATGCTGCGCTCGGAGATCTTTCATCTCCATTGCTAGGGACTGGATGGCCCTTACTCAATCTCCTATCTTCTGGGCGATATCCATGGGTGTTTCAGGGAATGCCTAAGGGACGGGAGAAGGTGCTGGTAATTCTGTTAGTGGGGGGAGGGAAAGGGTTCTCTCACTCACCCAGACACCCACACTCAGCCCTAATTTCCCCCTGCTCTGACCAGGGCAACACTGAAGTAAATGCCCATCAGGATAGTGTGTGAGCCTATATATCCTCTCAGAGACTAGGCCCCTATCATCATAGGGCTCAGAGCAAGGAGGAAGGCCGAAGCCCCAATTGTCCCTAATAATCCACACATGCTCGCAGTCACACCGGGAGGGAAGGGCAGGAAGGATCGTGCGACTGGTGTGGGAAGGAGGGTAAGGTCCATGGAGCACAGGTGGTGGGGGGGAGGGTTCAGGACACTCGGACAGGAAGGGGGAAGGAGTCCCAGGGGGAAGGGGGGAGGAACACCCAAACACGCATCCACCACCCAGCAACCATGCCCTACTCACAATCCGCAGGAAGGAATGAAGGGGGGACACAGTCACAAATACAGTCTCAGTAAGATCAAGAATCACGCAAGATATACAACACACAACCAACAAGTCACTTATCTCTCCAAACGGGGGGGGCAGCTTCTCACTCTGATTATCAGCACTGGCTGAAGCTCAGTGCCGGTTACTTCTGAGACCCAGCCCCCTGCCATGCCCGGAGCCACGCAGAATGCCGTGGCAGCCCAGACCCCACCCCTGCGCTGCACCCAGAAGTGAGGGTGCTTCGCTATCCAGGGCATTGGTTGCCTCAGCAACCGTTGACACCGGCGGCTCTGGGGACGCCACGGCAGGTGGCACTACAGGAGTGGTGGGAGTGCCCAAAGATCGAGGGTGTCCTGTGGAACAACAGGCACCACCCCCTAACATTCACCTGTGGTGAGGGATGCCCTGGGCCTGGAGGAGAAGGTGGCAGAGCGCAGGATAATCACCCTTACCCTGTTACTCAAGAAGGGCAGGAAGATTAGAGGGTACTTCAACAGGAGCATGAAGGGTGGTCACCTCTTGAGGGAGAAGCAGGTGGAGCTGGGGGTGCAAGAGCACTGTCTCGTGCAGGATGTCAGCACCAGGTGAAACTTCAACGGCAACAGCAACGGCCACCCTGAGTCACCCTGAGCCAGGTAACACCCCTGGTCTGAAGTCTCATCAGGAGGATGGAAGGCTTCCCGAGGGACCAAGATGGGGGGGGGAGGAGGAGCGACAGCTTATACCAGAGATGGTGGTCCTGGTACAAAAGTTGGAGGGACTGATCAGGCAGTTTGACCCTGTTATATAAAAAGAGGTTTACGTTCTCTCCACCATGCTGGACCCCAGGATGGTGAGCATGGCAGCTCGCATGGCAAACTTCACCCTGAGGAAGCATACTCTGGTGTAGAGAGTGCGTGCAGTAGAGAGGGTTAGACAGTGGCAGCAGCAGCAGCAGGGCAGCCAGGAGGGACAAAGCAGAAGCAAGAGGGTGGAGATGCAGAGCACTCCCAGGAGCAGCAGCAGCAGCAGCAGCTCCTCAGCCATTACCCGCCCCAAGTGGACCACCCCAGGGCAGGCAGTGTGGGCACATGCAATTAGGGAGGAGGTTGGCATCAGCAGCAGGCAGAGGGAGCAGGAGCCTGACACTGCGGAGCGGGCTGTGGCAAAATACCTCGAGGAGCTGGTGGTGGATCTCAGCAGCAATTCCCTTCTGTTCTGGGCAGAGAAGGGGAAAATATGGCAGGCCCTGGCCAGGGTGGCACAGGAACTAGTGTCCTGCCCACCAACCAGTGTGTCCAGCAAATGGGTGTTTTTGGCGATGGGGGACATCATGTGTCCCCATTGTTTGAGGCTGGGTGCTCAAACAATGGGGACCTAAAGGTCAACCTGCCGCTGCTTGGTTTCCCTGACCTGGCCATGGATCCAAGATGAGGGCGGTAGCATACTTGGGAGAGAGGGGAGGGGGGCTCCACACTCATAGAATATAGGGATGTGCGAACACGGTTTGAGAGTTTGGAACGAACTTGCTCCGTTTGGACGGCTGAACCGAATGGTCGAACCGAACCCTAACTGACTGAACCGAACTTGAAGCAAACTCGGAAATTACTGAACAGTTTGGTATCGTTTGGGTGAGTTTGGATGAGTTCGGGTGGCAAAAATGTGACTGGGAGGGGGGCAGCTGAGGAGCAGACTTCTTGGCACCAGGAGTGGAGAGGCTTGGAGTAGCAGCCAGCCTGCCCAATCACCATCCATTTTTTCCTCAGACTACTGACTTCGCAGTCTGCAATTGGACATGGGGGACATGGGGCTAGGCTGCACAGAGTCAATGGGGCTTGTTGTAAGGCGGGCGCAGCAAGTAACAAAAGTCATTGTCCTCTCCCCTTCCAACACCTTCTGAGCTAGCCACTGTTCCTGACAGCAAGCATTTTTGGAAGTCTCCCTCTCCCAGAAGTTTGTGTTCCTTCCTATTACGAATCCACTGCCATTCTCCTCCTATTTCACCCATCCCACACATTTACCTCCCTAGTTTCATTTATTTAGATTTGATTAGATAGATTTAGGTGTTATTTTTATTTTTTAACCCTCCCTGTGTTCTTTCTCCCTACCCTTCATTGAATCCTCCTCTCCTCCTCCCTCCCTGATTCCCTTCCCCTGTTTTGGGATTTATTTAGAGTAGGATTAGATTGATTTAGGTTTCATTTCAGTTTTGTACCCCTCCCTGTGTTGTTTGTTGTGAGCTGTCTGTGTTTCCCCCCCATCCCTGTGTAATATTGTATTTAAAGATAGACAGATATTAGATAGTTACTATAGATAGATACATAGTTGTAGGAGTTAGCTTAGTTATAGAGATAGATAGAGATAGTGTTAGTGTGTAGTAGTTATTCAGTTTTAATATTTTAGAGGGTTTGTAGGACTAGACCTTTGTAGATATAATAGTCCATTTAGTTCCATAGATTTTAGAAAGGGAAGCAGGAGAGGCCGGTCTGCTGCCCGTAAGGCGGGCAATGGGGCATGTGGCAGAGGTGGTAGGGGCCGTGCCAGCGAACTGGCAGCATGCAGTAGCAGCCAGAGTCCATCACCACGCCCCAAACTTCACAGACCTGATTTTGGGTGACAGACTTCTGAGGCTCCCAGTAGTGACGCTAGCCGGGGGGTGGTTCGGCGGCGCCTCCTGATAGCATTCTCCACTGCCACGCAGGGCACTGGAAGACCTGAAGTCCAGGAGGCTGCAGCTTTAGGAGTAGGTGCAGGTGCTTCAGGGGCAGAATCTGATGTTGTTCACCATGAGCCACCATCGTCCCCCATTATTGAGGCAATCCCCAACAGTCCAGGGCTGGTGGATCCCACCACAGCTGCTAGAGGCAGGGTCCGATCCCTGGGCAATGGCATCAGGGAGAGAAGAAGGATCAGTAGCAGCAGAAGCAGCAGCTATAGGGGGCACAGGGAGAGTGGCAGCAGCATGGTGGGCAGTCCAGCAGCCTCAGGCTCCCAGTACTCCCCTTTGTGGGACATCACTGTGATTGGGGACAGCGAGGCAGACACTAGTCCTGCAAAAGAGATGTCTGGTGCTGAGGCGATGACTGTCCCTCCGAGAGCTGTGTTGCCACCATGTTCTTCCCCTCCCAGAGCGCTATCAGCAGTGCATCACCTGGTGTGAGCCAGAAGGCAAGAGCCAGTGTGGGCCTGAAGACACCACCTCAGATGTTCCAGGCTGGGCCTCTTCCTCCTCCACTTTCATCTTCCTTAGCTTCATTTTTCTTTTTTTCGCTCCCTCCATTTCACCACCTCCACCAAACCAACCAAACCACACACACAGCCACAACACACACAACGTCAACCAATTTTTCACACTTTTCACACAACCCAGAAAAGTTGAGAACACACGCAATCAAAATACCATTTCCGGTTTTTGGCACGATCATGGGACCAAACGATATTGATACTGATAACAAAAATAAAATCTTTGAAATTGGTATCAGTATCGATATCGACAATAACGAAAATGACACTGCACAGTCCTATCTGAGTGCCCTGCCAAGGTCCCAGCCTGCCTTCCTACTGCCTCTCATGCCACGCTGCCTGTCTGCCCACCCAGGTTGCAAAGTTCAAAGCCTGACTCAGTCTGCCTGCCTTCTCCACATGCCACTCTGCCTGTCTGCCTGCCCTGTGGGCAAAGCTCAAAGCCTGTTTCAGTCTGCCTGCCTTTTCCACACGCCACGCTGCCTGTCTGCCCACCTTGTGGGAAAAGCTCAAAGCCTGCCCCAGCCTACCTGCCTCTCATGCCAAGGTGGCTGTCTGCCTGCCCTGGCAATTGTGAGTGATGTACCCCACTGGCCTGGTAATCCCGCTGCTGATGTCTGCTGGTCCATGGGTGCTCTGCCCTGGCATGTTCAAATGTGCCCAAGCAATCCTGCTGCTGACATCTGCTACTGTATCGAAGCTCTTCCCTGGCAAATCCTACCATCCTGACTCCATGGGTGCTGCGCACAGGCAAATCCTGCTGCTGCTGTCTGCTGTGGCACGGGTACTGTGCCCTGGAAATCCAATGTCTGCCACTGCTGCCAATGCCGCCTCTGCTGTGCCACCATGGGTTCTGCTACTGGGCAATCCAATGTCTGCTGCTGCTGCCAATGCCGCCTCTGCTGTTCCATGGGTTCTGAGACCGGGCAATCCAATGTCTTCTACTGGATGTCCATGTGATTCACCCCCAGGCAAGGCTTGACCAATTGGCAGCAGAGCTTCTTGAGTTCTGTTGAGTACAAGCCAAGTCTGCAACGCCCAGCCGAGTGGGGGTGCTGCCAGTCACCAAGCCTCAGCTGGGCCTCTGCCACTACTCCACCCATGCCAGTCAGCCTGCAAGCTCCTCTTGGCTATTTCCTCACCTGACTCTGTGATGATGCTGGATACCTCTTCTAAGTCCAAATAGTTGTCGGTTTCCAACAGGAGCAGAGCTGGCAGTCCCTGGACCATGCTGTAAGTAAATAAGGACCCTCCACGTGCAAGCTGTCATTCCACTTCATCCAGAAGCTGCCACTCCTGTCCCACGACCCACCGTCAGGGTTCTGGGGCTGTCATTCCACTCACAAAGAGCTGTCATTCCACTGCATCAAGTAACAGCCACTCCAGCCCCAGGACCCACCATCAGGGTTCTGGGGCCTACATTCCAGGCAGAGAGGGCTGTCCATCCACATCATCCAGAAACTGCCACTCTAGTCCCAGAATCCACCATCAGGGTTCTGGGGCCGACATTCCGCTCACGGGGAGCTGTCATTCCACTGCATCAAGAAACAGCCAGTCACTCCAGCCCCAGGTCCCACCATCAGGGATCTGGGGCCTACGTTCGAGGCAGGGAGGGCTGTCATTCCACTTCATCCAGAAGCTACCACTCTAGTCTCAGGACCCACCATCAGGGTTCTGGGGCAATCATTTCACTCACAGGGAGCTGTCATTCCACTGCATCACAGACAGCCACTCCAGCCCCAGGTCACACCATCAGGGTTCTGGGGCCTACATTCCAGGCAGGGAAGTGGCCCGGCCAGGACTTGGTGGCTGGCATGGCACCCATACGGGGCGGGCATTGCAGGCTGGCATCCTACTCACCAGATCTCAACCAACTCTTCTGAAAATTGGTCACATAGCCTTGCCCGGTGGCAAATCACGTGGCCAGCCAGCCAGCCAGCCACCGCCTGCCATGATGGTGACTAGAAATGGAGAACTCAGCCAGCATAGAGTGAGCAGAACTGGAGGCCTGCCAGCCTGCAATGCCTGGGCAAACTGGGGTGCCAAGTGCCAAGCCTTCCCGGTCTCTGTGCTTCTGGGTCTCTGATGGCCTGCTATGCCACCACAGGCATCCCTGGGGTCCCTGGAGTGCCCCAAGCCTTGCAACGGGTCTTAACTCTGCTGAACCAAACCCGAACTCGGTTTTCGAACCGAACGACCGAACCCGAACTTGGTTTTCGAACAGCCGAACATTTGAATCCGTTCTGTTCACACATCCCTAATAGAATAAGAGAGAGAGGGAGACACACTTCCGCCCGTGCTGTCACCCACAGTACATTACCAGAGAAAAAGAGACAGAGAGACTCCCCACTGCTAGAATGAGAGAGACAGAGAGGTTCCCTGATTCTAGAATGAGAGACAGACAGAGAGAGTGGCAGAGAGGCTCCCCGCTGCTAGAACGAGAGATAGAGAGAGAGAGAGAGACATAGAGGCTCCCTGCTTCTAGAACAAGAGACAGAGAGAGGGGAGGTAGGGAGAGAGAGGCACACTGCATCCAGCTTAAGCTGCCACCTGCCAGAACCAGAGAGAGAGCTCATCTGAGTTCATGCTCAGTGCCCACATCCAGCAGCAAATCCACCAGAATGAAATGGAAACTTATGTACCTGTGTGCCTGCCTCCCTACACCTATCACAATGATTTAATGAAGTGTGCCCAATCACACACTAATTCTCTCTCTCTTCCTCCTATGCCCTGATTTCCATGGGGCAATAAATCGGGGGCTGCCCAAGGCTCTCCTCTCTGATACCCCACCATTCGGGGGCTTTCAAATAACTACCACCAACAGTAAGTAAAACCTATCCAAGTATCATATGTCACCTCAGTTTTCCAAGGCGGCCACCTGTGGGGTGACCTTTGTGTGAGAGTGAACATCTGGTGCTACCCACCGCCTGCTGCTGTCAGAGAACCTCTCTGGCACCCCCACATAGAGACATGCCCTGCTGATGTCCCCACTCCTGCCAAGCTGCCACCTGGCTAACTGCCTGCTCCTCTGATGCCACCTGCTGCTGCCTGCTGCCAGAGAGCCTCCTCCTGTCTCTCTAGCAACCCCACACAGAAACATGCCCTGCTGCTGCTGCTGCTGCCAATCTTTCACCTGCACAACTTCCTTATCCTCCAATGCCACCTGCCTCTTCTGCAGCCAGAGACCCACCCCTCTCTCTCTGGCACCCCCACACAGAAACATGCCCTGCTGCTGCTGCTGCCCCACTCCTGCCAAGCTTCCACCTGCCCAACTGCCTGTTCCTCCAATGCCACCCACTGCTTCCTGCTGCCAGAGAGTCACCCCCTCTCTCTGGCACACCCTCACACAGAAACATGCCCTGCTGATGCTGCCATCCCTGCTCCTTGCCAAGCTACCACCTGCCTGCCTGCCTGCTCCTCCAATGCCACCCACCACCACCTGCAGGTAGAGAGCACCCCACTCTCTCTCTCTCTCTCTCTCTCTCTCTCTGACACACCCACAAAGAAACATGCCCTGGCTGCTCCACCTGGGGTGTCATCTTGAAACTGATATAAGCTGCCATTCCATCCCCAAGAACCATCATCAAGGTTCTGGGGTCATCATTCCAGTCACAGGGGGCTGTCATTCCACTGCATCCAGAAGCAGCCACTCCAGTCCCAAGAACCATCATAAAGGTTCTGGGGCTGTCATTTCAGTCCTGGGCAGCTGTCATTCCACTGCATCCAGAAGCAGAAATTCCAGTCCCAGGAACCATCATCAGGGTTCTGGGGTCATTGCTCCAGTCACATAGGGCTGTCATTCCACTGCATCCAAAAGCAGCCACTCCAGTCCCAGGAACCATCATCAAGGTTCTGGGATGGTCATTCCAGTCACAGGGGGCTGTCATTCCACTGCATCCAGAAGCAGCCATTCCAGTCCCAAGAACCATCATAAAGGTTCTGGGGTCATTGTTCCAGTCATGGGGGGCTGTCATTCCACTGCATCCAGAAGCAGAAATTCCAGTTCCAAGAACCATCATAAAGGTTCTGGGGCCGTTGTTCCAGTCACAGGGGGCTGTCATTCCACTGCATCCAGAAGCAGAAATTCCAGTCCCAGGAACCATCATCAAGGTTCTGGGGCCATCATTCCAGTCACAGAGGGTTGTCATTCCACTTCATCCAGAAGCAGCCATTCCAGTCCCAGGAACCAGGTGCGGTGCACCCCCTAGAGTTTCAGGGGCAATGCCCCTCCTGGCCCCAGGACTCCCCCGATGATGAGTGCTGCATTCTGTTGAAAGAAAGAAAAAAGGAAAGAAAGAAATTGACACCTGCCAAACCCAAGAAGGTTGCTGCCTTTATAAACAAGGGTCTTTGAGATGGCTCCAAACATTCTCACCGGTTGCGCATGCACACGGTGCAGATGTTGTGAGAATGCTCAGAGCCATCTCAAAAAACCTTGTTTACAAGGTAGCAACCTTCTGAACCACCCCACCCACACCCCTGAAGGCTTCCTTAGGACACCTGACCTAAGGAAGCCTTCAGGGACAAAAGTGAGGCGTTCTACCCTATATGCAATATGGGTGCTTAGAAGCACCATCCATCTCACATAAAGGGAAATCAGCAATGAAATAGTTCTGCTTGGGACACTATTTCATTGCAGAGAGGGTAGTGCATGCGCAGCGCTAAAGTCCATACCCAGGCATCACACAGTAGGCACCCAGGTCACAGGACTTCCCTCGCTCGTCTGACTGTGGCTGGGGGCTGGGGCTCTGCTGCGCAGCTCTTAGGCTCCCCATACCTCACAGACCCAGAGGGAGGGGGAGCCTAGGAGCTACCTTCAGCACTGCCTGCTGGCCCTGCCAGAATCATTAGGCAGGACCTGCTTGAGCTGGGTTCTTCCTTACCTGAGTCCTCGGCTGACTGCCTCCCTCCTTCCATCCTGCCTTCTGCCTGCGAAGCTGTTAAGTGTGACCTGTCTTCTTTTCTTGGGGCCTCTTTTGCTCCTGGGGTTCTTAGGGCCTGGGAGGATGGGCCAACCCCCCTCCCCCAGCCCCAAGAACCCCAGGAGCAAAAGAGGTGATGAGTGGGAGCAGAATGAGGGTGGGTGGGATGGGTTTGGGGGGGCAGAATGGAGGCCTGGGGGTGGGATTGCGTTGGGGTGTGTGGGGACTTTTGGAGAAAGAGAATGGGGGTCTGGAGGAAGAAAATGGAGGTCCTGGGTGGAATTGGGGGTGGGGGCAGAACTGGGGTCTTCAAATTAGTGTTTTAAAATGTTTTAGAATTAGTGTTTTAAAATTTCTGCAGATAAGGGCACATAGGGTCTTTAAAATTAGTGTTTTAAAATGTTTTAGAATTAGCGTTTAGTGTTTTAGAATTAGTGTTTTAAAATTGCTGCAGATAAGGGCACATATAATAAGTACTGAGCTTTGCTTTTCAATCACAAAGGCTATATGAAACCTGTATTTGAATTGACTGGGTGACAATTGTTGGTGTGTATTATGGGACATTCAAAAGTGCTGCCTCCCTATATTCCTATATATCTAAGTGGTGGGGGGTGGGCGAAGCAATGGTGGCTTGGAAGCTGCATGCTGCTCTCGGGCACCTGGACTGTAGCTTTTGTCAGAAATGGCTGTCTGGGACCCTGTCCCTGCTGTGGCTCCTTCAGGAGTGAGAAAACCTGAGCCACCATTTTCACTACTGCTGCTGCTGCTGGCCATGGGAACAGGGGCAGTGTGTCCTGCACTACCTTTGATGTCGGGGTAACGGTTTGGGGGAAGCCACACTGACTTTCCCCCAAGACCAGGGGAAGGTGTGATCATTGTAAAGTGCCTTGTGGCTCTCAGTGACATGGACATTTTGGTATTAAGCTCTTGGGCTTGGAATTTTGCCCACTATATTTCTTACAACTGTTAATGGAATAAAAGACTAATACAAGAAGGGAAAACAAGCAGCCACTACTGGCAAAACACAAAAGAAACAAGGCTACTTATAGAAAAATGATAACAATTTACTGTAACAAATAAATAACATACAATAATAAATAGAAAATAGAAAAATGCAGTCTTGTATTATCCAAAGCAACCCAAATGCAATCTAATATTTGTGAAATGGCACTCTCCTTATCCTCCTTAACCGCTCAATGGCCACTAACACAGTCAAACAGTCTTGTTTGACTATCCGTATCTTTATCCTCCTTAACAGCTCCTTAACAGCTCCATGGCCACTAACACAGTCAAACAGGATTGTTTGACTGTGTTAGTGGCCATGGAGCTGTTAAGGAAGAAACGGATAGTGCCATTTCACAAATATTAGATTGCATTTGGGTTGCTTTGTATAATACGAGACTGCATTTTTCTATTTTTATTATTGTATTGATTTGTTACAGTAAATTGTTATCATTTTTCTATAAGTAGCCTTGTTTCTTTTGTGTTTTAATGGAATAAAAGACAACAGAACTGCTGCAGAAAAGAAGCAGGTAGCAGAGTCAGAAATAATTGTCACTGCCATTCAGAGTCTGATGCCCTGGCTCCACTCTTGCCCTGTCTTATGCCCTGGCTCCGCCTACCACTGCCCTGGCTCCACCTACCATTGCCCTGTCTCCGCCTACTGTTTCCTTGGCTCCACCCCTAGGCTCGGCTCTGCCCCAATTTTCACCGACTTTGCGGTCGGCAGCAGGTTTAATCCGCCCACTGCTACTCCAGCCTCCAAACACACCAGCCGCCCCTGACAGGAACCATCATCAATGTCTTGAGCTCCTCTAGTAGAAAAGGCACTCGCTGCCAGAGACACACACACACCCCTCCATCCTCTGGCTGCTACACCTGGGGCGCTCTCTAAGAGTTGCTCCCAATGATACCACAGTACTGCTCCTGCTTCTGCTGCAGCTGCTGCTGCTTGTGCAAAACTCCCACCCGCCAGCTTGCCCCTCCAATGCCACCAGCTGCCACCTGCTGCCAGAGACCCACCCCTCTCTTTGGCACTCCCACACAGAAACATGCTCTGCTGTTGCTGCTGCTCCTGCTCCTGTCAAGCTGCCACCTGCCCGGTCCTCCGATGCCACCTACCACCACCTGTTGCCAGAGAACCCCCCCCTTCTCTGTCACACCCTCACAGAAACATGCCCTACTGCTGCTGCAGTCCCTGCTCCTTTCCAAGCTACCAACTGCCTGACTGCCTGCTCCTCCGATGCCACTCGCCACCACCTGCAGCCAGAGAGCCCCCCCCCTCTCTCTCTCTCTCTTTCTGTGGCACACCAACAAAGAAACATGCCCTGGCTGCTCCACCTGGGGTGCTGTCTTCAAACTGAAATAAGCTGCTATTCCAGCCCCAAGAACCATCATCAAGGTTGTGGGGTCATCATTCCAGTCACAGGGTGCTGTCATTCCACTGCATCCAGAAGCAGCCATTCAAGTCCCAAGAACCATCATCAAGGTTCTGGAGCCTTCGTTCCACTCACAGGGGGCTGTCATTCCACTGCATCCAGAAGGAGCCATTCCAGTCCCAAGAACCATCATCAACGTCTCGAGCTCCTCTAGTAGAAAAGGTGCCCACTGCCAGAGAGCCCGCCCCCCCTCTCCATTCCCTGGCTGCTCCACCTGGGGTGCTGTCTGAAAGTTGCTCCCAATGATACCACAGTACTGCTCCTGCTTTTGCTGCAGCTGCTACTGCTCATGTGAAACTCCCACCCGCTGGCCTGATCTTCCGATGCCACCCATTACAGCCTGCTGCCAGAGAGCCTCTCTCTCTCTCTGACACCCCCTCAAGAAACATGCCCTGCTGCTGCTGCCATCACTGCTGCTCCTGCAAACCTGCCACTTGCCTGCCTAGTGCCCACTCCTCCGATTCTGGCCGCTGTCACCTGATGCCAGAGAGCCTCTCTCTGTCTCTATGACACCCACACACAGTTCCATCTAACCCTCTCTAGGACTATAAGACAATTCCATGCAGGGATGGATGGAAGTGTGGGTGACGTGTCAAGAATGATCAAGACCAATGCGAAGAACCTTGTTTACGAGGCAACAACCTGCTGTTTGTGCCCAACTGCCCACCATGGCATACCTGATGGCCTTGACCTCCTCTCTATGATAAAAAGCACTCTCTCCTGAAGAATGACAGTTCCTTCCAAACCTTTCTAGGACTATAAGACCCCATGTGGGGATGGAATGGTGGGTGATGTAGTGAGAATGACCAGAGCCAGCACGAAGAACCTTGTTTACAATGCAGAAACCTGCCCACTAGCCAGCCTCCTTTGTTATCACCTGCTACTGCCTGCTGCTGCTGAAAGAGCCCCTCTCTCTCTGG
Organism: Sphenodon punctatus; assembly: GCA_003113815.1. NCBI lineage: Eukaryota > Metazoa > Chordata > Lepidosauria > Sphenodontia > Sphenodontidae > Sphenodon > Sphenodon punctatus. The sequence goes on along the minus strand of QEPC01009431.1, from coordinate 2,142,938 downwards.
CAGACCATAAAATAAGACATGTGCAAATCCTGCCATTTCTGCGGCACTGTCTGCAAGTTGAGACCCTGTCATGTCTCCTTAGATGCCACCCACCACCACCTGCTGCCCACTGCCAGAGAGCCTCTCTCTCTCTCTCTCTCTCTCTCTGGTGCACCCACACAGAAACAAGTCAAAAACATTTACTAAACAAACAATTATAACTAAGAAAACACAAAACAATATAACAAACCATGTACAGAATTTAATCCTCTTCTGCATCCACCCCTGGAACATGGGCAGGAGATTGGGAGGACCATCCACCACATACAAGAGGTGGGACATCAGGGACCTCTGCCCCATGCCTCCTCGCCAGTCGCACCTCACCCCTCCATCATGCCCTTCCACCCCACCATTGTCTTTTGGAAGGACTTCAAGGACAGGACTCCTTTTCAGTTGACACATATTTGGCAACTGCCCATGCCTGGTTCTCCTTTTCTTCCATTGCCCGGTGGCGGGTGATGATGGAGTCCTCTGTCTTCCTCGAGACAGCGGTGAATTCCTCCTCCATCTGCTGCCTCTGTGCCCTGAGGGAGCAGCGCAAGTCCCTCAATGCAGGGGACTCCGCCTCCTCCGCTTGCTCTGCTGCCTCAGGGTTTGGGGACTCAGCAGAGTCAATAGGAGACCTGGAGGGGGAAGGACAGTAATGGTGCTTCCCTCACCATCTGCTGCTGGTGGTGGCAGCAGCAGAGGCTCCCCGCTTCCGGGACTTTGTCACCAGGGTCACACGGTGAAGGCTCCTTTTGTGGACAATCAGCCTGATGTGGTCACCTGGCCCCCTCTTTTTATCTCTTTGTCACAGATCTAAAAAACATAAGAAGACTAGAACATAAGAAGTGCCTTACTGGGTCAGACCAGTGGTCTATCAAGCCCTGCCAGCATCCTTTCTCCTCTCACTCTCCACAAGTGGCTGGCCAGTGGCCAATCTCTGCCAATCCATTCCCTATTTTTCCTGCCCCCCGGCTTACCTTGCATTGAGCATAGTCTCCTTTGGTGAGATAGAAATGGTCCCAAACAGCAGACCTTTTTGTCCTGCTCTTCTTCGGCCTGTCTTCTTGGCTGACATAATCTGGTGATGATTCACCTTCTCTGAAGCAAGAACACATTGCACCTACTTAAGATTATGCATATGCAGTCATGTGATGCCTCCCCTCCAGTCCTTCCTCTCAGCCCAATACCCCATTCTCCCACTCCAAATGGATGGGTGCAGTGCTGCTGTCTCCTTGTCTCTTTCCCTGTCTCCCACCCACATACTCTACCACACCTGGGGGGTGCTATCTTCAGGTTTAGACCCTGCAGAGCCTTGAGGTGCTGCTGTATGACTCCTGCTGACCCATCCGCATGCCTGCCAGCTCGCTCTAGAGGATGGTATTCTAACTTCTACCATCCCTCATCAAAGTTCTATGGAACAATAAAATACATTTTACAAACCTGGCACTGGCAGTGGCACCTTTGCTGCCCTTCTCTTTTTCAGAAGAGGAGTCCACCTCCAACACCTCACTGGCTGGCCCAGCCTCCTCGACCTCCACCTTCACCTTCTTCTTCATCTGCACCCTCCTGCCTGCCATCACGCAACGCAACACACAGAAGACCCAGAAGACACACACACTAGCCTCACACAGCCAATCAACTACACACCACACCAGACACAGCACAGCCTATCAAATATCAGCCTATCAAGTATTATTACCGGTATCACAAGATCTTTTGGTATCGTTAACGGTATTGCGAGAACTTTGTTTGCTCATGGGTATTGATACAGATAACGTTATCAATAATGATAACAGTACCAATAACAATAATGACAATAATAACAAAAACAACAATATCATTAATAATGCTAACGACATTTTTAATAATGACAACGATAACGAAAAATGACATAGGGCCCCGATGCACACCTCTGAGTGATAGTTACAGTACCTGTGTGCATATGCATAGCTATACTTCAGTTTTTGTGGGTGGCTAATTAGGCAAACTCCATTTAGCAAAGAACTTGAAGCACAGATTTAACTACACAGATTTGCTCAAATCCCATTGACTTCAGAGGGACTTAGATTTTGCTCAGTTGGGGGCCATAATGTACAATTAGCATACACAGCTACATTAATGAATATTTAACAGTCTTGTGCAAAGAATTCCTTGAAAGGAGTGCAAGAGGTGGTTAATTATGCTGATTAATAACCTAATTCCAAATTACATTTGTTTGAGGCATTATCTATTTATCAGTCACTCTGGGGTACTATATTCTAAAAATAAGTGTCAATTTTGACCTGTTATACTCCAAGAAGATTTTTCCAGATTATGATAAAGGGCTACTACAAAGGCACTAATAAAGTTGCAAGTTGCAACAAAATAAAACCCCATAAAAACTCAAAAACTGATACACTGGTTTTACACTATGGTGGTTCCCAATCTTCTCCCATTCAGAAAGCTAGCAGAGGAGGTTCAGATCTCATCCCACTAGGGTTGTCCTCTCTCCCAGAGCAGAAACCCTAAATGTGCTAATTTGCATACATTGGCATGCATTTGGCTCATGTAAATCTATGCGAATTTTAATGATCATCTCTCAAAATCACTTAAGATATACGTAAAACTTCATAACAGAGCAGGAAAGTAAAATAAGTAAAATAAGCATTTCTGAAAATTTTTGTATATCATTGCTAAAACTAAATATTAATCTATCTTGTCAAACTGAACAGGAAATATGAAGAAAGGAGGAAAAAAACAAGTCATTTTGGAAACTGTTCTCCTTTTTAAACTGTCACTCTTTCCAAAACATACATCAAAATGGATACCACCCATCTAAACATTTTTCCTGAACCTGTAAAAAAATAGAGTCATAATTCAGTCTATATGGATGTGGCCCAACTTACCTGAAGGACCACCTCACTCTCCATGCTCTGGAGCTGCCTCTGTGGTCCGCTAGGAGCGCCCTCTCGAGGTCCCCCATATGACCTGGGGGGCCACTATGGAGAGGGCATTCTCGATGGCCGCACCTAGACTGTGGAACTCCCTCCCTGGTTGAGGCCCAGGTGGCCCCGGAGCTCCCCTCCTCATATCGTATGTAAAACCTGACTATTCTGCCTCACTTTTGGGGAGGGATATGGGTTGTAGGGTGGGATGGTCATGGGAGGCTGGGAGGGAGAGGGTTGGTTCTGTGCCTTCTCTTTTTATTGTATCGTTTTTACTGATTTTATGTGTTTTAACATTGTAAGTCACCCCGGGCTGCTTGAAGCAGGAGGGGCAGGGGTAGCAAATGATTTTATAAATAAATAAAAAGTAAAATGCCTTTTGATTTTGTTTTTCTTTCAGCATTTGTATTTGGTTGAACATTCCACTGAGAATATAGTGGCACAGTAGCAACAAAGTTTATTTTGTTGAATGACAGTAAATTTTTTAACTTTACATTGAACTCTTCCATTTACTTTCTTGATTCCCCTTTGGAATCCTTCAGTCTAGTATCTGCCACTCAATAAGCAAACTTAAACTCAACATTCATTTTGGAACCTCATTCTTATGCCTTCCTTTGTCTCTTCCTATTATGATTCCATCATTCACTTTCATTAATTTATTAAAAACCTTATGTTAAACAACTCTGTTTTAATGGTTATCATGTAAGTGGTGTGCTTGAAGGGTGTAGCAATTTTATTTAGTGTTTTGTTGCCATCATGCTCCCTGCCTCCCCATCCAAAGGTTTTAATGTCTCTGGATACCATTTATGGAGAGAAACGTCATTACTGTATAGCAGTACTATGTGGCCCAATACTGCACGGTTCTAAGGGCTCCAGCTCCCACTGAGGAGGATCTTGCTTTTAAAGTGCCTGTCCTTGCAGTGATTATTCCCTCGAACGTGATCCTTTGGGCAACTGGAAAGTTCTACATTAGGACATGTAAATGTTTAAATTATTATGGCTTACAAATCAATGCCAAGAAATAGGACATCTATTTCAAGTAACACTACTGGCGATTTATAGTTAAGAGTCGATGCTAATGCAAGGTGAACTCCTCCCTTTATGATCATCTCTACAAATCCATTAGCTCATCCATGAATTTAAAGATTGACCTCCAGACAGTTAGTTGGCAATTTGGCAGCCTGCTTTGATTGTACACAATTTAACAGAACACCCAGCATTAATTTAACAGTAATTAACCAAAACAAAAAACTTAAAAAAACCTTAAATGCACAATACTTTTCTTAAAATCCCCAAATACCCCAAATTTAGTACAATTACAATTAAAAAAACCTTCCACTCCATACATTGCAACAAAACATAAACGTCAAAAAACATGGAAATTAATTCACAATTTGAACAATATTTAATATTTTCTCATTATCAAAATAAATGTAATAGATGTACTTAATTCCTTACCATACATACTTTTATACATTTTAATCAAAAACTAAACTTTCACATTTTCCATTATTAAACTTTAATTTATTATCATAATTCAACAACAATTTTTAACAGTGCATTAAGTCTGTTTGTACACAACTCCATTCTGTTGAACAAATTGTATAATGTCAT
>QEPC01009431.1:2094653-2121708 GCA_003113815.1 Sphenodon punctatus | reverse complement strand
GCTGCCTTCTGCCAGGTGTATCTGGTGCGTAGGCTGCGTCCATTCGTCTCCGGCCCAGACCTGGCCACCCTCATCCATGCCTTCGTCACCTCGAGGCTGGACTACTGTAATGTGCTCTACGTGGGGCTTCCCTTGTTCCTGGTTCAGCGGCTGCAGCTAGTGCAGAATGCAGCGGCTCGTCTCCTGATGGGGACGGGCCGTCGGGAGCATATTACACCTGTGCTCTGAGCTCTGCACTGGTTGCCGATAGCGTGCCGATCCAGGTTCAAGGTTTTGGTGTTGATCTATAAAGCCCTTCATGGCCTGGGTCCCTCATACCTCAGGGACCACCTCGCCCTCCGCGCCCCAGAGCGGCTCTTTCTGTCTGCCGGGGGTGCCTTCTTGGAGGTCCCCCATGTTAAGTGGGGGACCACAATGGAGAGGGCATTCTCAGTGGTCAGGCCACGCCTTTGGAACTCCCTTCCGGAGGAAGCTTGCCTGGCCCCCAGCCTGTTGACATTCCAGCGAAGTTGCAAAACCTGGCTGTTTGCCCAGGCCTTTGGGGAAGGTGGGAGGGTGGGGTAAGTTTTTTTTTAGCCCCCCACCTTATTTATTTATTGTTTATTTATTAGCCCTGTTTTAATTGATTGTATGGTTATTTATGGTTTTTAATTGTTTTTATGTATGCTGTTTTTATTGTTGGAAGCCGCCCCGGGCTGCTTGCAGGAGGGTCGGGGTACAAATGTATAAAATAAATAAAATAAATAATCCCCACCTGGGGTCAAAATCAACCACACTTCCGGAGCTCTGGCCCGGACCATCTCCGAAAGCATGGTCAATGCGATTCCCGCAGGGAAACATTAAAAAGTTACGTCTGAACGTCAACCACCGGCCAGAATCAACCAAAATGATTCCCAGTCGGGGACAAAGCACACAGCGTCACTGCCAGGCAACCAGCAACAACACAGGCCAGGGAGGAAGATTTCAAGGGCACACAGCAGCAGGGGGACATGGCGGGATGGAGCGAGGTGGAAGGGAGAGCATAGCGAAGGGCGAGAGAGCAAGGGAGGAGGAATAGGAGCAGGTGGAGGAGGCGCAGGTGGAGGAGGGGGTAGTGCTGCACTGGAGGAAGGCTCTGTGACCTTGGGGACCTGCAGGCCCCCCACAAGCACCAACCCCATCAGCCCCAACCCCATGTCTGGACTGGGAGACTCCGAGGCAGGCACACTGGTCACCCTCAGCCAGTGGACACAGGGGGACCCCATCAACACCTAGGGACGGGCCTCGGAGGGCTCTGAGATGGACATCAAGGGTAAGCACATGGGTAGGAGGGGGGCCGGACCGGGGGGGAAGGGTCAATGGGAGGAGGGGGACACACCGGGCACGGGGATGTCCCCAGTCACCCCAGACACACCAGAACACAGTAAGTGGGATCGGGGGGCTGCTGGGGGACAAGGGCAACCCACCCCCACCCAACCCCTCCCATATCCCCACAGGACATGGCATGCCTCCTCACCGGCGACATATGGGCGACGAGGAAGGCGGCGAGCAGCCCCGGGAGCAGCAAGAGGTCTCTGGTGAGGCACACCACCAAGTTAGGGGGGAGGGCACTGGGGGAGGGCACCAGGCACCAAACCGAGGGGGGTGGGGCCCAAGACCCCACAGCTATGCCATGGGGCAGGGGGTGGCTGGATGGGGCGCCTAACCAGCAACTATTGTGTACCCAACAGGGCAACCCGAGGGGCCCCAGCAAGCCGGGCCTGTTCCCCCAGCACAACAGATGAGAGAGCACCAGGCATGGGTACGGCGCTGGAGGGAGGAGCAGGCAGAGGATATTGTCCATTCTACCACAGAGAAGGGCGAGCGGATGATCGCGGCCATCGATTCCATGGAGGCTGTCACGGAATTCTCCCTGCAACAATCGGAGGCAAGGGACTGGAGGCTCCAGGTGGAGGTGTGGCTGGAGTGGAGGAGGGAGCACCAGAAGCATAGCAGGCAGGTAGAGGCATTTGGGCAGCTGGAGCAGGCCATCGACAGGATGGTGCGGGAGAATTCAGCTAAGATGGACTGCTTGTCTGACATCAGCACCTCCCTGCTCCTGCATGCCAGCACCACGAGTGCATATGTGTTGGCAGCCTCCCCGTCAGGCACCCTGCCTGTCCAGGCCCCGATGCCGGNAATCCAATGGGGGGGGCAAGACCATGCAGTCATGCCATGGGGCAGGGGGTGGCCAGCCAGGGTGCCTAACCAGCACCTAATGTGTACCCAACAGGTAAATCTGAGGGGCCCCAGTAAGCCGGTCCCGTGCCCCCAGCGCAATGGATGAGAGAGCACCGGGCACAGGTACTGCGCCTGAGGGAGGAGCAGGCAGAAGACATTGTCCACTCCACCACCGCCTGACCCTCAGGACACTGAGGCCTCCCAGGACCACAGACAGTGGGGGGGAGGGAGCTCCCAGAGCTCCATGGCAACCACAAGACAGCCGAGGGGGAGGCCCTGGAGATGGGGGGCATGGGGGGGAAGGGGGAGAGTGGTCTGGGGGGGCACATGTAACTGTGTGTGCAAATAAAGGTTTGGGCACCACTATTGCTTCCTTGGGTCAGTTCATCGGCCCGGGGCTGTGGGCTGGCGGGTGGCCATACAGGGGCACCCAGGGCACTGGTGGGGGCCCCGGGTTGGTGGAGACGGGGGGGTGCGCCTCATGCCTCAGCCTCCTGACTGATCCACCTGGCCAGGGCAGCACGGATGCATTTGGTGTATTGGTGCTCCCGCAGGTTCTCTGTGTTCACATACAGTGTCACGTGCCTGGGAAGGTGCAGGGGTACGGGGTAGTCGAAGGCAGCCCCATCAGTCTCGCACACATTGTGCAGCACACAGCAGGCCCCGATCACCAGGGCCGAGGTCTCCACCGTGTAGTCCAGGTGGCCTGCGAGGCTCCTCCAGCGCTGTTGGAGGGCCCCGAAGGCCCTCTCAACCACTGTCCTGATTGCACACAGGCGATTATTGTAGAGAGCCTCCACAGGGTTCTGGGTGACTGGGTATGCCTTCATCAGCCACCGGGTGAGGGGATAGGTCAGGTCCCTCAGAATGCAGGGGGGCATCAGCACCCCCTCAATCCGGGTCATCCCCATGTCCGCAAGGTCCCCATGGTACATCCAGGCATAGAAGGGTGAGATGGTCATGATCCAGGCATGGCTGCGCCCAGAGTTGCCCGTGAAGATGTCTATGAGCTGCGCCCGGTGCTCCACTACAGCCTGCAGCTGCAGGGAGTGGTATCCGTGTCTGTTAACATATTCCACTGCCTCCCCAGTGGAGGGGCGGAGGATCTCTATTTGGGTGCCATCCACGGCGCCCATGAAGTTGGGGAACCCTCCAGCCACGAAGCAGGCCATCACGGCCACCTGGTCCACCAGCTGGATTGCTCAGTCCAGGAGCACTCCCTCCACAGCCTCGCAGACGTTCCGAAGGATCCCGGTGACGGTTCTCACCCCGACGCTGAAGTGCTGCGAGACAGACTGGAAGGAGTCGGGAGTTGCTAGTGCCCAGTCCCTGATGGCCACATGCTGGACCATGGGGATGGAGGTCCACATGGGGATGTGCTGCCGCTCCAGCCAGGGTGTTAACAGGTCCGCAAGTCACAGGAGGGTGCGCCTGTCCATCTGAAATTGCACTCTCCAGAAACCTCATCCCACTGAGCCAGCGCCTGGGACCACCACCCCTGTGCTCGCTCTGTGACCCATACTCGCTGGTCAATGGGCATAGCAAGCAGGGCTGCATGCCCCATGGTCTCCCTCTGCCATTGGAGACGCCCGGCTGCCTCGCAGAGCAATGCATCCTTCTCCCAGCTGCAGAGGAGGGCCTGCCGGGCCACCTCGGACACCCGCAAGGCCTTGAGCTGGGCCAGGGAGCGCCAGTTTGTTTGGTGTGTTCTTCGGGCCCTAACAGTGCTCTGGGCAATGGTAACCCACAGGCGGGTGCCCAGGTGCACCTCATCGGTCTGGATGCGCAAGAGATCAGTGTGTGAGTGGTACCACTCTGCGCAGTGGGCTAGGCACATCCCACAGGCGCCCAACCGGCCTAGCTCCATGGTGCACATTTCTCCTAGTGGGGAGCAGCTGGCCCAGTTGTAGGCCGGGGCATTTGTAGCCCCGCCCCGGGTCGGTTATGGGCGGTCCCCCTCCCGGCTGCCTGGGCAGGCTCCTGCAGGGCAACCATGCCAGGGAACTGGGGGCAGTCCAATGAGCACACCTGCTGTCCCTGGCGGGCTGCAGAGCGCCAGCTCGGGTGGTGGGTTCTCCGGGCCCTAACAGTGCTCTGGGCAATGGTAACCCACAGGCGGGTGCCCAGGTGCACCTCATCGGTCTGGATGCGCAAGAGATCAGTGTGTGAGTGGTACCACTCTGCGCAGTGGGCTAGGCACATCCCACAGGCGCCCAACCGGCCTAGCTCCATGGTGCACATTTCTCCTAGTGGGGAGCAGCTGGCCCAGTTGTAGGCCGCCCCCGGGTCGGTTATGGGCGGTCCCCCTCCCAGCTGCCTGGGCAGGCTCCTGCAGGGCAACCATGCCAGGGAACTGGGGGCAGTCCAATGAGCACACCTGCTGTCCCTGGCGGGCTGCAGCTGCATTACTTCTGCCATCAACCTCCCACCTCTCAGTGTTGCCAGCCTGTTGTCCTCGCCACCCTGATTAGTGTGTAGGCTGTCCTGTCTGTGAGCTCTGTTCCAGCAGGTGTGCTGGGTCCGCACCCCACGCCTCGCTCACTTGATATGCCATGTTGCGGCCGGTGGCCTTATCGGCTGGCGTTGAGACCCCCCTGCATCCCCTCCTGTCCCTCCAGGGATCATGGAGCCCCTCTGTCCTCACAATTAGTCTCGTTTGCTTCCTGGACCATGGCTGGCTGCACTTCCACCAGGCTCCTGGCTCCCAGCCCCCATGGGGTCCCCCATCGCTAGACCTTCTGCGAGACCATGGCCCTGTGTGACCTGTGGCATTCCCTGGCCATGCAATTGCTCCTGAGATGCTCAGACAGCCTGTCTGGTGCCTATGCAAGTCTGAGCTTGGGGCTGCGCTACTTTGGCTATGAGGCGAGCGCCCGTGATTGCCAGCTGCATGCGGAGACACTGGGCCTGATTCCCTTTCCTGATAGGTGCGTCCCAGAGATGAGGTGCTCGCATGTGGGGTGGTCGGTGGCAGAGACCGTGTCTGCTCTGTCTGTGTGCAGCCTGGTTGCCTACACGGCCTGTCTGAATGAGAGGGGCCCTGCCCTGACCGTGTCCTACTTTGGTGGTGTTCACAGGGCCCGCGGGTACCAGTGATCACGTAGGGCAGTGTATCACCGGCTGTTGGAGCTGGGTCACCTTCCGTGACCCCCTGCTGCTGACTACGGCTTGTCCGAGCCCACCGAGGCAGAGCTGGCAGTGCTGTCCGGTGTGTGGTCCTGTTCCAATGTGCAGTTGGGGCTCGCCGCACAGAATCCCTTCAAGGCATACTACCTAGTTGCCCACCACATGTCTGTGCTGGGCTACCTTCAGAGCATGCTTCAGTGGCCCCACTTCATTCACCTGGTGGGCCACCCAGCCCTGGGCCCCTTCGTTGCCCCCTGCAGCTGGCTGTGAGGCTCCCTGTGCCTACCATGCCCCAGTTGGTGGCCCTGCAGAGAGCTCCCGCCTCCTTCCTGCTGCTGCGGGCTGCTGCCTGCTTCCTCCATGATGTCCCAGCCTTTCAACTGTTCTGCCTGTTTCCTGGGGTTCCACTGCCCCTGCCTGTGGCTCTGGGCCCCCTCCAGGTCCCCCCCCTGTTCGCCTCTGCTACTGGTGCTCCCCTCCGTGGATGCCTTCTCCTGTGGCCGAGTCCTGCTCTCCATGCCTCCACCCAGCTCCCTGGCTTGCTGCTGACCTTCCTCATCCGCCATGGCTCCCTCCTGTGCCCGTGACCCCCCCTTGGGTGCCTATGTGACCGCGGAGTTCTGGGGCCCCTGGTCTTCACCTCCCAGCATCCACCCAGGGTGTGTGTGTGCATCTGTGGACCGCCTGCACTGCTCTGGCTCTCCTGCATCCCCTACATGGCACCCTCACTGGTGCTTGGGGTGCCTGTCTGTCTCCTGGGCCATTCCTGGGCTGCTCCCTGTTCCGTGTGGCCTCCCCTTGTGCCAGTGGCCCGGCCTTTCACCCCCCTCCCCCGTTCTGGGACTGCCTGTGTAGCTGTGGGGGTGCCTGTGCAGACTGTGCTGTTTTGAGGGTTCTGGTTGCTGTTTTCTGTGTCCTGCCCTGCCCCTGGGCCAGTCCTCCCCCTTCTTCCCTGTCACCCGCCCCTGCCTCCCTCTTCCCCCCTGTGCCCATTGTGCTGTGTGTGTTGTCTGTCCCGCTGTGTCCCCCCTTCCCTTACTTTCCCATGTGGGTGTGAGTGTGCCTGGGCATGTGTGTGTGCTGTGTGTTCCACTGTGCCCTCGTTGTCTCTGTGCCTGCTGTGTATGTTGCCGTGGTGGCTCTTCTCCCTCATCCCCCTCCCTTCCTGTTTCCCTTATGTGGATGTTCCCTGTAGGCGCTTTTGGCTTCCTATGCCCTCAGTCATCCATGTCTGCCTCCTGCCCCTCCCTGGTGCCTTCTGGGTGTTTTGACCACGACCGGGAACTGGAGTCACATCTGTTGCACTGCCCCAGCCCATGGTCTGCCAACCTGATAACCTGCCTTGGTCCCGGGCCCATCACGTCTGTTTGGGGCCTTCCTGGACCACGTAGGGTGATTGATCGGTTCATCACCTCTGGGAATCCGCTCTGATGACTTGGGACTGCGTAACGTCTGAAATCACCCGGAGAGATACATGCCTGGTTATGGTAGACCAGCCCATCATGCAGGGAGAGTGGTCAGATTTCAGGTGATGTGCATGAGGTGTGGTGGTGAGGCCAGGGGAAACCTGCTTGCCTGTATGTGCACATATAGGCAGGTACTGGTGAGACCTATTGTACCTCTCCTTTCCCCTCTGGGCAACTGCTCCATTTTAAATTGCCAGTCTGAGCCCTATACAACAACAACAAAAAGCTCCCTTTCCCTCAAGTTTAATCATAGTTGCTCCCTCAAGCTTGTATTTTAAGGCATTGGTTCCTTAGATAATTCATTCCCCTCTGAAGCCTAATTCTCTCTCTCTCTCTCTCTCTCTCTCTCTCTCTCTCTCTCTGAAGTTCCATCCATCATCATTAGAGGCCTTTCCAGTTGTTGAGAGTTTTTAACAATGTCCCAAGTGTATTTGTGTCCTTAGAATAGAAGCCATCTGTGGCTTTCTTACAAGCAAAAACACTGTACAAAAAACTGAAGTCAGAGTGAACTGAGAAAGTATTCAGCAGAAAGCACACAAGCCCAGCAAAGTCTAAAAAAAGGTGAATATCAAATATTAGTCAAAATTCAAGTCAAGGAAACTGAACCCAGAGTTCAGCTAAATCTAGAATCAGTGGAACCGTAAAGGTAAAGGCCTGTTAAGCTCAGCAGAATGAAACTGAGCTCAACCTACATTTGTGCAGGAAGAAAATTGGCTCACTATTTCTTAATAAGTATTCATGTTTCTGTCACAAGGCTAGTGGAGTTTTCATGTGCATGAGTTAGCATTAACAGGCTTCTCTTTCAACCAAGCTGTGTATCCATCAGTCTGATAAACAGATACATAGATTTATGATTGATGCATGCGCACTTTGGCCTTAAAGATGTAAAAGAGAGAGAGTCATTTGTTTTTACACACACATTTCTCCTGCATGTTTGCTGTTACATCCTGAACTGTCTGTGTGTCTAAATCACTCACCCAGATCTTAAACATCTGGCTCTTTGAACTGCTGCATAGATCTTCTCCCAGAACTTTTGTGTGTAAAAACAGCCAACACCCATACCCTTGCACCACAAATCCCACTAAATAGCCACACACCCATTCACTCCAGGGAGAAGAGAAGGGGAAAGAAGGGATACTAGGAGCAATAATAGGGATGGACGAACGCGGATCGGAAGTTCGGAGTTTGGATCGAACTCGGTCTGTTTGGAGAACCAAACCCAAACCCAAATCCGAACACCAACTGACTGAACTGAACTAGATCCGAATGTCAAAATGACCAAACAGTTTGGTCAGTTCAGATCGCATTCAGGTGAGTTCATGTGACAAAAAAAAGTGTCACTGGAAGGCCAAACATGACAGGGAGGGGGAGTCAGCTGAGGAGCAGACTTCCAGGCACCAGGGGTGGAGAAGCTTGGAGTAGGAGTCAGCCTGCCCAATCACCATCCCTTTTCGCCTCAGACCACTGGCTTCATAGTTTGCGATTGGCCACAGGCTAGGTTGCACAGAGCCAATGGGACTTGCGGTGAGGTGGGCACAGCAAGAAACAAAACTGATTGCCTCCCCCCTTCCCAACACCTTCTGAGCTAGTCACTGTTCCTGAACAGCAAGCGTTTCAGAAGGTTCCCTCTCCCAGCAGTTTTTGTTCCTTCCTATTCCTAATCCATTCCCATCCTCCTCCTATTTCACCCATCCAACCCATTTACTTCCATATTATAATTTATTTAAATTATATTAGATTGATTTACGTGTTATTTTTTGGTTTTACCCCTCTCTGTGTTCCCTGTGTTCAATCTTCCTTCCTCCCTCCCCTCTCCACTGAATCATTTTCCCTCTCCCTCTTATTCCATCCCTGATTCCCTTCCCCTGTTTTAAGTTTTGGATTTATTTAGAGTAGAAATATTATTAGATTGATTTTCATTTCAGTTTTGTACCCCTCCCTGTGTTCTTTGTATTTCCCCCTTTGTAATATTGTATGTATAGATAGATAGTTATTAGATAGACAGTTACTAGATAGATATACATAGTAGTTAGATTAGTTATAGAGATAGATAGAGATACAGTGTGTTTGTAGGACAAGGCCTTTGTAGTTAATTTTTAGGATATCCCATTTAGTTCAATAGGTTTTAGAATAGTTAATAGGAGTTAGATTTAGTGTACAGATAGATAGATAGATAAAAAGAAACAGCCACTCCAGCCCCAGGACCCACCATCAGGGTTCTGGGGCCAATTTACAGGCAGGGAGGGCTGTGGCCAATATGTATCTAGAAGCTGCCACTCTAGCCCCAGGACCCACTGTCATGGGTCTGGAGCCATAATTCCTCGCACAGAGGCATGCCATTCCACCGCATCAAGAAACAGCCACTCCATCCCCAGGACCCACCATCAGGGTTCTGGGGCCAAGTTACAGGCAGGGAGGGCTGTGGCCAATATCTACAAGCTGCCACTCTTCTAGCCCCAGGACCCACCATCAAGCGTCTGGGGCCATCATTCCTTGCACAGAGGTGATGTCTTTCTACTTCATCAAGAAACAGCCACTCCATCCCCAGGACCCTCCATCAGGGTTCTGTGGCCATGTTACAGGCAGGGAGGGCTGTGGCCAATATCTACAAGCTGCCACCTTAGCCCCAGGACCCACCATCATGGGTCTGGGGCCAATGCGTCATTCCTCACACCGAGAGACTTTGTTCAACCGTACCAAGAAACAGCCATTCCAGCCCCAGCACCCGCCACTAGGGTTCTGGGGCCAGGTCACAGGCAGGGAAGGCTGTGGCCAATATCTTCAAGTTGCCTCTCTAGCCCCAGGACCCACCGCCATGGGTCTGGGGCCATCATTTCTTGCACAGAGAGCCTTTTTCCGAACTCCCGAACCAAACATGACTGAACCGAATGGCCAAACCCGAACGTGGCGAACAGACCAAACGGGCAAACTGAACCGGACTGAACCCAATGGCCGAACCCAAACCGTGACCTGTTCACCCATCCCTAAGCAATAACCTAGGATACATAACCTCATGATAACACCAAAAGACTCAACAATTCTTAGCTTTCACACACGCAGGGGGCCAGCCTCCCAGCAACTGTATTTAAGTGCTAAGCAATGCCCCTTTGGGTGTGTTTCTCCTGGAGCTGCACTGAGTGTCAGGGTTGTCCAGACAACACCCCGACACTCTCTGAAGATGAGCCTGCTTGCGCTGGTGACAGTGCAGAGGGAACTGCATTTCCAGCTCTGGTTACCTTGGTGACCAGCTGTCTTGGCAGCAGCATGGCCAGTCTTCCTACTTCTGGTTCTGCCAGGAAGCTCCCTTGCCCTGCTGACGGCCCTGCAGCCACTTATTTTACCTCCAGGCTCATGGAATCCTTCATATCTTGCAAGGTTTGTGGACTTTTGGGAACTTGCATGCTTCCAGGATTTATGGAGTGCCAAAAATGCCAGCGAAGCCTGACAAACACGGATACAAAAACTTGCAACCTCTAAGCACAAGGACTGTACACTTGCTGTACTTATCAGGAAGGACTCCCAATGAAGTGTTCCTGCTGCGCATTTGCTGCTCCTTCCTGCTTCTACCTCTGTGACCATCCTGTCTTGTCCCCTTTCAACTTTGGAGAAGGGACATTGTGTCAGGCACGTAGCTCGGTTGGAATGGGTCCTGTTGCAGAAGGTGGAATGGGCTTCCTGCTGGGGCACTCCACTCCAGTGTCTTGTCCAGTTTTATGGCATCAGTTTCAAATGGTGGAGCCTGCTGATGCTGGGGATGTGCTTGAGGCTCTCAGAACCACCACTTGTGAGTTAGATCTGTGCCCGTCCTGGCTGGTGAAAACCAGATAGGAGATGCTATGGACATTGCTGTCAGGGCTAGTCACAGTCAGTGCCTCCCTTAGGGAGGGCAGGGTGCCAGAGTGTTTGAAGGAGGCAGTGGTCCGGCCCCTGCTTAAGAAGCCATGTTTGGATGCTGACTCCCTGGCCAGCTATCAGCCAGTCTCTAACCTTCCCTTTTTAGGTTCCTAAAGGGAAGGTTATTGAGCGAGTGGTAACTCGGCAGCTCCAGGTGCATCTTGATTGCATTGAGTTTCTGGTTCCCTCGCAGTCTGGCTTTCATCTGGGTTATGGCACAGAGACCACGCTTTTATCCCTGGTTGACTACCTCTGCCTTTCTCTGGACCAGGGTTGACAGACCCTGTTGATTCTATTAGATCTCTCAACTGTGTTTGACACTGTTGAACATGAGTGTTGGTGGGCCGCCTGTGGCACTGTGCCAGAGTGGGTGGAAATGTCTTAGAATGGTTCTGCTCTTTCCTGGCCAGGAGAACTCACTGGGTGGTCCTACGGGATTGTTCATCTTCTCCCCGGGACCTTACCTGTGGAGTCCCACAGGGTTCCATTTTGTCCCCTCTCTTGTTCAACGTGTGCATGCAGTCACTTGGGGAGGTCGTGAGGAATTTGAAGGTGTGCGGTGTCACCAGTATGCTGATGACACCCAACTCTACCTCTCATTTTCATCAGACCCGGGCCTGGCGATCTTGGTGTTTACCCAGTGTTTCATGGCTGTGGGAGATTGGATGAGGATGAGCCATCTGAAGCTGAATCCTGACAAAACAGAGGTGATGTTAGTGGGCAAGGATTTGGGAGGCACAGGAATGGTGGAAACTCCTGTCATTGATGGGGTCCGCCCTCCTTTGATCTCCCAAGTTTGGAGTTTGGGAGTGCTCCTCAATCCACAGCTCTGCCTCAAGGCTCAGGTGGCAGCTGTGGCGTGGAGTGCGGTTTGGCAATTACATCTGGTCTGATGGCTTTGACCATATATTTCAGACTCTGACCTTGCTTCCATCATCCAAGCTTTTATCACCTCAAGATTAGACTATTGTAATGTGCCCTATGTGAAGCTACCTTGATGCTGGTCTGGAGGCTGCAGCTGGTGCAGAATGCGGTGGCCCATTTTCTCATGGGAACAGGCCGCATGGAGCACATAACACCTGTGCTTCGAGTGCTGCACTGACTGCCAATAGTGTACCCGGCCAGATTCATGGTGCTGGTGTTAACCTATAAAGCCCTACATGGCCTAGACCCTACATACCTGCGGTACCACCTCACTCTCCGTGTTCCTGATTTGTTCCTGTGGTTGTTCGGGAGGGCCTTCTTGGTGGTCCCTTGAACAAGGTGGGTGGCACTGATCATAGGGCTTTTTGGGTGGTTTCCCCCAGGTTGTGGAACTCCCTGCCCGAAGGGGTCCGATTGACCCAGAGCCTTGTCTCCTTCCATCGTCATCATAAGACCTGACTGTTCCATCAGGCGTTTGGCAAGGGAGATGGATAGGGAGGGGTGGGGTTTTATTTTCCCAGTTGTAGGTTCTTGTTAATATTGATTGTTTATATATTTTATACAGATGTTGTTTTATTGATTTTATGGAATTGTATTTTAAATAGGTTGTTCACTGCCCAGGGCTGTCAGAGCCAGGATGGGTGGGAGAAAAATGTCAAATAAATAAAAAAATAATACATGCATGTGGCCCCCCCAGGCTTGCAGGTCCCAATGTAGTTGCATCTGCTGCACCTATTATAGCGACAGTCCTGCACTGTTTATTTTTAAACATTCATTTTACTTTCAGACTCAGCTTTTTTTTTGTTTAACAACAGTCCTGTTTTATTGGTGCATTTGTGCTTTAACAGTTATGTTTTTCTTCCTTTCACGGCTGTTGGTTTGCTTTGGCCTGTATAACAGTAAGTTGTTCACTTTCATATTCTCCAGGTTTTGCTTCTGAACACACACCCCCGACTATTTTATTTATTTATTTATAACTATTTTTTAGCCACCCCCTCATGCCCATGGCATCTCGGGGTGGCTTACAACAACTGACAAATACAATAAAATTCCATAAAAACAATATATAAAAAACAACTTCATCAGTAATTTTAAAAAAATCAATATCGTATATCCAACCCCCCCCCAAACTACCCCACCCTCCCCTCCTTCATCTGCCACACACTTCATTGTTCTGAACTCAGAGACGGAAAGGGGGAGATGTCATATGGAGGGCAGGGGAGAAGAGAGAAACATAGAAAGCAAACAGGAGGAGGTAACAAATTTTAAAACACCAACAATTAAGAAGAGGGGGAAAGAAAACTGAATATTTGTTAGAGGTAAAAAAAGGGGAAGATGGAAGCAACTGGAGAAAATGAGAAATTTCTGGTTTGCCTGTTAAGTACTATTCACTAGTGTGGAAATTCAATAGTAGAGCCCCACTCCCCTTCATTACTTACTTCCCATAATGAAGAGCATGGATTTTTCTTCTTAAAATTTCAGGACTATTAACCCTAACATAATTTCCATACTGCACGAAAATAATTTCTCAACTTGCTTCTGGAACTTGAGAAGTCATTCACCTTAAAGTGCTTCAAAACACAGGGACAAAGGTTAACAGAAGGCATGCTTAACATGGACATTATAAAAAGCACTCTGACATCAGCAGGCATCTTCCTTTTTTCTTACATCAGCTTGGATCATGTCTATGTAACACAAAGAACCACGTAATCTGTAAAAAAATATCTGTAATTACTCTGCAATCACTTATTCTGAAAATTAATTAGTGCATGTAATGCTAATTTACAAACACCATTTAATTTGTATTTTTAGGCCTGCTGCCATTTTAGTTTGAGTTTCAGCAAGAAAACTATGCCGCATTCTGCAATTAGTAAAACAAAATAATGCTTATAAGGAAGACTTGAATCAAATCATATTTCATGTCACTACAGATTTTGGTTATTTGATCAATGGGACTGAGCAGCAAAATTAAAAAGAAAAAAGTATGCTGTTAGATGAAACTTTCAAGTAAGTCTACATTTTGATTTCATTTAATTTAATTAATGTATTTATTTATTTTTAACTGATGTTGCTTTTTTCTCTCAAACCTGGGAAAGTAATGTGGCTGGAGCACAGTATGAGGGAAAGGATACTCAGACTGGGACTGGGGAAAGGATTACCTTCTTTGTGTACTCAATTGTAATAATAATAATAATTAATAATAAATCATTAATAAATAAAACCACCAGAACAAAATCAAAACACACAGTCTTAGAAACAGTGTTTGAACCCATTGAAATGAATGAGTCTTTCCGTTGACTTTAGTGTTCTTTGGATCAAGGCCTCCCCATCCATACTTACAGCTCTCAAGAAAAGGGGAATGCCAGGACATATAAAGAGGGAAAGGGCATGGCTGGAAGAATACTCTGCATTCTGATTCTTGGATGCCTAACTGACACCAAAGAGGCTACTGTAAGTAAGGCTGAAACGAGAATCTGAATGGATTCTCATCAGATATCTCATGAGATTTCGGCTGGGGATTGAGATCTTACTAAGATCTCGACCGCGGTGTGATATATCACAAGATATCTTGGGGGGGAAAAGTAAAGTAAAAATGAAGGTAAGAAAAAAGGAGTTACTTTTACCCTCCTGACTGCCTCTCCAAGTCCAGGGAGACCAGGGACATAGCTATCATGGAGTGAGGGGGCTCAGTTAATCCCGGGCCTCAGACCCTGAGAGGGCCCTTTTGTAGGTGGCTTGAGCACCACTAGAAAATTTTCAGACTGGGCAGCAGAGGGAGCAGAGCCTGTCCACTCTGAACAGTTCCCATTGGTACTTTGGACACTTGCAACGAAATCCACTAAGAAAGTGTTGTGGTGGAGGTGAAGTGCTGCCCCCATCCCCACCCACCTTTGTGGTATGATTGCTGCTGCTCTGGAGCTGCTGGGAGCTACTTTCATGGGGAAGCCCTGCCATCCTGCCCTGGAGGCCGTCTCTCCCTCTGACTCTGGGGGGCTCTTTGCCCATAGGGAAGCATGATTGGAACATGAGCCCAGGCCCACCACAGGCTTGCTATACCACTGAGGGGGGACACTCCAGCTGCTTGGTCTCGCTACTGGATCTCGTCCTACTCAGCCTCTCTGCTGGGGAAGGAGAAGCATTTGAGGAGGAGGCAAAATAAAAATAAACAAATTAAAAATCACTGCACATGCTCAAAATGGCTGCCATTTTCCAAAATGGCTGAGAATGTGCAGACTGGCTGCCCTTTTCCAAAATGGCACCAACACTGCTGGCACCATTTTGGAAAAGAGCTGCACATGCTCAGAATGACCCCGGAGGCTATTTTAATCATGCATAGTGATTTTTTAATTATTATTTGTTTGTCTCCTCCTCAGAGGTTTTCCTCCTTCCTCCACAGAGAAGCCGGGCAGGTAAAGCAGTGAGACCCAGCAGCTGGAGCAGTCCCCCTGGACTCATAGAGGAAGCCAGGTGAGTAAAAGCCCCCCCCCCTTTTATTTTGCAAGTGAGGCAGGACGGCTGTTCCCAAGATTCTTGCCTTTCTGGACAAGAATCCAGGCAATTCTCAGCTTGTTCTCATTTGCAAGAATGATCTGAGAAACCTGATCCTTGTTGAGAAAAGCAAAAATACCAAGACTGAGTTTCAGCCCTAACTGCAAATGACTATAAATTAGGGTGCTCTAATATATTCTTGGGCCCCAGGCAGTTTTGAGGATATAAGGAGCCCCAAGGTGGAGATAAAGACATCATTGCCTTCACTGTGTCGTGTGATGAACACTGGCTTAGTTAGATCCAAACATCTGGGTCATGAAAAATTTAATAGAAAAAATACCAAAAAAAAGAAAAGAATTTAATAGAAAAAGCAACTTTAAAATGGCCGATTCCCAGGAGGATCCAAAATAAACCAACAGAATGTAAAACTAGTAATGTGCAACTACTCAGACTGGGGCTTGGGAAAAAGATTTCCTTCCTGGTGAATGCACTGCATGGTAATCAAAAAACCCAGAAGGAAACAATTACTCCTATTGTGTTACAAGGCATGTAACAAATTGATTTCAATGAGAATCTCTGCATTGACTTCACTGATCTTTGGATCAAGGCCTCCCCCCTAATTACCTCATTCTGTTTAGCTCATCCCTTTTTGGTTTTGTATTGACTTCAGCACGTTGCTTAGTGCTGGTTTATATTCACCCCTTTGACAACTGAGAAGTCACTTTAAGTTAAATCAATGTTTTAATTACAAAGCCTTCGCTTATTGCCCAGGTGGTGGGGTCACCACTTTTTGGATGGTAAACTGAAGATTTATAGGGGGGAATCGATACTTTCATTACACCATAGCCCTTTGCAGTACCTCACAGCGTTTGCACAATCTTAGATCTCTTTCTCATTCAGTCTTTCTAGGCTCTCTCTCTGCTTTTCATAGATCAAATATAATTCAGAGTTAATGCAGCAGAAACCTGATTGCCTGGATACCTTGAGAATGTTATTCTGCTAAGAGATCTGTCCTTTTGGCTCAGCTGTGTTCTACGAAATCCAGTACATTGAGGGAGGTACACAGCAATTTATTTAGTTAAGAAATCTATTCTAATCAACTCAATTTTCTCTTACTTTTTTCAGCTATTGGTATAAATGGAATTTTCTGTTGATAAAAGGTTTATTGCTTTATCAGTTATTCACCTGACAAGATGTCGCTGTAAATATGCAGGTTTGGGGCTTGCTTATAATATTCATTTAATGTTAATGGTTTGGTTTTTTAAAAAAGATATTAATTGAAACACTAATTGAACAGCACCTTTGAGTGTTCACATCTCCCAGAAAGACCATTCCGTTTCTGATCTCTCAGTCATTGTCCTGAAAAGGAACTTGTACAACACACCTCCATTCACTGTCGATGTCCTACTGACCTGATAACTTAACAACACAGGGACTACCAGAATGGAGATAGAACTGTTCAACTATGGGTGAAAACAAATGCGACAGTGGCCCGTGTTGGCCCACTGTGGCCAGGGACTCACCTGCACATTTATTGTCTTGCTACCAGATGTTGGGCCGCATACACCCCAGGGCAGGTAGGTGAATGCTATGGAACATGTCCCCTGAAAAACCTCAGGGAACCATCCCATCCCATGCCAATGCCTGCCCACCCAGGCCAATGCAGTACAATGTGGGTCTGAAATTCAGTTAGGCCCCGCCTATGCCTGCCACAAGACAACGGCCACCAAGACCACAAAGATTTAATTATTTATTTATTCATACTTGCCTCTGGCAGCTCGGGGCAGCTTACAATAAAATGAGTAAAACAGTACAAAGTAATATCAAATATAAAATACAAAATAACAATATCTAAAATGTGTCTAAAAGCTCCTCAAAATACAATCAAAATCAAATGTTTACACTTGAAAACAATCCCCATCCTAACCCCCCTCCATTACCCATCTCCCCCGCCAAAGGCCTGGCAAAAAAGCCAAGTCTTGCAGTGGTGCCTGAAGGAGGGAAGATCCAGGGACAAATGGATACTCACCAGGAGGGAGTGCCGCAGCCGCGTCACAACCACTGAGAACACCCTCTCCAATGTTGCCCCCCGCTTAAAGCGGGGGACCTCAAGAAAGGCACCCCCGACAGACCACAGGGCTGATCCTAGACCTGGGGGGGTGAGGCAGTCTTGCAGATAGGTGGGGCCCAGGCTGTTTAGTGCTTTATAGGTAAGAACCAACACTTTGAATAGGGCCTGGAAGACTATAGGCAGCTGCAAAGATTTTGGAGAAAAGGCCAGAGCAGTCAATAGAGCAGCCACGCCTCAACACCTCTCCCATAAAATAGGCGCAGAACCTTTAAAAGGAATCAGCAACAAAGGCAACAGCACTTTGGGTATACTTGGACCTCACACATGTTCCAGCCCAATACCCAGACCACACCATCACCACCACCACCACCAGTGCTCCAAAGGGGAATATGGAGCAGCAACAGGAGGAGGGGCAGGCCGAACTGGTAAGTCAGCGCACTCTGGCAGCGGGTGGGGAGAGGCACAGCAGCCATCCCATGGGATGTACAAGTTATATGTGGTGCATCTCTATCACCTTGTTCACAAGCATCCATCAGCACCACTGCCCCAGTCATGCAGGGAGACATCCCCCCACACACACATTCCTGCCATAGCAGGGTCCCCATGACCAGTGAAGAGACCAGGGCCTTCATTGGCCTCTGGGGGGACAGAAAGGTGCAATATGACCTGTAATAAATGCACTAGAATGACTGAGTATTTAACAGATCACCACCCAGATGGCAGAGTTGGGCTACCAATGGGACGTCAGCCAGTTCTGCTAGTGGGATGAGGATCTGTGGAGGGGATTTAAGAAGATTAGGGCAATTTAGCTTGGAGAAGAGGTGATTAAGAGGGGGTTATGATAGAAGTTAATAAAAACATGACCAGAGGGGGGGAAAGTAAATAGGGAACAGGTGCTTGTCCTTTCTCACAATAAGATAATGAGGGGACATGCC
The DNA here is from genome assembly GCA_003113815.1 of Sphenodon punctatus. Lineage (NCBI taxonomy): Eukaryota > Metazoa > Chordata > Lepidosauria > Sphenodontia > Sphenodontidae > Sphenodon > Sphenodon punctatus. Next base: position 2,103,604 of record QEPC01009431.1, on the reverse strand, counting down.
CTGAGGTTAAATGGCAGCAGATTCAAAACAAACAAAAGGAAGTACTGTAGCAGGGAGCAGTCCTGTGGGGCTGCTTCCCCTTTAAGAAGGGGGCTGAGGGGGTCTGACGGAGGGCTGAGAGCACCCAGGGGTGTGGCAGAGCCAGTCCCAGAGCTGGGGATCAGCCTGTGGGGAGAACAGGCTGAGAAATCCCTGTGACAGAGTGAGCAGGTTACTGGCCCTTTAAGGCTGAGGAAAAGAAGCCTGGCCATGCCCACTCTCCCTGTACATAAGGAGAGCAAGGCTGAGCTAGACGGAATTTCTGCCAGGGAGCCAAAGGAGCAACATCTCCCTGAATAAGCCTTCCTGCTCTACGCTATCCAAGGTGCTGAAGGCTGGAGAACCAGAGGGACCCAGGCAAGTGGGAGAGGCTGTGCCCAGGAGGTAGCCTCTTGCCTGTGAAAGGCTTGGCCAGAGCCTGGGGGCTTTGAGGCCTTGCTGGATGGACTTTGGGGGTTGATATTGTGGTGCTCCTGTGCCTGAGAGAGAAAGACCTGGGTCTGCAGGGTGGAGGCAACTGAGGCGGCAACCCCAGGGACTGTGTACACTGGTGGTGTCCAATAAAGAACTGTGGACTTAATACCTTCTGGACTGTGTGGTGTGTCCTGAGAGGGTACTCCCTTCCATAAAGAGGGCAATTCAGCCGAGGCTCGAGGCTGAAACGGCGTAGCAAGGGGTGAGCTAATTCCCCGTGAGTTACACCCCAGTGTCCCCGTGTGGCCCTGGGACACCCCCTGCTACAAGTACGTTTTCACTCCGTGGACAATACAGCTGTGGAACTCATTGCCAGAGGAGGCTGTGAAAGCCAGCACCATAACTAGCTTCAAATTGAAATTAGATACATTCTAAGACACAGAAGGGCAGGATGTGGAGGCAGAGGGGTCAGGGGACCCAGAGCCCAAGGGGAGAATTAAGTGAATGCACCAGAGGAGGATATGCTGGGATAGGGGACACAACCATAAGATGCAGTGGTCAGGTAATGTTAGTCACCAACATGTCTCCCATCACATCCCTGTGTTCACATTTGGCCAAGAGGGAGCAACCGGAGGAGGACTGGAATACAGAAGCACCAACTGGAAAAGGTAGAAATGACAAGCCAGTGGGAGGGCACCAGGGCAGGCCACCAGAGGACTCACATGCTAGACAGGTGGTCATGGAGGGCAGGAGTTGCAGGGGGAGCTGAGGCAACAGGCATGAGGGCAAAGCATTGGGCTGGGAAGGTGGGAGTGGGACAGCCCCAACCAATGGCTCCCCTTTCCATCCTTCCACAGGTCCACCAGCAGGAGGGCCAGCTGTACCAGCAGAACCACCACAGGGCACTGAGAGAACATGGGCCCCGCAGGCTTTGATCCAGTGGTGCAGGGAGGATATGGCCCAGCAATGGCCATATCCTCTTATTGCTGGCCAGGTGGGAGCAAACTGCTGGGTGGATGAGATCCGGGACACCATCTAGGGACTGGCGGAGTAACAGCGGTGTTCCCTGCAGCAGTCCACCATCCAGCACAGGGAACCTCCTTGCCGAGGGCTGTAGGGAACACCAGATAGAGAGGCAGCAATGGGACCACCATGTGCAGCAGATGCAGTCCTTACAGGGGTCCATGGAGAGGGAGGGCCATGGAATCAGATGACACTTCACTACGTGGCAGACAACACGCACCTGCTGAGACCTCCCTGACAGGAAACAATGGAACTACTCAAGAGAAGTCCCATGGATTTATTTATTTATTGGAAAGGTGAATAATCTGTTTTCTGTTATATTTCAGCCATGGTCTCTGTTCTTATTGCTGGCCAGGTGGGAGCAAACTCCTTAATCCCAGATCCTGGTAATCTGGTACAGTTGATCATGAAGTGGTGTTGACATGACTGCAGGACCTGTCAGGGGTGCGTGGGACCGCTCTTGAGTGGTTCCATTCTTTCCTGTCAGGGAGGTCTCAGCGGGTGGTGATGGGCAGTTGCTTGTCCCCTCGTGACCTCCCCTGTGAGTTCCTGGTAGGTTCCATCTTGTCTTCCCTTTTGTTCAACATGTATATGAGGCCACTGGGTGAGATCATTCAGAGGTTTGAAGTGAAGTATCATCAATATGCTGATGACACCCAATTCTACCTTTTCATCTGACCCAGGTCCTGCAGTCTCTGTGCTTACCTGATGCTTGGTGGCAGTTGGGGGCTGGATGAGGATGAACCGATTGAGGTTGAATCCTGACAAGGCTGAAGTGATGATGGTTGGCCAGCCCTGTGACTTGGGGAGAATTGGGACTCCTATTATTGATGAGGTTTGGCCCACTTTGGTCACTTAGGTCTGAAGCCTTGGAATGCTTCTGGACCCTTTCTGTGCCTGGGTCTTCAGGTTACAGCAGTAGCTAGGAGTGTTTTTCACCAACTCCATCAGATGAGGAGGCTGTGGTCTTTCCAATTCAGACTTGGCCACTGTCGTCCATGCTTTCATCACCTCCAGGCTAGATTACTGCAACGCTCTCTGTCAGGCTGCCCTTGATGACTGTTTGGAAGATGCAGCTGGTGCAGAATGCAGCGGACCGGCTCCTTTTGGGGACATTACACCGGTGCTCTGGAATCTGTACTGGCTACTGATAGCTTTCCGGGCACAATTCAAGGTGCTGGTTTTGACCTTTAAAGCCCTAAACAGCCTGCGACCCACATATCTGAAAGACCACCTTTCGTACCATGCTTCATTGCAGCCCCTGCGGTCGGCTGAGGGCATTCTCCTGTGGGTTCCACCTATGACTCTAGTCTGTACAATGGGGGCCTGCAGGAGGGTGTTCGTGGCTGCTGCCCCAGTCCAGTGGAACTCAGTCCCCCTGGAGGTCTGTTTCAGTTCGAGTCGGTGCGTTTTTTGGAGGTGGTGCAAAATGTTTCTTTTTAGTAATGCATTTGGCGGGCAGGAACAGGGATTAAGTGAAAGGGTTGGTGGACTGGGGTTGGAGACAGTGTTTTTTGTTTTTTCCCCTTTGAATTGTATGTTTATGTTTTAATTGTATTTTATATTTTTATATGCTGCCCTGAATCTCCAGGAAAGGGCAGGGTAAAAATGCTAATAAACAAAAAAATTAAATTAAATAAATCAGGGAGAGGGAGCCCCAATCCTCAGGACACTGTAAGATACCATCCTATACAGCACACAATGGGCAGGCAGACAATTTTTAATTTATTTAAAGCACATATATATTGAGAGAAATGTGAGGATGGGTGTTCATCTGGAACCCTGAGCATGGAATGGAAAGACAAACATCCTGTCATGACCTGGGCTCTCATAGCCATACCATAACCCCCTCACGGAAGCAGGACATACCTCCTGCCTGGCCATCCATGCTGTGGAAGGACAGAAGTGGGAATTAATTATTCGAAAGGATGACAGGCAATAATGCAGGCATCAGCATGGCCACCACCTGGAAGTGAGGGTGATCCGTAAATCCCAAGGGTCCTTCCCAGCCACTAAAGTCATATTTAATGGACTGGCATGACTTAAAGGATGGGAAAGTGACAAGGGGATTGGAACTGGAGTGTGTATGGGTTTGTGGGGTGTGTGCTTTGGGAGTGCGTGGGCGGTGAGTGTGGGTGTATTTGCAAGGGTGTGTGTATGCGTGGGGAGTAGTGTAAGAGGGCCTGAAAGTTGCTGGAATTAAAGGACCAGGCAAGAACTCAGAGGAGATGATAAGTTGCAATTGGACCTGATGTCTGTCACCCAATCCCACTTCATTCCAAGTGCTAACGGAGACCCTTTTCACACAGACACTCTAACGCTGATAAAATGGGTGTTACAATTTATTATACATGTTGCAGGGCTGCAGGTGTGCTCTATGGGTGCCCTGCAACATGCATAATAAAATGTAACACCCATTTTATCAGTTTAGAGTGTCTGTGTGAAAAGGGCTTGAGACTCAAAAAGTCTTATGAAAGCCAAGAATTTACCCTCTTGGAAAAAGTAAAGTTAGGCATCATCAGCTGTTAGGTATTTACATATACATTTCCAGGTAAGATACCTCAGGCACCTACAGAGTTCCCTTCCTACCATGTTCTTCCTCAGTGATGTTGTTTCCCTCCTAAAGCAGAAGAAAGCATTCATGTGTGCATGTGTATTTTAATAAACCCAGTCGCACACAAGATAATTTTTCAAATCCTTCTCACTCCTTCCAACTGACCTCAAGCAGCCTTGGGACATGAGGTTTATCACATGTGTAAGTGTGTGTGTATGTCTGGCAGAAGATAGAATTGTAGAGATCTTATTAAAATATCAGCAGTCCTTCATTATCTTTGAGTTTAGACTGGGATGGAGAACTATAATTGAAGAACTCTAACTAAATAGGGTCTCAGATGGGATTATCAGGCACAAAATTCATCTCTTCTTCCTCCGCTTCCTGCAACCTGCTCATCCCCACTGATGCCAAACTTAAATGCCTACAGCCAAGTGAAATAGGCATTTAAGGTGGTGACAAAGGCATGGATGAGGGAGGCCCGGTCCGGGCCAGAGACATACGGACGCAGCCTACGTACCAGATAAAGCTGGCGGAGGCAGTCGCCAAGGCTGCCTTCCGCCAGCTTTATCTGGTACGTAGGCTGCGTCCGTATGTCTCTGGCCCGGACCTGGCCTCCCTCATCCATGCCTTCGTCACCTCGCGGCTCGACTACTGTAACGCGCTCTACGTGGGGCTTCCCTTGTTCTTGGCCCGGAGGCTGCAGCTGGTGCAGAATGCGGCGGCTCGTCTTCTTACGGGGACGGGTCGCCGGGAGCACATTACACCGGTGCTCCGAGCGCTGCACTGGCTGCCGATAGTGTGCCGGGCCAAGTTCAAGGTCCTAGTAATGATCTATAAAGCCCTATACGGCCTTGGCCCCTCTTACCTTAGGGACCGCCTCGCCCTTCGCGCCCCGGAACGACTCCTGCGGTCTGCCGGGGGTGCCCTCCTGGAGGTCCCCCGTGTTAAGCGGGGGGCCACGATGGAGCGGGCATTCTCGGTGGTAGGGCCGCGGCTGTGGAACTCCCTTCCGGAGGAAGCTCGCCTGGCCCCAAGCCTTTTGACATTTCGGCGGAACTGTAAGACCTGGCTGTTTGCCCAGGCCTTTGGGAGGGAGGGTGGGGGGGGTGATTTTAATCCCCCGCCCATTTATTTATTTACTATTGTCTTTTAGCCCTGTTTTATTGATGCATTTTATATTTGTATTTTAACTGATTTTAACTGTTTTTATCATTGTTGTTAGCTGCCCCGAGCTGCATTGCAGGAGGGGGCGGGATATAAATCTATAAAATAAATAAATATAAATAAATAAATACAAAAACAAAGCTTGATTTAGGTTAGGATTGTTAATGATACACATTCTGTTTGGGTTCAATATTCCTGTTCCAGGATTCACCCTTCTCTATTTTGAAGCTCTAAAATGTTCTTCATTTGGCTGCACATTTTCTGAACATCTGGAGTTATCAAAAATTTAGAGGGAGAATTTACAGATGTTAATTATAAATGATGGTTTTGGAAGTTTTGATAAAATGAAATCCAAAGAATTGCAGTTACTTGCAGCCTAAAAATATGTAAGTAACCTTTTCTCTCGGCTCCTGTTTGAGTTTGTACTCAATGAGAAAATGAGATAAGACTCAACTTTGTAAGTCAGTTTTTGTTATTATTTTAGGAGTTATTTTCTGAATATTTTATTGTCTCATTATCGTGTTTGCACTTAGGGTGTTAACAAATGAGATGGTAGCTCACACCAGGTGGGTGTCCACCTGCCCGTTTAATAGATTTTCACCCCCACCAGTCACATGGCCACTACGCTACAGTTGCCAGAGGCAGGTGAGGGAGCGTTAAACATGCCTGTCTGTATAAATAAATAAATAAATAAATAAATAAATACGCACTGGACAGGCAGCCTCCACTCACGACTGAGTCCTGAAACATGTGGAGCTGGCCCCACAATGAGAGCAAATGTTGGTTAATGTGCGTCCACATGTCTACGTCCCATCAATTAGGTTTCATGCAGCTTCTGTCCATGCTCGTTACCATAGCGCTGTAGAGTGTGTGTATACAGGTCACTGTACAGTACCATAGTCATGAATGAAATAGTCTAGAGTGCTCTGAGGAGTGACCACTTCCTGCCCCTCTCTCCACTCTCACTTTCGCTCGCATGCACATAATGTCTGTCTTAAAAGCCCAGTGCTCCATTCTCAAATGTGTTCTCCCAGATCCTCCTGGTTGACAGTACATGTCCGCTGATATTTTCTGTTTCCTAGCTGCTGCATTCTCAGGAAAGACTTGCAGAGGATTACCACCATTGTGACAATGGCTCAATCCAACAACCAGCACCCCTACCCGCAATATGCAATCACAGCAGTCGCTCTCTGTCTACTGATCTAACCCCCAATGCTCCATTCCCTGGATCGAGGAAGAGACCAGGACCTTTGTTGCATCGTTGCTCTGTGGGGGGAATGGAAGGTCCAATATGCACTGTGCAGTGATATAGGAATGAGGCGGTCTTTCAGGAGATCTCAGGGCTACACCCGTGACATGAACCAATGCTGGCAGTGGGAGAAGGACTTGAGGTGCAGATGCAAATAAATCCAGGACAACTCCACCTCCATCCATTGGAGGCAAACATTTCCCTTTTACAAGATTCTTGACTGGTTCCTCTGCATAGATGGAGTCATTGTTCAATCAATCAATCAATCAATCAATCAGATGTATGCCGCAATTAGCCATGTGGAGCCATTGTGGGATCCTGCCTGTATGACTGCACCTTTGCCAGAGACCAGAAGCATGTGGATATGGCTCCCCCACTGCCTGTTCTTGATGCAAGCACTCCCACTCCCCTCATGGAAGTTGCAACCACCGGCGGACATCTCTCCATGTCTGTCCGCACCCCGGAACCAGGACAGGTTGACCTGGACACAGACGCTGTGACTTTCATGGTGCATCCCCTTGAGCTTGAGAACCAGCCCTTGTTCGAGGTGCCACTGAAGGTTCTGGTCAAAATCATGGAGGACCTGGATGTCACTTTTGTAGAGGAGATGGAGGAGAACAGTAAGTGGAAGCACCGGAGGTGGGTGTTTGCATTTACACAGCTACATGATAAAGACTTCTATTTATTTTTAACTAAATATGTTCTCTATAATTTATATATAATTTTACTGTGTTTGATAGGTGACCAGGAGAACGTGGAGGAGCAGAAGTAAAATCCCAGGGAAACAGCACCACCGTATGGGAATGATAGGTGCAGGAAGGCAACATGGCAGATCTGCAGGCTGATGTGGGGGAGGCACCAAGGCAGGATGGAAGGTTGACAGGGGGTGGGGTGGAAGCCAAAATGGCTGCCGGGGAAAGAGGGAATGATGCAAATGGTGATGTTTGATTTCTGGATGTTCTTCACACCTGTAAAGTGATCACAGGAGGAGAGCTGTGTGGCACTGGGATTCTGCAGCAGCAACCACCCCAGCAGCCACATAAGCCAGCTACTTATTCCGGCCTCTCTTTGAGTAGGTGGGCACCTTAAACACTGGGGCATTCTGAACTAATGACTTTCCTTGTTGCCTTGCTACAGGACTGCCAGTGCAATGGGCGCAGACTGAACCCCCCAGACACAAGTACCCAGCAAAACCAGAACTTACAGATCCATACCCAGCACTGCAGGAAGGATTTGGCAAGAGAGCTGCTTGGGAAGACCATGCAGCAGGCAAACAGGATCTGCTCAGCAACTCTATTAACAGCATGGCACAGGAGTGACCACAAAATGCAAGACCTTTGCTCGAGGCCTGCCTGGACTGTCGACGGGAAGACAGGCACTAAGGCCACCTCTGGCAACAGCATGATCTAGACTGCAAGCAAGAAGATGAGTGAGATTTTGACACAGAAGCAAAGCAGCCAGTCCAAGTCCATCCAGCTCCAGAGCTCCCTTCTTGAGCATGTTGATGCCAAGACCACAAACATTGTTGCACAGGGGCAGGCACAATTTCCTAACCCCTATTGGCAGTTCACATTCCCCTTCATGGAAACCAACTGCCTGCCTGGGTTGCCCCTGCAATCCATCCCCCAGGCCAGTGGTGGTGGGCCCCTTAGGGAGCAGGGGCAATGCCCCTCCTGGCCCCAGGACTCACCAGGACTCCCCTACACTGCAGACTTTTTTAAAAAAAAAAAACGGCCACGCGGCACTGCAGTGAATGTTTGGAGCCATACCAAAGAACCTTGTTTAGAGAGGCTGGACCTTCTGAAGGTTGCTGCCTCTCTAAACAAGGTCCTTCACGATGGCTCTGAACATTCTCACCAGTTGTGTGTGTGCGTGCATACACCCAACCGGTGACTCACACCACCACCCCTGAAGGCTTTCTAAGAAAGCCTTCAGGGACAAAAGGGAAGCATTCTCCCTTTATGTGGAATGCACTCCCTTTATGTGGAGTGCTAGAAGCACCGTCCATTCTGCATAAAGGGACCCTGCATGAAATAGTGCCGCAGGGGGCACTATTTCATTGCAGGGGCCGGGCAGGGCTAACGTTCATACCCGAGCACCACACAGAGGCTTCCCTATCCCAGCCTGTGCAGGGGGGCCTGGGAGCTGCTGCCATGCGTGCAGCTCTTAGCCTCCCCCCTCCCTCCCTCCCTGTTGAGTCAAACTTTGACTCAACTCTGGGAGGGAGTCGGGGAGGGGGAGCCAGCTGTGCGGCAGCCAGGAGCGGTCTAGGATGCAGCGAGGATCAACGGCACTGAGGAGAGGAACTGGCCTGACGTGTGGTCAGTAAAATTGCGGGGCCTGGGGTAGAGGTGGGGGGGAGTGGGGGCACATGGGGGGAGCAGGGTACATGGGCACATGGTGGGGTGAGTGGGGGTACAGCCCGAGGACAGCGGCTGGAGCCGCAGAGCCTACTTGCAGGGACCCACGCCACCGGACTTACCTGCTCGCTGCTGGTGCGGGGGGGGG
>QEPC01009431.1:2071224-2090095 GCA_003113815.1 Sphenodon punctatus | reverse complement strand
GGGGCACATGGGCAAATGGTGGGGGGCAAGTGGGGGCACATGGGGGAGTTGGAATGTGGTTTTTGTTCACTTGATGTGGGGTGTTTGTTTCGCTGCTGCATTTGGGGGATCTGTGGATACCTTTGTGGCCTTGTGGGAATGGTTTAGTTTATGGTTTTCTGGTTTTTATATGGGTTTTGTTCACTTGATGATGTGGAGTGCTAAATACTAATTCCCCTCCAATGCACATGCAGCAGAGGGTGAGGGGGAGTTAGTATTTAATGCCCCGGCCATGATTCAATTGAGGTTTTGAAATCCTGAGATTTAACTGGTTAGTCCTATGATTTCAGGTGTTTTCAGGATGCTGGAAATGTGATGGTTGTGATAAAATTGAGGTTTTGAAATCCTGAGATGTAACTGTTAGTCTGATGATTCATGGGCCTTAAAATCCCCCACCCCCACCCCCCACCCCCACACACATGCAGCAGAGGGCAAGAATACTGCTTCAGAAGGAACTTCTGAAGCAGGGATTGGGGTCACTCCAACACACATGCAGCAAGTCCCTTCTTTCTAAAGCAGTATTCTTGCCCTCTGCTGCATGTGTGTGTGTGTGTTGGGGAGGAATTTTAATGCCCCATGAATCACATGTTTTTTTTAAAAAAAAAAAAACCCACAGAAACCACATGCAAACTGTGTTTTGTTGCAATCCTTGGTCTGGTGTAAAAACGGTACCTGGTGGGTTTCAAGCTGTGGTTTTAAATGGGACCAAGGATAATCTTGCGTGGTTATGTAGAATGCATGGCATTGTCAGTCCTCCTCAGTATCATGAACTACTGGACTCAGGCTATGACTGGCGTGCTTTACAAGAATGGGTGCCTGTGTTTTGGGTTTATAAATTATTTATTTTAAGCTTGATGTGCATGCAAACTGTGTTTTGTATATTAACCCTGGGAACTTCTTGCTGCTGGGTTATGCCACCTATCATTGCCTTGGCTCCGCCTACCATTCTCCTGGCTCTGCCTACTGTTGCCCTGGCTCCGCCCCTAGACTCGCTTGCCTTACTGCCCCTCCAGCCTCAAAACCCACCAGCCACCCCTGCCCCAGGGAAAGCACCCAAGCCCTTTCCCCACTGAGCTCATGCCAGGAAACAGTTCCTGGGCCAGGCATGCCTCCCCCCGCCAATCATTCCTGCGCACCTCCTGTGAACACTCCTACACAGCCAGATCCATGGGAGGAGGGTGGGGAAGAGATCCTGCAACCCACCAGTCCTGCAAACTAAGTAAGCACACCAAGATGCCCAAAAAAGAAACAGGTGGAAAAAGAAACAATTTGATCTTTAAAAAGCAGCTTGATATTTTAACGTTTTTATATTTCTATTTCTAAATTTAAAGTTCTACATTTAAAGTTTCTTAATTTAAGTAAGTTGTATAAAGTTCTTTATTTTGTCATAATCCATGCTTTTCATACTTCTTCTGGGAAAGGAGGGAAGCTTGGGGAAGGGTGGTGGGGTGGAAAATGACTATATGGCATAGTGTTAACCCACTTTGGGGGTTGGAAGAGAAGGGAATGGTGTGCAGGGACCAGTAGGAGAGGGGCCTTGGAGAACAGCAGTATGGCATAGTGATAAGCTGCTTTGGGGGCTGCGGTTTGGAGGGTAAGAGAATGGGTGGGGGTAATAGATGCACCAAAAATAGGGGGGTTGGGAGACCTCTGGCCTTTCACTCACACTTGTGGCTGTGACTGCCCAGAGTATGGGCCGCAGAGAAGTTGGGAGTGATGGATACCCTGGCCTTTGCTGAAATTTGGGGGAGGCATGATGTACAGAGAGAACTGTCAGACTCATCCTCCAACACAGTCTATGCACGGATAGGGTGACACTTGCACACAATGGGGTTCTATGTGTACGAATGATATATGTGCAGACACCGTACAACCCTGTTGCAGTTCAAACTTCAGAAGAATGGAAGAGTGTGAGCCCTGTATGAGGTGAGAGAGTGGGGTGTGATCAAGACTGACTTTTTGACATTTCTGCACTACGGAGGCTGGACCTTCCCTGCCGTTTTTCCTTATCACTGCTGTGATGACAGTGAAAGGATACCAGCAGGGCCACCAGGAGTGGCTCAATTAGATGGGGGAGATTAATTTCTTGGGTGAAATAAGTGGCTTGGGATAAAAGGAATGTGAACCCACTGATGGAGAGCCTCTTGCCCTATACAAGGTTGGACACTCCCAGAAGTACAGGACGCCCTTGTGAGTTGGGACATTTTCTGCCCACACTGTATGGTAATGCAGAGAGGGGGTACAAGAGGTGCATGTTTGGGGGTTTTATGCAAACTCAGAGAGATTTCCAACACCATGACAGGCGAGACCCCAATAAAACTGTGCTGCCACCTGCCAGTTCATCTCTGTGAGCTGTGGATGCGAGAAGGTGAGTTGACAACATGCAAGATGTAACAAGCAATAGATTGCTTTCTATTACTTTTTACTTTTGCTTTTTCAATTTGCTCAACAAACTCAGCATTCTATGTATAGCAAAATGTTATTTCCAGTTGCCAAGTACTGGCAGGTATGAACCCAGGTATGAACCTCTGTGGGTGGGAAGGAAGAGCAGGCACTGGACCGCCTCCTGGAGTCATAATAGACTGGAAGAAAGAAACAGCTGGGGCAGCTTCTTCTTCCCATGTTTCGCTGCACCTGGGAGTCATGACGGGGTGGGATACTGAGGGGGGTGGGGGTGGGCAGAGTGCATCGGGGAAGAACGCCTGCAGGTGTATTAGCTTTGTTGTGCTAAGTGGGGGTTGCCTGAAAGCAGAAGAAAAATATGCAGGGGGCTGCCCGTTAATTAGGCTCTACATGCTAAACATGTGAGTGAAGGCTACCTGGACCAAATCCAGATTCCAGGGGGATATGTCTCTCTCTTTTTTTTTTTTAACATCCTTAGCCTTTTTTCTGGGGCAGGGGAGGAGAATCTTTTCCCTCCTGTGGTCCACTTTGAAAATTAGCACAAACTGTGAGTTATAAAGTAGTTGGCGATGGGCATTTAATGGGTTGCCCAGGATAGGGAGGCACCAGATCATGGATCTCTGCCATGCAAAGTGGTCGAATAGGAGCAGGAGGCACTTCTGAATTAAGATGATCCTACAGCCTTCATCTCTGCCCCTTTCCCCTGAGTTTACTCTCTCAGTCCTCATGGGTAGGAACTGGATCCACTGACCAGATCCAGGAACTGGAAAAGGGGCCAAATTTTTTAAAAAGCCATAAGTCAGATTCCATATCCCTGCTCTAAGAAATATGACTAATAATAATTCTGTTTGAAAGATATCTGTATCAGACCAATATTGTGGATCTGCATTTTGAAACAGGGAATTGTGGGGCTAGAAAGGAACCCATAGGGCCATCTATTCCCAACCCTCTCGGCATCAAACACAGATGCTTCTCCAGCTGATCTTTGGAATTATCCAAAGGAGACTCTACAACGTCCCCCAACAACCTATTCCATTGCTCAACTGTTCTTACATTTAGGAGACTTTTTAATATTTGACCAAAATCATTTCAATGCAGTCCTTTAATTCTTTCATTTATGAGACAGTAGTACCAAGAGATCAATTTTCTTTTTTAAAACGAAATCTTGTACTACTGTGGTTTTACAAAAAAATGTTGTTGCATATGCACAGCCATTGGTGACATGGAACTAACTACTGAATCTATTATTCAGTGAATACTCAAGTATGAAACTTCAAGGGATATGACGAAAGTGCTGGAGGTAGTTCCTATTTTAAGTGCCTTTGTTAATGATTGCTAGAACTACCTCAAGGAACATCACACCTCTGGAGAATGGTACAATAAAATGTATGGTACAATAAAGTGAGTAGCAAGACACACAAATAGAAAGAAAGGCAAACCAGCAGTAAGGGTCCTTTGAATTTGTACAGTGGTGGAAGATGATTTCAATATGTATCAGTAAAAATAAATAAATAAAAAGGAAAATCCCCCAGAAAGCAGCTATTCTGATATTTAATCCTGATACTATTAGGATTCTGCCTTCCCACAAATCCTCCTCTCCTACTGCACCTTTTTTCTGTCACCTTATGCACCTGCATGATTTCATAAAAGTGGAGTAATTAGAGTTGGTAAAGACTTATTGGATAATCTAGTTCAAACCCTTTCTAGTGCTGGAATGAATAGCGGCATCGGTTCTTCTCTTCTCAATATTAGTGGCCACTATTCATTCCATCCCTAGAACGATAGTGAATGCTTCGCTCAGGGTTTTTTATTAACAAAAATCAGTATATAGCCCTAAAGTCCTTTTACAAAGCCCTCCATAGGCTGCTAGCTTTCATCACGTACTAAACGTCTTTTCCCAGGGCTGGGCTCCTGAGCTAGGGTTGCCAACTCTTGTGGTTTTTGACCCTGACATTCCCATTTTGGCCTATGGGAGGTGGCAACCATATTCTGAGCAATTCCCTTGCTTCATGGTGAGCGTTTCAGGGAAGCACCCCTACCCCATTAGTTTAGCCCGCCATCCTGGCACTCCAGCTTGCAGTCCAATATCAACCCCCTCCAGAGCTGCCCCTCTGTCCCGGTTTCAGTTCCCGTTCTCCTGCTGGCTTCCTGATCTTTTCTCAGTCCCTGAGTTGCCAGCGATGGAGGGTCAGTGCTCCAGCCACTATCCCTGGTGAGCCACCCAGGCCTGCTCCGAGTCACTCCCCGCAGCAGCTTCTCCCTTGCTCTCTGGGCCCAGCTGCAGGGGTGTACATGTCATTTTCATTAAAACCAGAACAAAAATGAAATTTGTTGTTTTCATTATCGTTATTACAATAACAAAATGACAAAAAATAATAACAACATTAATAAAGATAACAAAAGTCATTATTGATTTCGTTATTGCCTAGCAGCCTGGCAGGTGTTTTTTGGATGGAAATGTGGTGAGGGGAGGAGGGAGTAGATATCTCGGAGCGAGAAACAGTGTTGAACTCTTGAACTGGCCTTTGATGGGAGGGGAAGGACCTCATGGATGTAATCGCCGACCAATGAGCAGCGCAACCAGGTCCAGGCAGTTGAATGGCACCCTGTGATTGTTCAATGCCTTCTGCCTTCCAGAACCAATCGGGGGAGCTCTGGGGGAGGGCATTGCAACCCATTATACTGCAGGGCTGGGCTGGTTGACTCTGGTTCTGTGTTAGCTATTGCTCTGTCAGGGTGCATTTGCAGAATCTGCTGGTGCTTGCACTAAACATCCTCCCTACCACCTTACCTTTTCAATCCTTATTCCTTACCCTTACATTTTACCTTTTTCCTTCCCCTGCCTGTCTCCCCCTGTACACACACATATATATAGAGAGAGATAGGTAGTATAGTTTAGAGAGATATATTAGATGATAGATATAGATTAGAGATAGTGAATATACCTCTGAGTTTTCTTTTCCCGTCTGTCTCCCCCTGTCCATATAGAGATAGATAGATTAGATTAGATTAGATGGTTAGATACTAGGCTCTTTTATTATAAATTAGGATTATAGGATAGGAATATTTTGTATTATACATAGGTTAGGTTTAGTTTAGATTCTCTCTGTGTGTGTATGTGTATATATATTTATAATTTTTATATATAAAAATTAATATTTATATATTATATACATTAAATATAAATATAATATATTATATATTATATAAATTCAACTAGATATTGTGTGTATACTAATACCAATAATGATATCAAAAACAAAATCTTCATTGGCAATACTTCCAGAGGCTAACGCTTGAAGGCAGCTGCTGTTTACCTCAGGCTCCGTATCCAATCTGCTAGATATTAGGGATGTGCGAACGCAGTTTGGAAGTTCAGAGTTTGGCCTGAACTCAGTCTGTTCGAACAACCGAACCCGAACCTGAACCGACCAAACTGAACCTGATTCCGAAGTCTGAAACGACCGAACAGTTTGGTCTGTTCAGATCGAGTTCAGGTGGTTCGGGCAGGAGAAACGTGACCACTGCCAGTTGGTGAGCACTGCTTGACACAGGCAGGCATGGGGGGGCGGGGGGGTTGTCAGCTGAGGAGGAGATTTCCAGGCACCAGGGGTGGAGAGACTTGGAGTAGCAGTCAGCCTGCCCAATCACCATCCCTTTTCTCCTCAGACCACTAGCTTTGCAGTCTGTGATTGGCCATGGGCTAGGCTGCATGGAGCCAATGGGACTTGCAGTGAGGCAGGCGCAGCAAGTAACAAAACTCATTGCCCTCCCCTCTTCCCAACACCTTCTGAGCTAGTCACTGTTCCTGACAGCAGGCATTTTCAGAAGACTCCCTTTCCCAGCTCCCCAGTCCATTGCCATCCTCCTCCTATTTCACCCATCCAACCCATTTACCTCCATATTATCATTTATTTAGATTATATTAGATAGATTTAGGTGTTATCTTTTGTTTTTACACCCCCCCACTGTGTTCCCTCTGTTCAATCTTCCTTCCTTCCTCCCCCCTCCATTGAATCCTTTCCCTCTCCCTCTTATTCCATCCTTGATACCCTTCCCCTGTTTTAAGTTTTGGATTTATTTAGAGTAGAATTATTATTAGATTGATTTTCATTTCAGTTTTGTACCCCTCCCTGTGTTCTTTGTGTTTCCCCCTGTGTAATATTGTATAGATAGATAGATAGATAGATAGATATTAGATATATAGTTACTAGATTGATATACATAGTAGTTAGTATAGAGATAGATAGAGATACAGTGTGTTTGTAGGACAAGGCCTTTGTAGTTATTAGGATATTCCATTTAGTTCCATAGGTTTTAGATTAGTTAATAGGAGTTAGATTTAGTGTAGGGATAGATATAATATTAGATTAAAAATCTGAGTAAAAAAATAAAACCATTTTTGTATAAAATCTTTGTGTGTGTGTGTTGAGTTGGAGAACATGGAGAAGGGAAGTAGGAGAGGTTGGTCTGCTTCCCGTAAGACAGGCAATGGGGCACGTGGGAGAGGTGGTATGGGCCATGCCTGCAGAGTGACAGCAGGCAGCAGCAGCAGCAGCAACCAGAGCACATCACCACACCCCAAACTCCACAGGCCTGCTTTAGGGCAACAGGCTTCAGTAGCTCAGTGTCGCCTCACTACCACGTAGGGCACTGGAAGGCCTGCAGGACATGAGGCTGTGGCTTTCTCTGCTGCAGCTGCAGGAGCAGGTGCTTTTGCTTCCAATGTTCCTCCAGGGCCACCAATGTACCCCATTGTGGAAGCAATCCCCAGCAGTCCAGAGGTGGTGGATCCCACCCCGGCTGCTAGAGGCAGGGTCCAATCCCCGGGGAATGGCAGTAGGGAGAGGAGTAGCAGGAGCAGCAGCAGCAGCTATAGAGGAGGGAACAGGGAGAGTGCCAGCAGCATGGCAGGCATGGGCAGTCTAGCCTCAGGGTCCCAGTACTCCCCTTCATGGGACATCACTGTGATCACGGACAGTGAGTCAGAGGCAGACACTAGTACTACAGAGGAGATGTCTGGAGCTGAGGCGATGGCTGTCTCTCAGAGCTGTGTCATCATTGCCACTACCAAGTTCTGCCCATCCCAGCAGTGCTGGCAGCAGTGTGCCACCCAGGGCGGGGACAGAAGGCGTGTGGGGGGGGAATCATCTGTATGGGAACATTTTAAGCTGGTGCGGGCAGATGATCCGAGAGAGGTACAGTGCACTTTGTGCAATAAGATGGTGAAGCGTGGGCAGGTGCTCGACAACCTTGGGACAACAACTGCAATGGCGAGGCACCTGAAGCCATTCCACAGTGCTCTGCTGCTAAGCAGGAAGGCAGGGGAAGTGGATGCCAGCGAGTTCCCGACTGCAGCGGCCATTCGCCCAGCTCCTTCAGCAGGCTAGCGTCCTGCACCAACTTCTTTCTCTACCAGCAGGAGTAGGGGGGAAGAACAGCAGCAGGAGCCTCGCCAGCAGCGTCAGTCAACCATTGAGGAGCTGGGGTGGGGGCAGCTTCCAAGGCCATCGGCAGCAGGGCAGAGTGGCTTTCAAGAGAAAGCCAAGCGCTTGTTGTCCGAAATGATTGTGCTGGATGGGCAGCCCTTCTCAATTGTAGAGGACAAGGGCTTCCAGCGGCTGATTGGGTTCCTGGCCCACCAGTTTATGCTGCCATCCCGCACCACCCTCAGTTGGACTGTGGTGCCATACCTTTACAGGGCTTTGAAGGAGCAGGTGAGGGAGCAGCTGGCCCTCGGTCCACTTCATCATGTACATGTGGTCCAGCAGTAATGCCCAGCACGCATACCTGGCGATAACAGTGCACTGGTGGCAGGATCTGGAGGCAGCTTTGGGGATTGGTAGGAGGGGTCCCGAAGCAGGGAATAGGTGGGCCCTGCTTCAGGCACAAGTCATGGACTGCCCCCACACCTCCAGGAACATAGAGTTAGCCCTGGCTGCCATGGTGAGGGAATGGGTTATGCCAGGTGCGGCCTTCACCAAGGGGTGTGTGGTGACGGACAATGCTGCAAATGTACTAAAGGCAGTCCATGACAGGGGGATTCACCAGCATCCCTTGCACTACACACACCCTTCACCTGGTGGTCAGGGACGCTCTGGTCTTGGGGGATAAGGGGATTGGGGAAGGCACCCTTAGCTCCCTGATCAACCGGAGGAGGAAACTGGTGGGGTTCTTCAACCAGAGTGTGAAGGGCAGTGAGCTCCTCCGGGAGAAGCAGGCCAAGCAAGGCTCCCCAGGGCACCAGCTGGTCTAGGATGTGGCCACACAGTGGAATTCCACCTTCCTGATGCTCGAGCAGCTTCTTGAGCAGAAAGCCGCCTTGCATCAGGTTCAACTGGAGATGGACTGAGGGGCATTGGAAGGGTTTAATGGGGCAGAATGGGAGCTCCTGACTCAAACGGTCTTCGTTCTGAGACCGTTCCTGGCTGTGATGGAGACTGTGAGCAGCTCCACCGCCACCCTCAGCCAGGTGACCCCTCTGGTCTGGAGTCTCCAGAGGAGGCTGGACCAGATTCTTGGGGGGTGGGATTGTGGCCCTGTGGGCAGGAAGCTGGCCAATGAGGCGCTTGACCTGGTGCGGAAGGTGAAATCAGGGCTGGAGGCACGTTTTGACACGCTCCTGCAGCAGGAGCAATATGTCCTGCCAACAATGGGTCAAGGGCAGCATGGCATGCCAGACAGTGCTCTATGCCCTCTGGAAGGATGCACTGGTGGAGAGGGTCTGGTAGGCAGAGCGGGCTATGCAGCAGGACACCCCTGGGGATGATGGGACTGGGAGAAGCCACCCCTTTCAGCCAGGTAGATCTATCCCTGCCCCCAGCCCTAGCAGTAGGTAGCAGCACCAGCAGCAGCAGAAGCAGCTTGGCCTACATGCAGGCCACTCTGGGGAACATGACGCCATGCACAATAGGGTAAGCAGTGTGGCTGAGGCCAGTGGTGGAGGTGGTTCCCAGGCAGAGCTACGAGAGGGAGTACGATGGCGCCTCAGCAGCCGTGGAGACCTACCTAGAGGGGGAGTCATGCATTGATCCCAGCTGCGATCCTACTGGGCCAACGTGCGGCCAACGTGCGGCCGGCCCTGTCAAAAGTGGCCAAGGGTATCTTGTCCTGCCCACCAACCAGTGTCCCCAGAGAGCAAGTGTTCTCAATGGTGGGGGACATTTGCTCCCCTGGACAAGAATTGATGGTGCAGTGGCACACACCATCCCATGCCAGGGGCAGTCATGGAAGGGGGATCCTCCTCCTCAATCTGGCAATCTGGGCTAGGGCTACTGCTGCTGTGCTGCTGAGGTGCTGTCTCTCCCTCCCAATGCCTGGCACCCACCCTGCCCCCCCACCCACCTACCTCTCTCTCTCTCTCTCTCATACTAGATGGCCTCGGCCGCCTTATCTGACTGATCGCATGACACAGGGTGGCATTGGGAAACTGCACAGTCTTTGCTAGCCTATCTGAGTGCCCTGCTGCCAATGTCCCAGCCTGCCTGCCCTACTGCCTCTCATGCCACGCTGCCTGTCTTCCTGCCCAGCTTCCTGCCAAGCTCAAAGCATGCCTCAGTCCATCTTCCTGCCTCTCATGCCAAGGTGCCTGTCTGACCACCCAGGTTTCCTAGCTCAAAGCCTGTCCAAGCCTGCCTGTCCTACTGTCTCTCATGCCACGCTTCCTGCCCTCCCGCCCAGGTTGCAAAGCTCGAACGCTGCCTCAATCTGCCTGACTGCTGCTCATGCCACACTGCCTGCCTGCCTGCCTGACCTGGCAACCAATGTCTGCTGCTGCTAGTGCCAATGCCCCCCAGGCCTATATGCTGTCTGTGCCAAGGGTTCTGTATCCTGGCAACCCACTGTATGCTTCTGCCAATGGCTCCCAGGCCTATATGCTGTATGTGCCAAGGGTTCTGTACCCTGGCAACCCACTGGTACTGTCTGCTGCTGCTGATAGTGCCAATGGCCCCCAGGCCTATATGCTGTCTGTGCCAATGGTTCTGTACCCCAGTTTGCCATCAAGCTCAAAGCCTGCCTCAGTGCGCCTTCCTGCCTCTCATGCCAAGGTGCCTGTCTGCCCGCCCAAGTTGCTGCAGAGAGAGAGAGACAGAGACAGAGAGAGAGAGAGAGAGAGAGAGAGAGAGTCTCCCCACTGCTAGAAAGAGAGACAGACACGATCCCACCCATGCTGTCACTGGCACTATATGGCCAGAGAGAGAGAGAGGGGGAGAGAGAGAGAGGCTCCCCAATAGAATGAGAGAGATGGGGTGGAGGGGAGACCAGTTCAAGCTGAAACCTGCCAGAACCAGGAAGATCTCCCATCTGTGCCCGATGGCCACATCCAGCGCAGCAAACCTACCAGAATGAGATGGAATATAACAAAACGTGGAATGTTATGTGCCTGACTGTATGTGTTCCTATACTAGAGATGGACGAATGCAGTTCGGAAGTTCGGAGTTTGGCCCGAACTTGGCCTGTTCGGACGACCAAATGCAAACCTGAACCCAAACCTGAACATAATGAACAGAACAGAACACCGAACAGCAAAATGGCCAAACAGTTAGGTCAGTTCGGATCGCGTTCTGGTGAGCTCGGGTGGCAAAAAAAGGTTCACTGTAAGGTGACAGGGAGGGGTAGTACTAGTCACTGAGGAGCAGACTTCCAAGCACCAGGGGTGGACAGGCTTGCAAGAAATGAAACTCACTGCCTCCCCCTTCCAAACACCTTCTGAGCTAGTCACTGTTCCTGAACAGCAGGCATTGAGTAGGATTATTAGATTGCTTTAAGTTTCATTTCAGTTTTGTACTGAAATGAAACTTTAACCTTAAACTGAAACCTTGTGTTTGTGATTCCCCCCCCATCCCGTATAGAGAGACAGAGAGATATAGATATACAGAGATAGATAGATAGATAGGTTAGGGATAGTAGTTGTAGGAGCTAGCTTAGTGATAGAGATAGCGTTAGTGATTTAGTTTTATTGTTTCTAGGAGTAGGCCTGTGTACTTATTAGATAATCCGTTTAGTTCATAGCATTTAGAATAGTTAATAGCAGTTAGATTTAGTGTAGATAGATATATATAATATTAGATACAAAAATAAATTTAAAAACCCATATAAAAACAAAAAAACAAATAAAAAACAAAAGAAAACCATATAACACCCAATAAAAAACCAAAAAACCATATAAAAAACAAAAAAACACCCATAACATTTCCTGAACGGCCAAACCGAACGGCCGAACGGCCAAACAGAATGCCCGAACAGCCGAACAGAACGGCTGAACCCGAACCCAGCGAACTAACCAAATGGCCGAACTGAACAGACAAACTGAACGCAGCCGAACCAAACAGTCGAACCCGAACCGCGATCTGTTCACCCATCCCTATGCTATACATACCTATCACTTGATTGAATGAAGTGTGCTCAACCATGCACTAATTCTAGGGACATCATTCAGCTCCCATAGGTTGCATTCCACATCAGTCATGCCCGCCCATCCCAGGAACCATCAATGGGATTCTGGGACCATCATTCCAGTCACTGGGGGCTGTCATTCCATTCCACTGCATCCAGAAGCCCGGTGCCTGGCCCGCACACCAGCCTTCCCCTCCCCCCCGCCTACGCCTCATCACTCACCCGTGGATGCCCACTGAAACTTCTGGGGGGAAAACCCCTCTGACCACCAGCACCCGCTGCCTGCTGCCCGCTGCCAAGGAACCTATCTCTCTTTCTCTCTGGCACACACACACACACACACACACACACACACACACAGGCACAAGCCTTGCCCCTCCTGGGGGGCTGTCTGCAAGTTGAGACCCTGCTGCTGGCACATCTTTGGGTAATACCTTACCTCTACTACATGTGGAGGTGCCAGGTGCTGATGTTAGGGATCGACTAGCTGTATGAGATTCTGCCACCTTCCAGGACTTCAGCACACAGGGATAAAAGATTGGCAGGTTCAAACAAAGCTTGTAACAATAAATATAACCTTTATGAACAATTTTTAAAGAACAAGAACAACAACAGTATAAAATCAAAATTAAATATATATAAAAAGAAAGGAAACTTTTAACTTAGGGGTCTATCTAGTCTTTGGGCCTGTCCCCTGGAACTTGGGGGAAAGGTAAAAGGGGCACAGGACAGGACTGAGGCGTGGACACCCTGTGCTCTGGCATTTCGTAGCCATGGGCCAAGGCTAAGTCCACGACCCTGCTATGGCTGCATGCCACCTGGAGATCGACTGATGGTACAGTTCCAGGCATTCCATCTCGGCGGAGATGCACTGGCCGTACGCCTCCACCATTTTTCTCTCCACCTCGAGTGCCTGGAACTGTTCCACCAGGTGATTCTCCATGGTGGCTGCATGCAGCCGTAAGCCATCCACAAAGTCCCGGGTGGGCCTCGGCCCGAATGCCGCTGCAAATTCTCGGGGCCTGGGGGACTCCACATCAGGGCTGGAGGAGGGGGAAGGGCTTACATGGCATTGCTTCTGCCGTGCCTTCCCCCCCTTCTTCTGGGTGATGATGATGCTGCAGCTCCACGGCCATGATGCCAAAGTCCTGTGGCTGCTGCCTCACCGTCAGTCCGTGGAGCTTCTCACTGTGGGCTATCAGCCCTGGAACTTTTTATGACAGACCGAAAGAACATAAAAAGATAGGAACATAACAAGTGCCATACTGCATCAGACCAATGGTCTGTCAAGCCCTGCCTGCATTCTCTCTCCACAAGAGGGTGGCTGGCCAATTTCTCTCTGCAAGGGACTTCCTAACAGGTCATAGGGAAATCCATTCCCTGTTGTTCCAGCCCCTGTGCCTTAGCTTGCATTCTGCAGGCCCATTCTCATGTCTCACGTACCACAACCAGACATCGGACCTTGTCTGCCCAGTGTCTGGGGGTGGCACTGGTGACCTCCGCCTTGGTGTCCTGCCCCTGCCCCTGGCACCAGCATTGGAGGATTCTGAATCCTCACCCTCTCTGAAACAGAAACACATAAACAACACCTAAGTAATACCATCATCATGCATTTATGATGATGCCTCTAGTCCTCCCTCCTTGGGGTGCTAGGGATGGCAATGGGAGATGGTGACCCTGGCTGGCACGTGCAAATCCAAAAGACCCTGGCTGGAACATGCAAATTCTGCCCTCCTTGGGGCGCTTGGGATGGCAACTGGAAAGACCCTGGCTGGCACGTGCAAATCCTGCCCTTATTTAGGGGTGAGTAGGGATGGCAACTGGAGAGTGGAGAGTGGAGACCCTTGCTAGCCTGGCACATGTTTGGGTGGGGGTGCTCATGCTCATGCCTGACTGCTAGAAGAGTCCCACACACTACAGTACCCTCTCTCTCTGTGGCAGACATCCGCTGCCACCCGCTGATGCCAACTGTTTGTGCCTGACTGCCCACCACCTACGCATCCACCTACATGCCAGTGAGCTCACTCTAAAGGATAGTATTCTGCTTGTCCTCAAAGTTAAACAAAAGTTTACAAACCTGGCAGGAGTGGCAGCATCTCCTGTGCCCACCAGCTCTTGCTCCTCATCCACCACCGAAGGTCCAGCAGCAGCAGTAGGAACCTCTTCCTCCTCCACCACCAGCTCTACCACCTTGGTAGGGATTGGCGAACGCAGTTCGGATGTTTGGAGTTCGGACCGAACTCAGTCAGTTCAGACGTCCGAACCGAACGTCCGAACCAAACTCTGAACGACCGAATAGTTCAGTTGTGTTCGGATGAGTTCGGAGGCAGGAAAAACGTCTTTCCAGGAATGAAAATTAGGTTTCAGTTTTGTTTCGGTTTCAGTTTCAATTTAGTTAATTTTGAATGTTTGGCCAAGTTCGGCCAAACCGAACTCGGCTGAACTGAACCATCAAACCCGAACTTGGGTTTCGAACTGAACATCCGAACATCCAAACCACATTCTGTTCGCCCATCCCTACACCTTGGCCTTCCTCCAGGCCCGGTATTTAATGGTCACCGTCTTCATTTGTTTTTGGTTTTTTTAAACAAACACTCGCCAACAGTCACCCACCAACACTCACCAACCAGACAAACCAACAGTTAAACCGAAACCAACACACAGTCCAACACAAACACAGCCAAAACACACCAAACACCCAGCCAGTCACAACCCACACACTCTCTCGCCACACAGCTCCGCACGCACTTGAATTTCCGATTTCCGACGCAATCACGCGATACCTATTTCCAAACAGCCGAACCGNGCATGATTGAATGAAGTGTGCCCAACCATGCACTAATTGTAGGGACATCATTCAACTCCCATAGGCTGTCATTCCACTGTACCTGAATCAGTCATGCCCGCCCGTCCCAGGAACCATCAACGAGATTCTGGAACCATCATTCCAGTCAATGGGGAATGTCATTCCATTCCACTAAATCCAGAAGCCCGGTGCCCGCACGCTGGCCTGCCCCCCCCCCCAGCCTACTTCTCCGCACTCACCCACGGATGCTCACTGAAGCTAGCTGCTGAAAAAAAAGCCCCTCTGACCACCAGTACCCGCCTGCTGCTGCCAAAGAGCCTGTCTCTCTTTCTCTCTGGCACACCCACACAGACAGAAGCCCTGCCCCTCCTGGGGGGCTGTCTGCAAGTTGAGACCCTGCTGCTGGCACATTTTGGGTTAATACCTGCTATGCTACATGTGGTGCCAAGTACTGCTGGTAGGAATCGACAAGCTGTATGAGATTCTGCCACCTGACAGAACTTCAGCACAGAGGGATAAAAGATTGGAAAGTTAAACAAAGCTCATAACAACAAATAACATTTTTATGAACACTTTTTAAACAACAACATTATAAAACCAAAACCAAACATATATAAAAAGAAAGGAAACTTTTAACTTAGGGGTCTATCTACTAGTCTTTGGGCCTGTCCCCCGGAACTTGGGGGAAAGGCAAAAGCCGGGCGCAGCACAGGACTTAGGGGCGGGCACCCTGTGCTCCAGCATTTCATAGCCATGGGCCAAGGCGAAGTCCACGGCCCCTGCCACAGCTGCCATGACTGCATGCCACCTGGAGACCGACTGGTGGTACAGTTCTAGGTTGTCCATCTCGGCGGAGATGTACTGGGAGTACGCCTCCACCTTCTTTTTCTCCACCTCGAGCTCCTGGAACTATTCCACCAGACGGTTCTCCATGGTGGTTGCATGCAGCCGTAGGCCATCTACAAAGTCCTAGGCAGGCCTCTCCACTTTGGCCTGAAAGGGCCTTGCCGCTGCAGGCTCCTGGGACCCAGGGGACTCCACATCAGAGCTGGAGGAGGGGGAAGGGCTTTGATGGTGTCCCTTCTGGCGTGCCTTCCCTTCCTTCTTCTGGTGCTGATGCTCCAGCTCCACGGCCACGTCAAAGTCATGCTGCCTCACTGTCTTGCCATGGAGCTTCTCAATATGGGCTATCAGCCCTGTTGTGGTCACCTGGCTGTGCCTTTTAAAGCTTCTGCTGAAGATCTAAAGAACATAAAAAGATAGGAACATAAGAAGTGCCATACTGTGTCAGACTAATGGTCTGTCAAGCCCTGCCTGCATTCTGTCTCCACAAGTGGGTGGGCGGCCATTTCTCTCTCTGCAGGGGACTTCCATTCCTAACAGGTCATAGGGCAATCCATTCCCTGTTGTTCCAGCCCCCGTGCCTTATCTTTCAGATGGCGTATTTGACACCCTTCTCATACCACCACCAGACATCGGACCTTGTCCGCCCACTGTCTGGGGGTGGCACTGGCGACTTCCCCCTTGGTGTCCTGCACCTGGCAGTGGCATTGGATTCCTCACCCTCACCCTCTCTGAAACAGGAACACATAAACAGCTTCTAAGTAATATTCTGTATTTATGATGATGCCTCTAGTCCTCCCTCCTTGGGGTGCTAGGGATGGCAATGGGAGATGGTGACCCTGGCTGGCACGTGCAAATCCAAAAGACCCTGGCTGGAACATGCAAATTCTGCCCTCCTTGGGGCGCTTGGGATGGCAACTGGAAAGACCCTGGCTGGCACGTGCAAATCCTGCCCTTATTTAGGGGTGAGTAGGGATGGCAACTGGAGAGTGGAGAGTGGAGACCCTTGCTAGCCTGGCACATGTTTGGGTGGGGGTGCTCATGCTCATGCCTGACTGCTAGAAGAGTCCCACACACTACAGTACCCTCTCTCTCTGTGGCAGACATCCGCTGCCACCCGCTGATGCCAACTGTTTGTGCCTGACTGCCCACCACCTACGCATCCACCTACATGCCAGTGAGCTCACTCTAAAGGATAGTATTCTGCTTGTCCTCAAAGTTAAACAAAAGTTTACAAACCTGGCAGGAGTGGCAGCATCTCCTGTGCCCACCAGCTCTTGCTCCTCATCCACCACCGAAGGTCCAGCAGCAGCAGTAGGAACCTCTTCCTCCTCCACCACCAGCTCTACCACCTTGGTAGGGATTGGCGAACGCAGTTCGGATGTTTGGAGTTCGGACCGAACTCAGTCAGTTCAGACGTCCGAACCGAACGTCCGAACCAAACTCTGAACGACCGAATAGTTCAGTTGTGTTCGGATGAGTTCGGAGGCAGGAAAAACGTCTTTCCAGGAATGAAAATTAGGTTTCAGTTTTGTTTCGGTTTCAGTTTCAATTTAGTTAATTTTGAATGTTTGGCCAAGTTCGGCCAAACCGAACTCGGCTGAACTGAACCATCAAACCCGAACTTGGGTTTCGAACTGAACATCCGAACATCCAAACCACATTCTGTTCGCCCATCCCTACACCTTGGCCTTCCTCCAGGCCCGGTATTTAATGGTCACCGTCTTCATTTGTTTTTGGTTTTTTTAAACAAACACTCGCCAACAGTCACCCACCAACACTCACCAACCAGACAAACCAACAGTTAAACCGAAACCAACACACAGTCCAACACAAACACAGCCAAAACACACCAAACACCCAGCCAGTCACAACCCACACACTCTCTCGCCACACAGCTCCGCACGCACTTGAATTTCCGATTTCCGACGCAATCACGCGATACCTATTTCCAAACAGCCGAACCGAACTGAACATCACCAAACCAAACGACTGAACCCAAACTCCATGACTGAACCAAATGACCGAACCCAAACTTGGCAACCGAATGACCGAATGATCGAACTTCCGAAAAGCGATCTGTTCTCACATCCCTTCTAGATATGTCAAATCCCAACTGTCACCAACCCTGCAGGATCTTCATGGGAGCTCCTTTCCCAAAAGATACATACACCAAATAGCATAGGAGCAGATGAAATAAAAGTAAAGTTGGTTAACATTTTCCAAATTCATTTTTGAGGTGTTTTTTTGTTTTTGTTTAAAATGGACTAACTTTTAATCAAACAGAAAGCTGCCCCAACTTTTTGACTATATCTAATTAAAAATCAGGAGGAGGTGTGTGTGTTCATGTATAGGGCAGGGGTGGGCAAAGTTCCCAAGCTCAAGATCGCATACCCAAATTTTAATATTTCTTAGAGCCACAAGACACATTACAGAAACTCTCCCCACCCCCCACCCTCCATCAAAGCTCTGGCTCCCTGGCAGCCTGTCAGGTTTGGGCTGCAGCAATAGTAGCACAGAGCACACTCTCCCTGCTCCCACGGCTCCTAGGAGAACATAAGAACATAAGAAGTAGTAGGGAGAGAATATTTATTATTGTTTGGCCAAAGACCATAACAAAATATTAACAAAACAAAAATAGTATAAATTTCCAAAACAACACAACATATAATATAATTAAAGTAATTAAAATTGGAGATTTTAACCAAGTCCTTAACCAAGTCCTAAATGAAATTAATCTAAAAGTTTTCAAAAATAACATTTGTATTTGAATCAGTTACAATACATAGGTCGCGGGGTTGTATTAACAGCACTTACCCCTACCACAAGCAAGCCAAAAATAAAAGAAATTAAAACAGTTAAAGTTTCCCAGAAAACATTATCTTTAATCGGTAGGGGAGTCTTTCCCAATTAGTCTTTTCCTCCTATTAATTTCAGCCATCCAAGCAAATTGCGCCATAGTCCTTGTTATTTTCACATTTGAATTAAACAATAAATATGATAATTTCCAATTTGCACCCCAATGTTCTTTCCTTGCCAAGGGGCTTGTCCACTCATTAGGCAAAGCAAGTCTGATGAGTCATCCCCCATTTCACAAATTAATAATCTGTCTCCTTGCACATACCAAAAGGAGCTTTGTGCTTGTACATAAGAACATAAGAAGTGTCATACTGGGTCAGACCAATGGTCCACCTATCCCAGGATCCTGTCCTCCAACAGTGGCCAATCACGGTGGCTTGGGAGAAGCGCACAACAGGTCACAATGGGGGAACCATTCCCTGTTGTTTTCCCCCAGCTCCCGTCATGTTCCCTGATCCTGTCTGGCTAATAGCTGCTAATGGACCTATCTTCCAGAAACTTGTCCAAACCTCTTTTAAACTCAGC
>QEPC01009431.1:2032568-2066009 GCA_003113815.1 Sphenodon punctatus | reverse complement strand
CTCAATGAGTCTGTACAGTGCATAACACAAGGTTTCAGTTTATGGTTTAAGTTTCATTTCATTACAAAACTGAAATGAAACTTAAAGCAATCTAAAAATCCTACTCAACGCTTGCTATTCAGGAACAGTGACTAGCTCAGAAGGTGTTTGGAAGGTGGGAGGCAGATAATTAGTTTTGTTTCTTGCAAACCTCTCCACCCCTGGTGCCTGGAAGTCTGCTCCTCAATGACTGACACCTCCCTGTCATGTTTGACCTTCCAGTGAACCTTTTTTTGCAACCTGAAGTCATCAGAACGTGATCTGAACTGACTGAACTGTTCGGCCATTTTGCCGTTCGGTGTTCGGTTTGTTCAGTATGTTCACGTTCGGGTTCGAGTTCGGTCGTCCAAACAGGGCGAGTTCGGGACAAAGTCCGAACTGCCAAACTGCGTTCGCCCATCCCTAGTGCAGAATGCAGTAGCCTGTCTTCTGGCAGAGATGGGCCACCAGGAGTACATTATAATGGTGCTTTGGAACCTACAGGCTTTCAGTAGATTTCAGGACACAATTCAAGGTGCTGTTTTTTGACTAGGCCTGAAATGAAAAGGATTTTAGCTTCTCTCAAGAAATACTGAGAATCTGAGCTGCGGGACTGAGATCTCTACAAGTTCTCAGTATTACTTGGTGTAAAAAAAATTTTTTTAAAAATCATCACTGTGCATGCAGAAAATGGCTACTGGACTGTTTCGTGCATGTGCAACCCTTTCCAAAATTGCAGTGATGCTGCTGCTGCCATTTTAAAGAGGCTGCACATGAACAGAAGATCCTGGTGGCCATTTTCCACATGCACAGTGATTTTTTAAAAAAATTCCCATTCTCATCAAGAATTAATCCAAGATGCTACCAGTTCAAGGAACGAACCAAGACCCAGCATTCTCAATGAGACCAAAAAACCCCCGAGAACGAGCTTTCAGCCCTAGTTTTGACCTATAAATCCCTAAATGACTTGGACCTGACATATCTAAAAGACTGTTTCCTCCCCTATGCTCCATCGTGACCCCTAAGATTAGGGGTGATGAACAACTTCTTGGTAACTTCATGGGTGTGCCAAGTCTGAACAGCAAAGGACGTAGAGAGAGGTGTTCTTGGTGACTGGCTGCTCCACACCTTTGGAACTCCCTTCCCCCAGAGGTTCACATCAGAGCCCAATCATCTTTAGAAAAAATAAATAAATCCAAAACCTTCTTTAATTCATTTAGCAGGTGAGGATAGGCTTTGAAATAAATGTCTGCACAGAGTATATATTACAGCAGTGGACAAATTGCGGCTCTAGAGCCACATGTGAATCTTTGGTCCCATTGTGGTAAATGGATGCAGCTCTTGGGGTTAGAAATTTTGCCCACCTCTGTTATATTAGGGGGGCAGGGGGAAGTTCCCAAGCCTAAGAGACACATTCCAAAAGATCCATATCCCCAGTCATGGGAACACGGCAGTGTGGCTTCCTCCAACCTCCTCTTACATCAAAGCTCTGGCTCCCAGGCAGTCTAGTGGGTTCAGGAAGCAGCAGTAGTCCCTCAGGGCATACTGCCCCAGATTCCACAGCCCTCATGAGGCTCTGGCAGCAGCCGCAGCAGTGGGAAATAGTGGTTAAGATTCTCTTGCTCCTGAGGGAGCTGCATGGACATGTCCACAGGCAGCCCCTTCTGACAAAAGCCACAGTATAGGTACCTGGGAGCCGTTATGTGGTTCCTGAGCTGCCATTTAACCACCTCTGTTATATATTTATTGTTTATTTCTTGTCATTTTTATACTGTTAATTTTATGGAATATCTGTTTTGTTATGCAACTATACATTTAACTAAGTTTTTTTAAAAGGAATTTTGTTTGCTCAGAAACTTTGTATAACTTCAGTATGTCTTTTCCTTTGTATTGCATCCAGTATTTTAAAAAAAATAATAATTTATTTATTTGTGTACTTTTACCTCGCCCCTCTCAGTACAAGTGACTCGGGGTGGCTGAAACTTCTGGTATTGAAACTTAGGACTGAATATGCTGTGCAGTATGTTGGCGTACATGAGCAGATCTGGTTAAATAACTGTCATTTGGTTTTTACTCCTCTGGCTAAGTAGGGTTATAAATATATAGCACGTGGAGTCCTAAGTAGTCAAGGGAGAACTCCAAAGTCAAAGTTCACTTATTTACCCTGTATTACATATTTGAAAATTTCTCCAATTTTTTTTTAGAAAGATAGTGTCATACAGTGCTCTTAGCACCTTCCTTTTAAAAATAACAATCATAAATGAAAACTCTTCTCATTTATATTTATTTATTTATTTATTTATTAGGGGTGGGAATTTCGGATCTCCCGGTATCTGATACTGCCGGTATTTGGCAGTATCGGGGATACTGCATAGATCCGATAATTCCTCGTACCGGTGCCGGTTCCTATACCAGATTTTTATTACATTGCGGCCATTGAAATCAATGGCCGCAATGTAAAAAAAAAAAAGTAAAACCCACTTTCCCTCCCCCTCTCAGGCTGCGTGGGTGGAAGGGGGGGACACCCCCACCCACCCTGCCCAGTCTGGATTTTTTTTTTTTTTAAATGGACCCAGGCTCCGGGCTGCTGCTGGCAGCCCAGTGGCAGCCAGCCAGGGCTATGGAGGCAGCTGAGCTCTCCTCCAGGAGCCCAGGCTGGCTGGCTGCTGGCACTCTGGTAACCTAACACACACACCCGGATTGCTGGCTGACTGCTGGCTGCTGGCTGACTGCTGGCTTCTGGCACTCAGGTAACCTACCCTCCCCACAGATCTCCTTTTACCTGTGTGCTGTGTGTGCTTCCTCTGTGTGGTGGCAGTGGTGGCAGCAGCGCGGCGTGGGCTCGGCTACAGAGCTGGCTTGAGCACTTAATCAGGCCTTCTGGGAAACTTCTGGGAAGCTGCTGCCACCGCTGCCACCACACAGAGGGAGCACACATAGCACACAGGTAAAAGGTGATTCGGGGGGAGGGTAGGTTACTTGAGTGCCAGCAGCCAGCCAGTCTGGGAGAGCTCAGCTGCCTCCATAGCCCTGGCTGGCTGCCGCCGGGCAGACGGCGGCGGCCCAGAGCCCGGGTCCGGTCTGGAAATGTTTAGGTTTAAAAAAAAAAATCCAGACTGGACATGGTGAGTGGGGGGTGTCCCCCCCTTCCACCCGTGCAGCCTGGGAGGGGGAAGGGGGGAGGTATTGGGTTTTTTTTCCAGTGATTTCAATGGGGACAGTTCCCCATTCAAATCAATGAAAAAACCCGGTACCAGTATACTGGTTTTAATCCGGTAAACCATTTTTTTGTAAACCGGTAACCGGTAAAACCGGTTTCTGTTTTTTTGCCCCAAGTCCCACCCTTATTATTTATATTTATTAGCCACCCCCTCATGCCTACGGCATCCCTGGATGGCTCACAACAAATAAAACAATATTCAAATACATAAAAATCATCAAATATAACCAATTAAAACTACCCACCCCCACCCCTATCCCCCAAAATCCGCCCCTCCCCTCCCACCCTCCCCTCCGAAAGCCTGAGTGAACAGCCAGGTCTTACAGGCTCGGCAAAAAGTCATCAGACCTGGGGCCAGGCAAGCTTCCTCCGGGAGGGGGTTCCAAAGCCGTGGCCCAGCCACCGAGAATGCCCTCTCCATCGTGGCCCCCCATTTAACATGGGAGACCTCCAGGAAGGCACCCCAGCAGACCGCAGCTCATACCTTTCTTAGTAGTTTTAATGAAGAGAACGAAAAGATGGGCTTTGCAGCATGTCCAGAGTGTTAATAGGTCTCGACCTCACAGGTCAACATAATGGAAATGAGTTCCCAAACTAAACACTCCTCACAGAAAATAGCAGTATCTTTGTGCTTGCACTGATGTAAGTCCAGCTTGAGTGTCTTGTTTGGCATCACCTGTGGCAGTATGGTAGGTCCTTTTCACGCAGACACACTAACACTGATCAAATGGGTGTTACATTTTATTATACACATTACAGGGCACCCACAGGGCAACACTGCAGCCCTGAAACTTGGACCCTTTTCACATGAGAGGCCTCCACCCAGCAGTTTTGCTGGATGGAGATGGGTGGAGGTGTCTGTGTGAACAATGCAGACGTTGCTCCGTGAGTGGGTGGTTCTGAGTGTTGTGCAGGAGCATGCATGCACCTATACCAACCACCCACGGTGTTCACACAGACACCTCCACTCATCTCCACTCAACAAAATGTACTCCTCCCACCGCCCGTGGTGTTCACACAGATGCCTCCACACATCTCCATCCAGTGAAACTGAGTGGAGTCATCTCGTGTGAAAAGGGCCCATGTTGCAGGGCTTCAGTGTTGCCCTGTAACATGTATAATAAAATGTAACACCCATTTGATCAGTGTTACAGTGTCTGTGTGAAAAGGGTCATAATCCCTCAGGTAAGTAGGAGGTATGCTCATCCCCAAGGGGAGGTATCTCTAAGAACTAACGATAGCTTACCAGTGGTTATGAACCCTGAAACGATTTTGTAAAAACCTCTTTTTGGACCTGATCCAAAGCCCAGTGATGACACTGGAAAGGGTCTCATTGATTTAGGCCCTTTTAAAATGAGATGCATTCATTCATGCCCATGCAGTGGACATGGGTGGGTGCATCCCATTTGGAAGTGGTGGCAGGTGGGTGGGCATGCATACGCATTCCCATGAAGCACACACCTGCACCCAACTCCACCCTTTGCCCCTGCACAGAGAAACCAGCAAAAATGTGAGTTGCTCTGTGTGGGGGCATGGGTGGAGATTGGTGAAAGATAGGTGCGCGTCCATCTAAACCTGCCGCCTGCATTGCCCCACAGCAGGCACAGCACGACCACAGACCGCACCCCCAGCCACGGCTCATTAAAAAAAAGGCCATAGGCTGCTTTCACATGAGGTGGTGGGTGTTTTTAGACAAGGCCTCCTCACCCATCATGCATGTTGCAGGGCTGCATTGTCGCCCTGTATAGCCCTGCAACATGCATGATGAGTGGGCAATGAGTTGGGAGGCGCTTGTCTAAAAACACCTGGTGTCGGTGTCTCCAGCTATTTTCTTGTTCCTACCATCTTAAAATCATGTGCTTTATTTTCGGGGAACCCTTCTAACAAGATGCGGTTCCCACAATTTTTTCTTTGTGTGTTTTACACTGACATCACTAGTCGCAAAGCCTACCATGCTCATGAGTGGAAATTTCAGGTAATATTCATCTTTCCCCTCTGCCTGTGCCTGCTGCCCGATTTACTTCAGAGTAGGGTTGAAAGCCACAAACTGGCAGCAGATTGAAATTAACAAACCAGCAGCACAGCAAGATGAAATTAGCATTAAGTTAAGGCTGAAATCAAGTAGTTGGGAATGCACCAAGGCTCCATCCTGCTGGTTTCCACACTTGCTATCTCACAAATTGTAATACTGGCAGGTATTTTCAGTTTTGCACAGAGCCATAACACCTGTCACTGTAAGAGTAGGATTTCAGAGCCCAGTAATGCGTGAGCACTCAAGGCATAACTCTCGGGACAAACGCAGAATACTGCACTTACATGTGCTGTTAACTTACAAGAGCAAATTACAACCCCGCAATTAGTGTCTTGTGTGAAAGCAATCAAAGATTAGGACTGTATGCAGGGCATCAAGGTGGGAAAGTATAAGAGTGCATAGAAGAAAATCTTAAAATAAGCTATGGTAAAGAACAGTGTTGCCAGCAATGGATGCAATCGTCATTTGTCCAGTGACAGGACAAATTGGCAAATTGCCTGAAATTTGTGCTCATAAGAATGGTAGCTCCTGAGATTAGTGATGTCATTGTAAAACACGCAAAGAAAAAAAATGGTGGGAGACATGTCTTGTTAAAAGGGCGCCCAGAAAATAAACTTCACAATTGAGATCATGAGAAGAAAATCGCTGGAGACAATCGCTTTAGACAAGAGTTGGTTTTAGACTAAATGGCAAATGAGATTTAACGTGGACAAGTGCAAAGTGATTCACATAGGGAAAAATAATCCAAACTATGCGTACACAATGCTGGGTACTAAGCTAGGAGTTACCACTCAGGAAAAGGATCTTGGAGTGATTGTGAACAATACACTGAAATCCACAGTGCAGTGTGAAGCAGCCGCCAAAAAAGCAAAAAGAATGTTAGGATTTATTCACAAAGGGATAGAGAATAAAACTGAGGAGGTCATAATGCCTCTATACAAATCAATGGTGCGACCACACCTTGAATATTGTGTGCAGTTCTGGTCGCCCCATCTCAAAAAAGACACAATTGAATTAGAAAAGGTACAGAGAAGGGCAACAAAGGCATGGATCAAGGGCATGAAAGGACTCCCGTATGAGGAGAGGCTTGGTAGGTTGGGGCTCTTCAGCTTGGAGAAGAGACGATTGAGAGGAGATACAATAGAGGTCTATAAAATCATGAGTGGTGTGGAACTAATAAACAAGGAGCAGTTACTTACCCTCTCAGCTAGTACTAGAACTAGGGGGCACGCCATGAAACTCATGGGATGCTGGGCTAGAGGATGGACCATTGGTCTGACTCCGTATGGCACGTCTTCTTGTGTACAAGCACAAAGCTCCTTTTGGTATGTGTAAGGAGACAGATTATTAATTTGTGAAAAGGGGGATGACTCATCAGACTTGCATTGCCTAAGGGAGAATGAGTGGACAAGCCCCTTGGCAGGGAGGGAACAGGTGTTTGTTTCAAGATGGTCCTTGCACACATGAGTCAGCTGCCATTGATGGACTGTGAATGTTTTACAACTTGTCACAGCAGACTTACAATTCTTAGGGTCCCGCAATGGTAACTGATTCTGCACACACAGAACTCATTTTTGAAACAAATACCCCTCGCAGCCTGCAAAGCAGCTGTGCTGGGCCATTATCCCTTACACAATGCAAACTTGATGAAGCCTCTGTACTCGTATGCCTGCCATCGGACAAATGAGGATTACACCTAATGTGTATGGCTCCATCTGTGAACACTATAGGGATTTGCACTATGTGCCCTCATGGAATACTGGGCACTCATTGCTAATACAACCTTAATTTCTAACTTCCTCTTTTTGCCATTTCTTCAGACCCTCAGGTTCCTATGGTTTGTCAAGATGACAGATATATTAAAAAGCAAGTTAATGACCTTGTTGATATTATCTAAACAAAGAAAGGGAACTGGGGAAAAAATAATTTCCCAGAAAGCTTGACAGGGATGGCATTATTGCCTTGCACAATTATACTTGATCATTACTTAATGTTTCATGACTGGAGTTCTTGTGCTATTTAACGAAGCAGGGGAAAATATTAACTCATGATGGCAGTGTGCTACTTTTACTACTACCTCCAACAAGTAACAACGAGCCACTAATGGGCTGGGTAATGTGCTTACAGACCAACAGAAAAGCTATCCAAAGTCATAATCGGTTATTGCAGACAGAGACAGCATAATTACTGCAAAATCAGTACCAGAGTAATGAAATATTCATTCACCAGGGGGGTCACCTTGAGACCATGACACGGTACAATGTAGCATTAACAAGCTACTCCCAGCTAAGATTCGGCACCACTGTGTGGCAAAATGGAGACTAATTGGCTTTCTTGTAACGTTGCAGCTATTAAAAACCTCCCAGAGTATGCAGATATAATGTTATGCAAAGACTGTGGAAAGGGAACCATGTATCAGTCTGTATTAATGGCTGAGGACTTTATGAGACAAACTAAGGTAGAGAGATTATTAATGATTAGAAATTAGTTATACAACACTACATTTTCACTGGCCTTTGCAAAAAGAAATTAAGGTTTGCCCTCTCTCCTGAAAGGCTACAATTTATGTGATAACTGCTTCTTGCTCGCATGAATAACTCCTAGTGATTTTTTGGGTACTTGTGCAGAGCAAATTGCATTTAAGCTTGGTTCGTTTTGAAGTCATCTCATTCTAGAACCAGTTTTCATATCTTCTTAAAAAAAAAAACAAAAAAACACACCAGCAACCCCCTCCTCCCCCCCCCCCCAAATTCCCACAACACCCTGGAGTTCAGAAACCCTTCCTCTTAAACAAAAAAAAAGCCACCTTTTGTTGTTGGGGGGGGCGGGGTCCACAAGCCCATCTTACCAATGAACAGGGTAACAAAATTTCTCCTTCCTCATTTGCTTGATTTGGGTTTGATTGTCCCATCTAACCTGAGCCAGCATAATAAAAATACTCAAGTATGTTCTTAAAGTTAAACACATGAGTAGTCCATTCAAGTCAATGGGAGTGCTCTCTCTCTGTATATTTATATATGTAGTTGTATTGATTTTCTGAATGAAAAAACACAAGAAACAATAACAATAATAGGCAGGTTGCTGGCAGAATTACCTTTTTAGAGGTGTGGGGAGGATGCACTTCTCTGTTCATCCCTTTCTCAGCATCACAATACCATGATGCTCTGAAAAGGTTCATGGTCATGTCAGAAAAAGGTGGGATGAAGGGGGTCCCACCCTTTTCTGATGTGACCACGCCCCTTTTCTGAACCTCATGACATCATGAAGCTCAGAAGGGGCAAGGTCAGCTGAGAGACATGGGGGTGAAGTAACATTTCCGTTGCACTTGTAACCTCTGGTTGCCAACTTCTTCCCAGATACTTTAACCCAGAAAGGGGGAGGACAATGTCAGAAATGGCAAAGGAATTCTCCTGCCCTTTGGTGATGTAGTCACACCTTTGGGGGCACCATGACATCACAAAGCCATACAGAAAGCACATTGAACAGTGGAGAGGAGAGCCTCTTCACCCCACCCGCTTTTTAATGTGACCCCAGCTCCCATTGGAAAATATTCTAGCGATGCCCCAGATAATCCAGGGAAACAGGACCTCTACCCAGAGCCTGGGGATGCTGCAGCAAACTTCAGAGACTCTGGGTCAGATTTGGAGGGGTGGTAATAACCCTATATACAAGTAGTCTAGAGGGCAGCTATATTTGTCATGCAAGTGATTATGTCCCAAGATCCAAAAGAAGTCATTTATCCGCTTATCCTCAGGACCGCCTCATCCCTCAGGTCATCCCTCAGGTCCTGGATCAGCCCCTGCGGCCAGCCAGGAGCATCATCTTGGAGGTTCCCCGGGTATCTCAGCTGGCAACCTTTGAGAGGACGTTCTCGGTGGCCGTACCACGGCTGTGGAACTCTCCCCAGGCAGAGGTTTGCCTTCTCTGGATTTCTCCTTCTTCCATAGACATTGTAAAACTTGACTGTTTCGACAGATGTTTGGTGAAGGGGATGACTAGTGGGTGGTTTTTTTTTGGGGTGGGTGGGTATTTATTTGGACCCCTTGGTTATTGAGCTGTTTGTTTTATATTTTATATATTGTGCTGTATTTTATGGTTTATATTTATGTTTTTATATTTTTATATGTTCGCCACTCCAAGCTGCCTTTGGACAAGACGGGGTGGGACACAAATGATGAAAATAGAATAAAATAATAAATAAACTTCTGAAGTGCTACTTATGTTTCAACAACTTGATGGCTACAGGAAAGAAAGGAAGACGAGTCAAGCATGGAGAAGAGATCAGAAGAGCTG
Source organism: Sphenodon punctatus (assembly GCA_003113815.1). Lineage (NCBI taxonomy): Eukaryota > Metazoa > Chordata > Lepidosauria > Sphenodontia > Sphenodontidae > Sphenodon > Sphenodon punctatus. The sequence goes on along the minus strand of QEPC01009431.1, from coordinate 2,056,446 downwards.
GAGAGGGTATTCACATGCTTACATGTGTTGTTGGATCTGAAAAGAGAACGAAGCACCATTAAAAGTCAGATTCTATGTGAAATTCCAGCAAGCCCAGTGTCTAGTCAGCATATATGGTAGCACATTATTAGTAATTTAATTTAATTTAAATGTATTTATATAGTGCCGGTGGTGTACCTGGCAGTTGAATAGAGCATTCAAGTCTCCCCTTGGGTGAGAGGCCCATCAAGCAGTGCTGGAGCTAATTGACCAACATACTATTTCATACTCATTTTATAATACTTTTATATAATACTCTTCCCTGTGCAGCAGGAGATTTTTTAAGTGGCCATTTCTGAGTTGGTTTTGTTCTGAGGAGAGACTCTTGATCCTGGCTGTCTCCCCCTGGGAGTTAGAGTAAGCGCTGGGTAGTGGATAAGGTGCTGGATTTGAATATGGAAAGCCTGCCCTGGCCATGAACTCACTGCATGGCCTTGGGCAAGTCTCAGCCTCAGATCCCCATCTGAGCAGGGACCTGGATCTGAAAATCTGACTGTAACGTGCCGTGCATGCCTGGTAGCGCTAGAGAAATGATAAGTAGGAGACTAGTTAGTTGCCCACTGCGAGGGCTTTGCCACCAACTTTGCAGATCAAGTTGCTTATATTTGGCTCAACTTGAGTGCAGTGCAGGGTCTAAGTTTGGGTCTGGGGATGCCCAGTCTTGTTGGGTTTGCTTGGATCGGCTTCAGTTGGTCTTGGCCACCGATGCAGAGGCTGTGCTTGGAGTGGTGTGAGAGAACAGTTGTAAATTAGAGCCAGGCCCGCCCTGGTTTGTGAAAGCTAGCTGGGAGACATTCCTTCTCTTTTTAAGGAAGGTTACTGAACCAGTGGTTGCCTCACAGCTCCAGGTGCATCTTGATGCTATTGGAATCCTGGACCCATGTCAGTTGGGTTTTCGTGCTGGGTATGGCACAGAAACTCCTTTTGTGGCCTTGGTTGATGATCTCTGCATATAAATTGACAGGGGGAATTGTATCCTGTTGATTTTGTTAGATCTTTCGGTGGCCTTTGATACAGTTGATCATGGGGTGTTGTTGACATGGTTGCAGGACCTGGAGTGGGTGCGCAGGGATGCTCTTGAGTGGCTCTGCTCATTCCCGGGTGGGAGAACCCAAAGAGTGGTGATGGGCAATAGCTCATCCCCTTGGGAGCTCTGCAGGGATCCTTCTTGTCCTCACTCCTGTTCAGTGTGTATCTGAGGCCCCTGGGTAAGATCATTAGGAGATTTGGAGTGATGTGCCATCAGCATGCTGATGACTCCCAACTCTATCTCTCTTTTTCATCTGACCCAGGCCCTTCAGTGTCAGTGCTTACTATGTGCCTGGCTGCCATTGGGGATTGGATGCAAGTGAGCTGATTGAAGCTGAATCTTGACACAACCAAGGTGATGATGGTTGACTGGCTGGGTGACCTGAGGGACATAGGGATTCCTTTTTATTGATGGTGCCCAGCCTCCTTTGGTCACTCAGGTCTGTAACCTTGGTGTGCTCTAGGATCCACAGTTGTGCTAGGATGGCCAGGTTGTGGTGGTGGCCAGGAGCACTGTGATGGGATTGGGACCTCTCTGCCCCACTCTAGGCTGTCTGTGTCTCAGTTTCCCCACTTACAGCACCCACTGGTCCAGCTCTCTCCAGAACTGTTCTAGCCAGTAAGAGGTTAACTCTCTCTGTCACCTTTACCTCAGAGCTTTCTACAGCACAGAAAGAAATGGATTACAAGGTTTGTCTGAGTCTCTAATTCAGAAATTCCCTCCACTGTGTCACTTCAAAGTCGGGATCCACACAAGCACACCAGGTTTAGTTAAAAGATTTGTAATTTGTGACTCAAGATAAAAATATAGTGCAAGATTATGTCGAGAATGCAATAAACAATATATATATATATATGAAGATAAATTAGAATTGCATTACTTGGTTAGTTCTAAGCTAATCTTACCCTAGGCAGTTGTATGCTTCAGTTCCGCTTTTCTTTGCAGACCCGATGTTGAGAGCTGGGTGCAGGTTCTTGCTGACAGTTGCAGAGTTGGTCAGTTCCAGGATGATTGAATCTCTTGTCATTGTCTGTTGACAATGTATCGTCATTGACCCTTAAATACCTTTCCCACTTCTTTCAGAGTTTCCCTAGATTTGGTGTCTTAGGTCACATAGTCAATGACTTTGGCAGTGACACCCCCTATTGAGTTGTTAATTGGTTTTCTGGATTCAACCTGTTCCTCTCAGAAAGAGTGGTTGTCTTCTTTGGCCTCACAGTCCATTTTTGAACTTCCTTTTAGTTACGTAGTTCACAACGTATTCTCATTTAATCTCTTACGTACGAAGATTCCATTCAATATTTCATCATATTTACATTCCTCCCTTAATTCTAAGTGGTAAGACACCTAACATGTTTTCATGTGTGTTATGTATGTTGGGCCATTTTTACATGGATGATGCAGCAGCGCCAATGGGTGGAGATGGGTGTGGAGGGGTGGGTGAGCATACCCAGCGAACACCTGGTGGCACCGAGCAGGGAGACCATTACACGGACAGTGCCATGGGGGGTTGTGGGATGGAAAGGGGAGGGACTGGCAAAAACCCAGCAGCTGAACACCCATTCCGGGAAGCACCCAGCAAACACCCGTGGAAGTACACGGACAGCCGGAAACGGGACCACCGGGGAAGCCCCGCCTGGCACAGTGATGGCACAACATGATCGACGCAGGGCAAACAAAGCCACGCAATGTGGCCTCACCCCTAAGCCAGAAGTACCCACACAGGCGGGGCAGGAGAGAGCAGGGATGACAGCCACTACAAAGGAGTCACCTCCGCCCAGCCCCAGCACAGAGCCCAGACAGCCTGGTGCCACGCCCTCCCCCCCAGCAGAGCACCACACACAGAGCAGGCAACAGAAGCACACAGGGATGGGCACACCGCCCACAGGGGGCAAGGGAGGGGGAAAGCACTCACACCACCCAGACAACCCCGCAACACCTGCCAGAGGCACCTGGACAAGGGGAAAGGGCAACACAAAGCACTACACACACATGGGGAAGGAACACAAACAACTTTACTAAACAGAGGAATCTGCAACAGAGAACATCAACAGGGCAGTGCAGAGGGGTGGGGCAACAGAAGGGGGGTGAGCACCGGCAGTGGCAGGACTGGGGCAAGCCCCGGTAAATAGGGCCAGAGACCCTGTGCCCAGCTCCAGCATTCAGCCTGTGTGCAGTCGAGTCACTGCAGCCAGTCCAGGACATGCAGAAGGAGCTTCAACACCTCCCCCTGCTCCCAGGTGCGCTCCATGATCATGGCTTTCACAGAATGGGACAGAGGGAGAGGAGAAAGCCATCAGAGCTGGCCCCAGGACCCAAGGAACAGCACCCCCCATGGAGTCACACAGGGGCAGGGCCCAGCAAACCGGCAGCACACTCACGTATGGCATCGAAGACCTGGTCACCCACCTGCAGGTTGCATGCCACCCTCTCCAGCTGCAGGACCATCCCTCCCAGGTGCAAGATCGCCAGAAGCATGACAACTGTAGCTGCAGGAAAGAAGGGACAGGATGATGGGGAATGACTGCACCAACGAACCATGGGAGGGCCGGGGCCAGCAACAGCACAGGGGGCACACCCCACACGCTGACAGCTAGCACCTGGAAGAGTACCCTGCACCTATGCACTAAGGGGGATTGGAGGGGCAAAGGCCGGGGCCCACACACACCCTACTCATGCTCAGCTGCCCCAGCGCTCCTGTTGCTGCCGCCCAGCCATCGCCACAACCGCATACGGACAGTACCAACTGGGGTGACAGCAGAGGGGTGCAGAGGGGAGAGGCAGGGCCAGGACCACACCAATGGACAAGGGGGCCCCAGGGATGCCCTCCCAACCGCCCACCACCAATGCCACCACGAGTGCATGGCCAGGTGGAAGCGCTCAGCGGGGAAGTCACCAGGGGAACATACACATACACCACATGACCGCTTCCCACCCCACAGACCCGGTGCCCACCACCACACATATGGGGTCAGGGGAGCCACCAAGGGGAGGGGGCGCCCAGGTGACAACGCCGGCAGAGATGCAAGGCAGGACACAGCATCAAAAAACAGCATTTTATTAGCAAGGGGGGAACAGGGTAGCCCAAGCAAAGTGAGGCATTGCATGAGGGTGCAGGGGGACCCACAGCTGGGCAAGAGTACTACAACAGCAGGGCACTGGTACACTCGCAGCCAGCGGGTGAGGGCACAATGGAAGCCTCAGCGGGATAGAGCTGCAGTCACCCAGAGGAGGCGATGGGGTCTGGTGAACGATGCAGTCAGAATCAGGGAAGCAGATGGCAGCACAGAGGCTGAGCGGTGGCATGGGGGGGCAGGCAATGCTCAGGCATGGGCAGCAGGGTGGCAGGGAGCAGTTGGCAGTGCAGCACATCTCATGGAAGGTCCGGTGAGTGCTCCCGGGATGGAGTCCCCTGCGCAAGATTCTCCCAGGTGAACAGAAGACTGGGAGCGCATATGTGCATCCACTAGGAAGCAGGGAAGGAGCTGATCAGCAGTGGTGGCTGCATCCCGCAAAGCTGGTAGGTCCCTCACCAATCGAAGGATAGTGAGCTCCACAGTGGTAGGGGTCCCAGTCAGGAGGAGTCCACCAACATTGGGGGACAGCAAGTCCAGGTCCCACAGGAGGGTCCACACATCCAAGGGCATGCGCAGGATGCTGCAGGTGCACAGGAGGGTGCCAGTGTACATGGCAGCAACAGGGGGACCCCCGGACTGCACAGCAAGGCTGGACCCGGGTCATGCCATCAGCAGGCAAGTGGCCATTACCTCCTCAGCGGTCCATGGCACAACAATGGTGGGTGAGGGACCCCACAGCGGTTGCCACAGGAGGGTGAAGCTGAGCTCCATGGCATGCCCCTGGCATGCAGGGGCCCCAACCTGATGTCCCATCATCCACATGTACCAAGACAGGACAGGGGATCGCCCACCAACAGCTGCATGTCAGGGCTCAGCCACAGGGTCCCCAATAACATGTCCGCACAGGGCAGCAACCCCTCCATGTCTCCATCCCTGCTCGAGGGCCCCACACAATGACCAGCCATGACAGCGGTGAGGCCTGCTCCAGAGATGCAACAGGCGTGAGACAGAGGACTGCAGTGACTGGAACAAGCATGGGGTGAGTGGCTCCCTGTGCTCACAAGCGACCTTGCATGCCTGAAATAGGCTGGCCTGCTGGGGCCATAATTACACATCCCACACACCAGACAGATGGGAGCCAACACAGGTGATGAGAGATGAGCGAGGCCACAACTGGGCAGAGTGCCAGGCCAAGCAGCCAAGCTAGGCACTGTATCCCCACCGAGCACAGCTGCAGCATGCAAAGGCAGAAACATCTATCATGCAGGTGCAGATGCAACAGTACCCTGGGGTGCGCACAGTCCCAGTCCCCCAGTGGATAGGCGGACGGTGCTAACTGGGGGATGATCAACCGGGCCGGGCACCAGGTTGCATCACCAACACACCCCTCGTCCAGCACCAATTTGTGGCCAGCTAACACAGGACTACACGGTACATAAGTGACTCCATGCAGGTGGTCGGGCGTGGTGTGTAGAGGCAGGTGTATGGGGTTGAGCAGTGACCAGAGCATGGTAACACAGAGCTAGGAGGACACAGAGGTGGAACAAGGATACAGGGGGAGTGGGGGCCGGGGGCACAGGCCACACAGAGGTGCACTGAGAGGCCAGGGCACTCGCCATCGCAGCCCTGGACCACCCTGCACCTGTACCGAGGACAGGCTCCATGCCCCTGTACCCACATGCCTAGGGTGGGACATTCCTGTGCATCTCTGAGGAAATCAGGGACACCCTCTGCCACCGCATTGTTGCCCAGGCAGCCAACGACAGGGCCGTGCCCGACCCACACCCCAGTCCATAAACCTGTGCACCCCCATCAATAAAGTTGGGTAGTTCCCTGTACCAGCAACCATGCCTTGTGTGGGATAGGAGGTCCTGGGAACAGGTCCTATGGGTTGTCCATGTGCATGAGCCCTCCCCTCGCTGTCAGCCGCAGGTTTCTAGGGCTGCTCACTGTCCTGCATGCCACCACTTGCCGGCCCACCTCTGCAGGGTCAGTGTGCACTTGTTGCGGGCACCCTGACTGTCCGCGGCCTTGTTGGGATGGCCCCCAGCCCCATCGGCTGGCCAGGCACCGTACATCACCTTCACCCTGCACGTACCCCCTGTCGCACACCCCCACCACCACCCCATCCACCCGTACCGGGACGGAGGATGCAAGACAGAGGTAACTGTACAAACTGTTTATTGAAGGGGTTACTGTACAATGGGATGGGAGGGTTAGTGTCTGGGGCACCCTCACCCCCACTTGGCTGCACCACAGGGGCTCGCAGGCCGCTGAGCCCTTGCTGCCACCGATTGCAGCAATCACCGTATGGATGGCCCCCGGGCTTCCACAGGCTGCTCCACTCTGGCATCCGCTGCAGGTCTCTGTGAGGAGAATCAAGCATGGGTTGAACATTCCTCATGTGCACTTCAGTCCTTTCCATGCCAGGTTCTGGCCCACAGGGTGTCCCGGGTGTGTCCTGGGGGCCTCCTAATCTCCGCAGGAGCTGCACACTAGCTGTGGAGCAACCTCAACTGAATTGAGCACTTGTAAGGACCCAAAAATGGTATTATGGACTGTGTACGTTCCACTATGGCATTGTTGTGCTGTTACACGTGCTTTGGACACTGGCAGTTGCTACACATCTCATGTATTGCGTCTGCTTGGTGTGGGTTGTACCAATGGGTCCCTTCCAGGATCCTGGCTGTCATTGTTCCCCCTCTTCCTGGTCCAGCCCCCCTGGGATTGTGCCTCAACCCCCCAGGGGCCAGAGGTGCTGCAGCCTTACTGGAGGGGGTGGGGCAGCGACCAGGGGTGGTTGGTTGTCCTGGGGTGCCAGGTCCTGGGGTGGGGGCATCGCTTCCCAGTGGAAGGGTCGGGGTTGCAGCTGGGCAGGGACTGGGAGGGGTGTGGGCTGGAAGGGCAGCCCCACTGGCGGTTGGTGGTGCCCAACGTGGGGTAGGGGGACCCCATGGTCCAGGCCTGGGAAGGGATGCTGCTGGGGGAACCATGGGTGGCCGAGGTGCAGGGGGGGGACCTACACTGCTGGGTGGCCGTCGTGTGTTGGTCGGCTGCCAACCCTCCCTCCACGGCAAGGTGGTCCCTGTTGCGCTGGGGTTCCCGCTTCAAGGCCTCCATCGCCTCCCCCATGAGGTCCATTAGCCTTGTGGCCTGATCCTCCAACCTGTCACAGGTGCACCTCTGCTCACACTGGAAGGAGGCAGCCTGGCACCTGTCCCAGAGGTGCTCGGTGCGGGACCGGGCCATCATGGCCACCAGGATCTCCCAGTCCCTTCCCCGCCCCTCTGATGAGCTCCCTGGTGAGTGTGAGCTCCTGGGAGTGCACCTCGGCTAACTGTCTCAATTCATCCAGCAGCTCCCTGCCAAAGTTCTCCCTCCATCACTGTGTGGAGTACATTTTATAAGGGACCCTATGGAATTAAATTACACAAGGTGTAATTTACACATAGCCAAAGGAAGGTAAAACAAAATGGATGACACAGAAGCATTTTGGGTAAAATCTAATGCCTAATAGGAGCTAGGCCTCTGCCCTTTAGACAGAGAGCTATTTGCTCTCTGTATTCTGCTTTGCAAAATAAGGCCTTGAAAAGTGCTCCACACAGGCCTTAGACCTAGACACTGAGACTCCTTTCGCCTGTGTTTTTCATAACAAATAGGCCAAATAACCTTGCAGCTGGAAAACCAAATTAACCTTGTTAGGCACCATATATTATAAACAGTTTGCGGTCTGCCGGGGGTGCCCTCCTGGAGATCCCCCGTGTTAAGCGGGGGGCCACGATGGAGCAGGCATTCTCGGTGGTAGGGCCGCGGCTGTGGAACTCCCTTCCGGAGGAAGCTCGCCTGGCCCCAAGCCTTTTGACATTTCGGCGAAACTGTAAGACCTGGCTGTTTGCCCAGGCCTTTGGGAGGGAGGGAGGGGGGGGTGATTTTTAATCCCCCACCTTTATATTTATTTATGATTATATGTTGCCCTGTTTTATTGATATGTTTTATATTTGTATTTTAAATGTTTTAAACTGTTTTTATTGTTGTTAACCGCCCCGAGCTGCATTGCAGGATGGGGCGGTATAAAAATCTATTAAATAAAATAAATAAATAAATAAATAAATATAGTTTTGAGAAGAACCAGCTCAAATATGTAAATGTTGTGTGTAATGAGTAACTTTGCTTTCCATCATTGTATTGCATTGCACTTTGAGTGACAATGACAAGCTTGTATTTTTTGCCTGTATTGTAACCTATAAAATACTTGTGTATTCTGGGAGGGGCAGACCAGCCTGTTTCCTTGCATGGAGATAGTGTTGCTCTCTCTCTCAGTGCTTTGAGATCAATAAAGACTCTGACAGATTTCACCAACAGTGTAAGTATAAATTATTCCTCAACAGTTTGGTGCATTGGCCGGGAAGGCTCTTAGCCCGGCTGGTTCTAGAGGGGCTGTGGACCGTCTCTCTCTCCCACCTTCAGGTGCAAGATCAAGGTTAGGGGCCTTTTGAAATACCTATGGAGGTGTGGGTGAGAGGGGCTGCTCATGGGCTCTGGGATCCAGACCATTGTGCAGATGCCTTCTGAATCTGAGTGGTCAGATCTGTCAGATATTCTTAGTAGTGTATATAGAAAGTAGTGTAGGAAGAAAAGACTAGTCAGTGAAGAAAGTTAGTGGAGCCAAGAAATCCTGCCTGAAGGGGAGATTTCTAGAAAATGATCCTAAAGAGAGGATTTAATGTGCTGTGGCTTGTGGATGAATGTGTTACCCTGTATGTGACCACTGACTGCGTCTTGGACTAAGTTGAGTGTCGCATTGCAAGGCAGCCTTTCAAGCTAGCCCACCTTTTGGGCAGCGATTGCCTATCTTAAGGGGTAGGTAATGGTAGCGAATATGGGCCTCTGTGGAATCCTGTGACTCAGTAGTGTGACTGTGATTTATTTCCCTTTCCCAGTTTTAGATGCGTAAGTGTGTTCCTTATCCCTTTCCAGATTACCTTTCTCCTTATTGTGAAAATCTGACTGCAAGTTTGTATGTGGGATAATGAATTGATGTTTGTGGGAGTGACTGAGTGAGAGTTTGTGTGAAGAAAGAAATGTTAGTTAATGAGCAAACTTCAGGGGGATGTGCTGTTAGACTATGCCATCTGGTATTTAATAATAATAATAATAATAATAATAATAATAATTATTATTATTATTATTATTATTATTATTATTATTATTATTATAATTCACAAACATTTATATAGTGCCAGCAGTGTACCTGGCACTTTACAAAGTAATAAAATAGACACGGTCCCTGCCCCTAGGGTATGTGTCTCTTTGCTCCCTGTAGTTGAAAGGACTTCCTTAATAATCTGTCCTTGTGTGAAACTCCTGTATGAATGAGAAAAATGGGGGCCGGGAGATCAAAGGAGCTTTCCATCCCACCCAAAAGAAAGCCCAGCTTGGTATATGTATACTTATTATGACCAAAATGCTTGTAGATTTTTAGATGTGTGGAACAGGTATACCCAAGATCATCATGAACTGCAGTTTCCTTTAATTGACTCTTATGATTTAGATAAAGGCTCATCTCCACGGAGCCCTGAAGTCAAAAAACTGTAAACTGCCTATAACTCACTGGGATGCATTTTTTTGATTGGCATACTGAAACTTCTAAAAGGAAGCAAGAATCTAGGTTTAAATCTCTTCTAGATTCTCAGGAAAAATTAAAAATTCAATTGGCAAAGTTCAGAGAAAAACATAAATCTGATCAAGTGTGTACACCTAGTGCTCCACCTAGTGAGTCTGTGGTTCCTTTATATTCTCAACTTAAATTGCCTGAAGTCACTGATGAGGAAACTTCTGAAGATTTACTAGATTGTTGTAGCCCAGCGTTTTTACCACCCTATTCAAACAATGCTGGGGTGCCCCAACTGCAGCAGCCTCTGGGAGCTCCGGAAGCTCCGGCAGCACAGCTGCTACCTCTATCAGGTTTTATACAGACAACCTCTCTTCCTGATAGTACTGGAAGTGCAGGTTCATCTTTGCCTGCTCATGGAGCATTTTCAGTGGTGTCAGCTCCCTTGCAGGCACAGGCCAGTGCGTCACTGAGTTCTAACGCTGTTAGTTCTACTATGGGCTCAGTTGCTTTTAGTCCTGTTTCTGGCCATACTAGTTTTAATTGGCTCTTATCATTTGGACAGTTTTGCTTATTTTTAAAAGGAAACTTCCACAAGTTAACAGAGCAATTAAATAAGAAATTTTAAGGACTTTCAGTAACTTAATTTTAAAGAAAAGCATGCTTCTACCTTAGCCTGATCAGAAGACGGTGCTGGGAGGGAGGGAGGGAGGGAGGAAGGGGGATAAGGAGGCGAATTATAGTATGGGTCTTGAATTTTCAAGCCTGGAAAACACCGCTTACCCCTATTGTGGCCAACTGGAATGTTGAGAAGTGGATGTCCAATCCAATGTGGCCTATTGGACCAAACATTTTACTCTTCCACCTCTTTCTCTTGCCCAGATTACCAGCTCCTGGCCAGGCACCATTAGACATTTTTCCTGCTTTACATTGGGGCAGCCTGAAAGAGCTGTGAATTTGTTTTCATTTTATAGTAAGCCAATTAGGTCCCTTTTGTTCTAATTGTGTGTTGTAGTTTGTTAAGGATTCATAGCAAGGTATTGCCTGCTGTTTCATCATTTTCATGATTTCAGCATGATGAATAAATGGAGCAAATCAAAATTGCAAAACATGTAGGAATTAAGTTAACATCTTAATGGCTTTTGCCTAAAAGTTTTCAGTGCAATGAAAGGTATTGGTCCAGCTATTGTGTTTTTTAAACAAAATATTACTATACCACCTTGTAATACACCTATTTTTATCTTAAAATACTTGGAAGTACCTGTTTACTGTTTTGCTCAAAATTAAGATTTATTAATTTTGTTGTTTGCTTCATTCTTTTGTGATCTTTGTACTTTTCAGTACTCCTATAGTTTAATGTGGATTTTAAGTGTGTTTTGTATTTATGCCATGGTTGTTGGCTATTTAAATTTGTATTGTATGTTTGTGTGTTTGTCCATGTAAAAGAAAGGTGATGTTAAACAAACCAGGAGCAAAATTCAAATCCTAATAAAGGTGCTTATATCCTTCTGTTCCTCCTGTACACAGTTGGAACAGAATGATGTAATGCTACCACAAATTGCCTTTCTGTGGGTTTGTTGGTGTTTGTGTTTTGTTTGTGTACCATGTATGCTGTTATACAGAAGTTTTTATTGTGCCAAGAGTTAAGGGCACATGATTTGAAGGAAATCTTGCCTTACTTTTGCAAAGTTAAATATGACAGGCAGCTGTTGTAATTTTAAAGTGTGTGTAGCCCTGGCAAATATGTGCATTAAAAAGAAAATGCACTTCTCATATCAATTACAAAGTCCAGGCCTGATAAATATGCCCTGGACAGAGCCTGGACAAATTATTCAAATTAGTTGTTTCCAATCCTGAAAATGTTTTTAATAATCAAACAGTAAAACCTGAGCACATTTTAAGTACTAATGGTAAAATATTAGTATGATGGTTCTCATTGACAGATTTATAACTAAAATTAGAAGAACATCCATTGATCAAGAAAGTCAAATGCTAGTGTTGTTTTTTAAATTGGTCACCTGGGAATTGCATCATGGATAAGGACATGATATTAAAGTGTGGTATGAATATATGCATAGGCCCCTTTTTGTGGCCCTCTGCAGCCTTTCTGAATTTACAAACGATACACCAATATATCCTGTCCACAGGTGGCACTTGTATAGAACAGTGGAAAATTAGTGGTGACTCCACAATTATATCCCCAGGGCCAATGATCAAGTGCGTATTGGATGTTCCAGTAGGTTTGGAAGGGAAAAATTACATAAACCAAGAGACTGGTGGATCTATCAGTGGTTGGATCCAGGGTTGCCCAAACCAATGGAGACATTTTATATAGAGGCCCACATAGTCTCTTGGGAAGAGGATCAAAGACCAAGATCAGATGACCCTTGGGCACATGTTTTCATATATAACTATTGGTTCCTGTGTCATGGTATGGTACCTGGATGTGTACATATGGCCCAGCAAACAAATACTAAAATAATGTGGGCCTTTAGAAGAGAAGGGAATATTGATGCCAGTAACTACATATTGGAGCAATTGGCAGGTGCTGGCAAAGCAATGACCCTAATATATCCAAGAATAAGTAATCCAGGTCCAAAAGTATGGACACTGCAAAATTTGGCTGCAAGAGCCATGCTGACTAATTACATTTGGATACCCGCATGGCTAAACCACCACCCCGTACATTTAGTACTGCAAAATATCATGTCACATGGAGCAATAAAAATTGGTTATGATGGGATCAAATGCTCAGATTGCCAACAAAGAAAAGCCAATGGTCCAAATAAACAACCCTCCTATGAAGAATAAAGTGACAAAGCCAAAAGAAACACATGATTTTACCGACACACCCTGCTTTTTGCAAAGCAGAGTTAATTAAGTATTCTTCAAAGAAAGTTTCCAATGACTAGTGTTAGGTGGAGAAAGCATGTAGATAAGATGGTAGTGGAATGTTGGCATGTCTGCCCCGCGTAGGGACAAAGCAAAGGAGCTAAGAAAAATAAAAATGTGTGTGTCAGAGCAACAGAAAGATTTAGTAAAGTGGAAAAGTAAAGCTTTGGTTTGATATTGTTTCCATTGCAAAATGTAAGTGTTTTAGTCAAATAGGTTAAATTTAGTTTAATAAGTGTTAGAAAATTTGTTGTTGCAATAGAAGCACGATAACAACTTTGCAGCTGTGCCTAATTAAGAGTTAAAAGACAGAGAAATAGCTTGGCAAAATGTTTTAATAAGGAAAAAAAATGGCTGCTGTACAGTCAGTTAAAAGCACTGCTTGTTTCGATAAGACCAGCAGCCAAGGCGTTTTAAACACAATGGGTATTTTCAGACATTACAAGATCATGCTCAACCATGGTGAACCACGGTCAATCCCACGGTGGGGCCAAAGTGCCCTGAACATCTGTTCGGCGGTCGCCAGATGTTCACCATGGTCAATACCCACATGGGGTCAATTTCAACCACGCTTCTGGAGCTCCCCGCTGGACAAGCTCTGAAAGCATGGTCAAAGAGTTTCCCAGCGGGAAACAATGAAAAGTAATGTCTGGATGGCAATCACCAGCCGGAATAAAATAAAACGATTCCCAGCCAAGGAAAAAGCATGCAGCGTCACTGCCAGGCAACCAGCCACAACACAGCCACTGGAGGGAGATTTAAAGGGCAATCTGCAGCAGGGAAGTGTGGTGGGATGGAGCAAGGAGGGAGGTGGAGGAGAGCGGTGGGAGAGAGAGCGAGGGAAGAGGAGGCAGTGGCAGTGGTGGAGGGAGCGCAGGCGGAGGAGGGGGAGGCGGGGGTCATGTTGCGGATGGAGGAGGCGGAGGGACAACAAGAGCAGCAGCAGCAGTCGGGACAGGCCACCCCAGGGACAGCAGCCAGACTGGGGGAGGAGGCACCCCAGAAATGGGTAAGGGGAACCACGGGAAGGGGAACAGGTGGCACAAGGGCACCAAGGGGAGGCCAGGGGCCTGCCCAGACACCCAGATGGGATGGGGGGAAAGGGGGTGGGCCATGAGAGGGGGAAGAACCATGCCCAACTATAACCCCCCTCCCCTGCATCCCTCAGACAGAGAAACAGGCCTGGGTGGATGAGCCCCCAGAGGATACCGGCCCAGCCCAGGTGGAGGAGGAGGCAGTGGAAGAGGGGTGGAGGAGGAGGCCCCACAGGGGAGATGGGGGAGAAGGCCCTACCACCAGGAGGGGGCAGTGTGGGCTGCAGGAGACCTGGGACTTCATAAGGATCTGGGGGACCCTGGAGTACCAGCTGGAGCTTGTGCTCAACCAGCGCAATGAACATGTCTATGAGGACATGGTGCGGGAAATGGGGGTGGTGGGGCACTATCAGACCATAGCACAGTGCCGCTTGAAGGCCAAAGATCTGAAGAGGGGGTACAAGGCCATCAGGGACAACAATCAGCAGTCTGGACATGGAGCCTGGACCACCCCCTACTATGATGCCCTAAACCGCATCCTTCATATGAAGGGCTCGATAGTTGCCCCACGCCTCGTGGGGAGTGCTGTGTTCCAGGGCAGGGAATGGGATGAGTTACCCCCTCCCATCACTGCCCCCCCAAGTAGGCACATGCTCCAGGGCCCTGGACCCACAGGAGGAATGCCCCGGGACCACCGGCACCTGCAGCCCCCACAGACTGCAGCCAGGAGAACCTCCACCCCCAGGCCGGACAGGCGGAGTCCGAGGCCGGCACCCTTATCACCCTCAGCCAGTGGTCCCTGGGGGAGCCATCCCACACTCAGGGGCTGGCCTTGGAAGGACCTGAGATGGACATTGAGGGTAAGCAACCGACCAGGAGGGGAGAGGTAATGGGGCCCCAGGTCAGGGGGGATGCAGGGCTGGGGCCAGCCCCAGCCCCCACATACATGGTGGGAAGGGGGCCCGGGCGCCGTCTGGGCACCCGGACATGCCTACACTAAATCCCCCCTCATCACCCACAGGGCACGGAACACTCCAGCACCAGACCCAGGTGGCCAAGGAGACCGGTGCCAAGGAGCCCAGGCAGCAGGCAGAGGAACGAGGTGAGGCACGCGGTCCTGGGGGGGCCCACGGGGGCACCAGGAGGGGGACCTGGGACACAAGGAGCAGTTGCGAGGGGCCAAGGAGGGGGGTGGGAAGGGACTGGGTGACACCCCTGGGGGGCCATGGAGCCCCGGGCCCATCCCAGGGTTGGGGGTGGCCTCCCGCGCCAGCAGGTACCTCACCTTCCTGTACCCTACAGGGCATCCCCAACAGCCACAGCATCCCGGGCCCATGCCCCCGGCACAGCTCATGAGGGAGCACTGGGCACGGGTCCACCACCGGAGGGAGGACCAGGCAGAGGAGATCATCTGCACCTCGGCTGAACAGGGGGAGAGGATGATAGCAGCTGTGGACCAGATGGAGGTGGCCATTGAGCAGTCCCTGGAGTGGGTGGAGGCATGGGACATGCGGCTCCAGGCAGAGGTGTGCCTGGAGTGGAGGCAGGAGCACCGGGAGCACAGCAGGTAGGTGGAGGTGCTCAGGCAGCTGGAGCGGGCCATCACAGGGATGGTGCGGGAGCACTCAGCAAAACGTGACAGGTCCCATGATATAGGGACCTCCCTGCTCCTGCATGCGGGCACCATGTGTGCCTATGTGATGGCAGCTGCCCCCCCCAGGCACCCTGCCTGC
Organism: Sphenodon punctatus; assembly: GCA_003113815.1. Taxonomy (NCBI): domain Eukaryota; kingdom Metazoa; phylum Chordata; class Lepidosauria; order Sphenodontia; family Sphenodontidae; genus Sphenodon; species Sphenodon punctatus. Next base: position 2,041,030 of record QEPC01009431.1, on the reverse strand, counting down.
CCAGGGCCCCATGCTGGGCCTCTCAGCACCCCCACCCCTCCCCAGCCACCCCAGCCACCCCCATCCCCCAAGGGCTGCACATCCACCTCCCGGTCCCCCACAGCCCTCCAGAGGTTGCTGCTGCTCAGGGTCCTGGGCCCTCCCTTCCCTTAACCGCTGGCTGGCTGGCCGGCCCACCAGCCCAAGAGGCATCCCCGGACACTGCTGGGGACACTGACAGCAGGGGGGGGAGGGGAGCTCACAGAGCTCTGTGGTGACCACCGGGCACTCGAGGGGGCGTCCCCAGAAATGTGGGGGAAGGGGGGAATGGGGTGAACAGGGAAGGGTGGTCTGAGGGGGAGCATGGTATGGGGCTGGGGCCAGTGGGGGTGGAGGGAGAGGGTTTGGGTGCACATAGGGGGTGAAATAAATGTTCTAACCACGAGCTTGCCTCCTATGCCTATTACTGGGCGACAGGGGTGGGGTGGGGGTGGGTTATACCGGGCCAGTGATGGCCTGGGTGGTCCGGGGCCCTGCCCACAGATGGCCAGGCCTCCCACAGCGGAGCTTGTGTCCGTGGGAATGCTGTTGGGTGTACCTGCTGTCCTAGCATGGGGCATGGCACACACACGGGCGCGCACACCTGTGCGTTCCTTTAGTAGCTACATGCCTTCTGCCAGCACACACACACACCCCTCTCCCTGTTTGCTACACCGTGTCCTTGCCAGGCAGATTAGCGGTCCTGTCTGGGCGCTTGTTTTCTGCAGCTGTGCCGGGTCCGCACCCCACACCTCACGCTGCTGCTATACAATGTTGCGGCCTGTGGCTGCCTAGCTTGTCCTTGGGACCCCTCGGGACCACCCCAGCCCCAGAGGAACATGTGTGCCCCCCTGTCCATGGTGTTATTCTCCCTGTCTAGCTGGACCATGACTGGTTGTGCTTCCACTGGGCTCCCGCATCCCGGCCCCCATGGGGTCCCCCACAGCTGGACCTTCCGTGAGACCATGACCCTGTGTGACCTGTGGTATACCCTGAATGTGCAGCTGCTCCTGGGCTTCCTGGACAGCCAGTCGGGTACTTATGGAAGCCTGAGCTCTGGTCTTCGCTACTTCGGATATGAGGTGAGCACTCGGGATTGCCGGCTGCATGCAAAGACGCTGGGGCTGGTTCCCTTTCCTGATGGGCACATCCTGGAGATGAAATGTGCTCATGTGGCCTGGTCTATGGCTGAGACCGTGTCTGCCCTGTCTGTGTGCAGCCTGGCCACCTACATGCTCTGCCTTGCGGAGGGGGGCCCTGCCTTGGCCGTGTCCTACATTGACTGTGTTCACGGGGCCCGTGGGTAACCGTGCTCTCATGGGGCAATGTATCACTGGCTGTTGGAGCTGGGTCAGCTTCTGTGGCCCCCTGCTGATGACTGCTGTGTGTCTGAGCCTACCGCGGTGGAGCTGTCGGTGCTGTCGGGTGTGTGGTCCCGTTCAGATGTGCAGTTGGAGCTCTCCATGCAGGATCCATTCGAGGCCTACTACCTGATCACCCACCTAATGTCCTTGTTGGGGTACCGCTGGGGCATGATCCACTGGCCGCACCTGGTTCACCGGGCAGGGCACCCGGCCCCTGTGCCTGTCGTAGCCCCCAGCAGCTGGTTGTGAGTTCTGGAGTGCCTCCCGGCCCCCCCTGTGTGGGCTCCTGCCCTTGCCCGGGGGCTGTATTCCACTGGCATTTCCATCCTTGATGTCTCTGCCGTGCTGCTGTGCTGTCTGCTTCCAGGGGTGCCTCTGCCCCTGCATGTGGCTCCGGGACCCCTCTGCCCCCCCTCGTCTGCCTTAGTACCCGGTGTTCCCCTCTGTGGTTGCCTTCCCCGGTGCCCTGGTCCAGCTCTCTGCATGGCCTCACTGACTCACCTGTGTCCAGCGGACTGTCCGCACCCACCAGCGCTCCCTCCTGCAGCCCCAGCCCCCCCTTGGGTGTCTGTGTGACCTTGGGGTCCTGGAGCCCCGAACTGGCCCTCCAGGCTTCCTCCGGGGGGGGAGGGGGTCCATGCCTTTGGAACTTCTGCACTGTGCTGGCTCTCCTGCCTGCCCTTTATCACCCCCTCTCCAGAGTGTGGTGTCCGAGTGTGCCTCTTGGACATTTCCCGGCCCGCTCCCTGTGCCATGAGTGCTCCTGCTGTGCCTTGGTACTGGGCTCCTGGGGCCCCCCATTCCAGGACTGCCTGTGTTGCTGTGGGGGTGCCCGTGCAGACGTTTCTGCTATGGTGGTTGTGTTTGCAGTTCCCTGTGTCCTGCCCTGCCCCTGTGCCGTTTTCCCACCTCTTCCCTGTTCCACACCACCCCCCCTCCCGTGCCCGGTGTGCCTTGTGTGTTGTCCGGGCGCCCATGTCCCCCCTTCCCTTCCCTTCCATTCCCCTCTGTGTGTGTGTGTGCATGCCCGGGCGTGTGCTTGTGCTGTGTGTTCCACTGTGCCCTCGTTCTTTGTGTGCCTGTCGTGTGTGGTACCTGGCCAGCTCTTCTCCCTCTTACCCCTCTCTTCCCGTTTCCCTTGTGTGGGCATTCCCTTATGTGCCTTCTGGATTTGTTTGCCCTCAGGTGGCAATGTCTTTGTCCCACCCCTGCCCAGTGCCTTGTGGGCGTTTTGACCACGGCCGGGAATCGGCATCACATCTGTTGCGCTGCCCTGGCCCGTGATCTGCTGGCCCGATTCCCTGCCATGGTCCCGGTCCCGTCACATCTGTTTGGGGCTTTTATTGACCATGGGGGTGGTTGTTCAGTTCACCTCCACCGGGAATCCACTGTGGTGAACCCGGCACCCGTAACGTCTGAAATCACCCAATGTGTCAAAGATGTTCCAACCTAATATGTTTTGGATGCAGATTCATGGGCCACTGCAACTAAATTAACTCCTTAGTGCCCAAATAACATTGGAATCCCTTGTTACTGCTTGAAATTGCCAGAAAGAGTCCAGTGGCAATTTCACATTCAGGGCTCATGCCAAACTATTGGCAAGCTGCTATTTTGCTCGCGTGCCTCACACTGTAACCCACTTTAGCAAAAAGGGGGGAATAAGCTGGTTTAAGCTGATCCCTAATGCCTGAATGCCACAAATTATATGAACTGAGTTCAGGCCTCATGCCTTGCATTTTTTTTAATTATGGCTAGATTGCCTAATTAAATAACATGTTTTAATTTGTTGTTGTGGCTGGGCAGTACTTTTAGGCCTACTTTATTTGTTAGACTTTGCATTTTAAATAAAATTTATGTAGTTACTTAGGTGTGTTTAGTTAACTGTGTATTGGTTCGTGTGTGCCTGTGTCCTAGTTGTAAAAATTATATTCATGTGCAAAAGTTTTTGTAATCAAAACAGAAAGACTTTCTCCAAGAATTTTATCCCATCATTGCTGGCAAGGCCCTGGGGATCCAGCAGAACATTTACTTTGCAGACCACTTTCAGTTTGCAAGGAGCAGCAAGAAAATAAAATGCCATTTTGACAAACATTTCATAAAGCAAAACCCAATTGGTTAAAGACCTTGCTTTTAACCCTTCTGCGTATGAAATCATCCTGCATCAAAAGACTGGTATATCGCCTCATGATAAATCCTGATGGGAAGGCCCATAAAACTATACCACCACAATTGAAATGATCATTAATTTGACTGATAAAACTGTGCTGTCCTAATACCAAGCACTAATGAAGTGTGTCAAGACTTTTCATTTACAGATCCAAGAAGCCCTTCCCCAAAGGACCCTGTGAAACCTGCAGCATGGTGACTGAGGTCACGTCACAAGCCTCCAAAGAAAAACACTTTTCAAGCTGCATTGATGAGTCCTTTCCTAAGTACTTTTTGCCATCAACACTGACACTGAGTTCCAAACACTTTCATCCTGGATTCACACCTCCCATTGCAAAAGGACCTCTGCACCTGTAGAAATAAGGTCAGAGGGGCAGGTTAATGTGCTGGTAACCTCTTCCCTGCTGCCCACAAAATAAAATAACTTTGAAATGAAGCGGATTTGCCACTACAAAGAGAAGAGAATTTGCAACTACACAGCAAGGAAAAAGATGTGTCACCACACCACCACTACCACCTTAGAAGTAGAGGAAAAGATTCTTAGGCAATTTTCCTACAGAATTCAGTTCCTCATTTTCTTGCAGGTCTGCATCATCATTGCCACCACTGTTGTGTTTTGGCCTACCCAAGAAAATAAAAGAACTTTGCACACTGACACACTAATGCACAGACACATAACAAATAACAAATGCCTAGTGCACAATGTTAATGTTTTTGTTATAATTGACTAGCTGCAATGTTTTTTTGTGTGTTTAAATGTTAAATTTGGGTCCATTTACCCATATGCTTTTGAAAGATATTTTTGTTTTTATAGTGTTAAATACTAACCCTAATAAGTTTATGTGGGAAAATATGCACATAAAAGGGGAGTAAAAGTAGGTCACTGCTTTTGAGGACATTTCCCCTGACCCCTGGACACTGGTCTTGTGGACCTCACATTATGCAGTCCTTGTCATACAGGACTGAATACATAGCCCTGGTAGTATATTATTCTATCTGTGGAAACAGGGCCATCCATAAAATCACCTATATGGTGGGACAGATTTTGCTTTATTGGACCCATTATCCCTGCCATCAGATACCTTCCCACCTTCATCAGGACAAACTGAATAACCAAAGGGAGATCACTAAGGCCCAAACATTTTGGGGTATCACCATACCTGTAATTGGAGTTGCCTTCTCTATGCGAGAAATAAAACAAATGACTGGGGTATTAGAGAAAGTTGCTAATGCAACATCCCTAGGCTTTAAGGATGTGTTTATAAAATGGGTAATATCAGAGAGATGGTTTTGCAAAACTGGATAGCCTTAGACTTTATCCTAGCCAGCAAAGGGGGTATATGCACTTTGATTGGAAAAGAATGCTGTATTTATATCCCAGACAATTTGCCTTTATTTTTGACCAGTCTGCATTAAACAAGCAGTAGCCCAGTTACATCAAACAGATAAATGGACCCTCTGGGCCTGGCTAGGAGGCTTAGGCTCCAAAAACGTTTATATTGTTTTAATTGCTCTTGTTGTTTTGTTTGGCCTATTTTTATGCATTCAATTAATGTTAATGCTTATTAGATGCTGTTTACATAGGAGCAGAAAAGGCAGTTTATAATATATTATGCAGATCTCCAAACTCAGCAAGCAGACATTGATGGCTTAATGTCCATAAGGGTGTAAAGTTAGGTTGTTGTGCCTTCTAGGTCACAAAAGGAAGGGATTGTGGAGGAAATTTTATAAGGGACCCTATGGAATTAAATTACACAAGGTGTAATTTACACATAGCCAAAGGAAGGTAAAACAAAATGGATGACACAGAAGCATTTTGGGTAAAATCTAATGCCTAATAGGAGCTAGGCCTCTGCCCTTTAGACAGAGAGCTATTTGCTCTCTGTATTCTGCTTTGCAAAATAAGGCCTTGAAAAGTGCTCCACACAGGCCTTAGACCTAGACACTGAGATTCCTTTCACCTGTGTTTTTCGTAACAAATAGGCCAAGTAACCTTGCAGCTAGAAAGCCAAATTAACCTTGTTAGGCACCATATATTATAAACAGTTTGGTTCATATAGTTTTGAGAAGAACCAGCTCAGATATGTAAACATTCTGTGTAATGTAGTAACTTTCCATCATTGTATTATGTTGCATTTTGAGTGACAAGCTTGTATTTTTTGCCTGTATCGTAACCTATAAAATACTTGTGTATTCTGGGAGGGGCAGACCAGCCTGTTTCCTTGCATGGAGACAGTGTTGCTCTCTCTCTCAGTGCTTTCAGATCAATAAAGACTCTGACAGATTTCACCAACAGTGTAAGTATAAATTATTCCTCGACAGCTGGTTCCTGGCCCACATCTCTCGGTTCCTCTCCATGCTGACAGCAGCTGTGCCCCTCGCATGGTCAGGTCGCTGTTCTGTGAATGAGAGGTTGCATCCCGAGTTAGTACAGCCGGCCGGTGTGCAACGGTGCCCCATACAGCTGGTCCCAGGGTGTCACAGCAGCCCCTGTACTGTGGCTGCTCCACCTTTTCCCTCCCCTGTGGTACCCTCCCTGCCCTCTTGTGGGATCACCCCCCAGCCGCGGCTCTTTGCCGGTGGGGCCCATGTCTGTCCTGTGGTATGTGTGAGCTGCTGTGGGACCACCCGCCCTGCCCACCTGCCCCTCCATCCCAGCCCCTGTGGGGCATGGGCAGGTAGTGGTGCCCAGCCCTGGCGGCCTCCCTCCCCACCCTGTGCCTCCACCCACCTCCATGCCATGCACCCCTGTGGCCCCTTGGACTTTGTACCCTGCCCTGGAAGTGCGCCTCAGCAGGAAGCGGAGGCACCACTGGCCCTGCCTCATCCACCTCCTCCTCTGCAACCACGAGTATTTACAGGCACCCAGGCTCTGGCCCCGGGTCTCTGTGACTCTGTCAGGGCCTTCCCCCCCCCCAGGCCCGTGGGGCCGGTTCTACCTGGATCCTGTTCCTCCACCTCCTGGGGCCATCCTGGGTCTCTGCTTGCTCCATGTCCATCCCCTTCCCTGTGGCTGGGCAGCCTGTGGGTTTTGTGGGCACACACGGAGGGTGGTGGTATTGTGGTCAGCTCCCTGGGGTGCCTCCTCCCCCTGTGATCAGGCTCTTCCCTTCTGCTTCCTGGCTGGCCTTGCTGGGGGAAGCATCCCCCCCTGCTCCATGGGGTCTGTCATGGGGGTTGTGTGTTGTACCTCCGTCTGCCCCGGCGAAGGCGATGCCATGTGTGCGGGAGGCCACGATGTCCCCATCCATACAGAGAAACTTGTCCAGCTCCTCCTGGAACTTGGATGTGCACATGGCCTGGCCCAACTTGATATTGTTGTCTTTGATATGTTTATATCCGGACCTCAAGTCCTTTGCCTGTTGCACGCATTGGGTGACAACCCTAGTGTCCCCCTGCCGCTGCATCTCCTGGGTGATGGCTTCATACACCTGTCTGGTCTTGTAGCTGTGCACCAGGTTGTGCTGGACCATTTTGGACACCCACACATGGATGAAGTCCCTGATCTCCTGCCTGGACCAGGGCTCCCCCTTTTGGGACCCACGTGTGGGGTGCCCTCCAGTTTGGTGTCATGGGGCCCACCCTGTGGCTGTGGTAGCTGTGAAGATGGTCATCTGTTGGGGGTATTGCATTGGGGTTACTCACAATCCCGTTGCCCCCCTCTGCACCCCCATGGGGCCTCCCCTCTCCCCCCAGGGTGCCCTTCTGCTCACCTGGATGTCTGGGGGGTCCTCCTCAGCTGTCTTCCCGGTGGTGTGGTGCTCTGTTGTGTGGGTGCTGTCCTGGGGGGAGGGGGACATAGGTTATGTGGCTTCCACCTACCCTGTTCCCTCAGCTGCACAGCCAGGGCTGGGGCACGGCCCTCCCATCCCGGGTGTGGGAGGGGTTCCCTCGCTCTCACCTCACTGTCACTGCTGCTCCTCTGGCTGTGCCCTGTGGATGTGCTGGGTTGAGTGTCCCCAGTCAGTGCCGCAGCTGCTGTATTATTATTATTATTATTATTATTATTATAAACATTTATATAGCGCCAGTCATGAGCTTGCTGCTGTACAGAAACATACAAAAGACGCAGTCCCTGCCTGTGGCTTACAATATAAAAGACAAGGAGGGGAAGACAGGGAGGGGAAACAGTGGGAGAGACAGGGGAGAAGACAAACAAACATTCAAGCGGATGTGAAGTCTCAGGTGTGTGTGCATGGCTTGGTTACAATCAGGATGGTTGCAGCAGTCTGCAGATGAGGGCAGATGGTAAGTATATGGGGAACGACTAGCAGGCATTGGGAAAGACAGCGAGGAAGAGGTGGGTCTTGAGGAGGGATTTGAAGGAGCGGAGGGAGGGGGCAAGGTGGATGTGGATAGGGAGCGAGTTCCAGGTATGGGGGGCAGCAAGGGAGAAGGTTCAAAGGCAGTTAGGTGAGCAGGAGAAACAAGGGAGAGTGAGGGAGGGGACAGCAGAAGAGCAGAGAGTGCGTGCAGGAGTGCGTAGGGAGATTAGGTCCAAGAGGCAAGGGGGAGCTTGGTTGTGCAGTGTTTTGAACGTGAAAACCAGGAGTTTAAACAGGACATGTTCAGGAATGGGGAACCAGTGGAGAGAGAAGAGGAGAGGCTGCACATGGTCAAAGAGACCTTAGCAGCGGAGTTTTCGATTGCGATAAGGGGGGAGAGGTGAGAGCGAGGGAGGCCAGCAAGGAGGAGATTGCAGTAATTGAGGTGAGAGATAACCATGGCATGAACAAAGATTTTGGCCAAGGAGGTAGAGTGAAAGGGGCAGATCCGAGCAATGTTATGGAGGGCGAATTGGCAGGGTTTGGCAACAGAGTCAATGTAAGGTTTAAAAGAGAGGTGCGTATCAAAGATGAAGTCCAAGCTACGGGCTTGGAGCACAGGATGGATAGTGACTCCATCAATGCAGAT
>QEPC01009431.1:2006885-2025187 GCA_003113815.1 Sphenodon punctatus | reverse complement strand
ATGTGAGTATTTGGAGCCATTCATGCTCAGCCTAATGACTAAGTTAAGTTTTTCTTACTTTTTGCTCAACTGAAATGGCTCCAAATAAAGCAACAGAATCCAGCCCATAGCTCTGCAGAACAAAAGCCTTTGTAAGTGGGAGCTGGATGTTACTGCTGCTCAGGAAGTAACCTGGATAACTTAATTAGAAGCCCCCTGGATCATTCTAGTCCACTCCCCAAATTAGTCAGTGTGGAATTGTTCTCTACAGTATACCCTCAAGGGTTTGCTGAGAAGTGTTTTACCCTGGGCTATAATCTGAAGTCTTTATTCGATTCTTACTCAGACAAAGCTTCCATTGATTTCAAAGAGAGTAAGAACCTAGCTTTTTACCCCCACCTGCCAATAATTTATTTTTTAAAATAGCAGCAGCTATCTATTTTTTAGTAGAGAAATGACTCTATGATTCCCACCCAGTGGAAGTTGTTTGAGGCAAAATATGAAACTGCATGTCACTGTAATGCTGCATCCCAACAGCACAGTTTGTAACTAAGCCACTTCTATCCTAATGTAGAAAAAGAACTCTTGATTATTTTCTGCACAGGCTCAGATATTCATTCCTTGCCTTCTACCATTCCAGTCCAACTTAGTCTTGCAGTCCTCTCCAGATACAGAAATTGTCATTGGTTATCTCTAAACGAGGTTGAAAAATTACAGTATATAAAATAGAGACCTCTAAGGTAGTACAATTTTTGAAGCATTCATTCTTTTCCACAGTGATTTTGGAAAGCCCGGGCAGAATCATCTTGGAATTCCATATACTTTGGAGACTGAGCCTCAAAGACTGATTTATTCCTTAAGTGAAAGGTAGTTACGTATTTATAAAAAATACCTAGAGATTAAGCACATTAATTTCAAATGAGTAATCCTCTCTTGGCATATTTGAGAGCTGCCTTTCAGCCCTGGCTAGTTACAGAAAGAGTCTTTGCAGTGAAAGTCTTCTTTACAGGCTGTGTCAAAATCAATATTATGAACTATTCCATTGGGAAATTAGTAATGCTGTTGGGAAAGCACAAGCCAAGGGTCTGAGCATGTTTCAATTAAATCCAGCACTTCATATTTGTCACAAATAAGAGTCAGGAGGAGAATGTTGAATGTAAACAGTTAAATAGGACATACAGTAATCCTGTTCAGTCAGTGACTATGTGCTTAAAAGGCTGAGTCATGTTTTCATGCTTGCAACATAAGGTTGTCCCACAGCTTTGGCATTTGGTTTTGCTTTCAATAGACATTACACGAGTTCACCTGTCACTGATTTATGATTAAGAATTTAACATATTTCTATCAATTGTTGCCAATAGTTTAACTCCATGTTATTTTGGGGGTTTATTTCGGATATTTATTGGACTACTCTCTTAAATCTAAACTGATTTTACAGGTTAATTTTTGATTTCTCTTTCTCAAATGAAAAATCATCCTGAAATTTTTTTTATCCAAAGACACACAAACCTCAACAATGAAAATGATTTAACTGTTTAAGTACATGAAAACGAGTATGCTTTAAGAGCTAAAAGTGAATAAATGAAGGCACTTTGAAGAAATTGTAATAATACTGTCTCACTGCCTTCAAGGAGGTGAACTTCGAATTAAGAAGTTCAAGTTAAGCTACAAGGTATGAAGGGGGGATGGGGCTGGTCTGCAGGCACAGGAGGCTAGGAAGTGGGAGCTGAGGAGGGGGGGAAAATCTACACCCACAATACATGGACAATCCCCACACACACACAAGCCCCCCCCTCACAAACACACACCCCCAGACACACACCTCCACAGACAACCACACATCCCTCCCCACACACACAGACACACGCCACACCGACACCCACATACAGTCCCCACACCGACAGACACCCCCACCCCGACATCTCCCCCCACACACACACTCATCCCCCAACAGACCCCACACAGACACACGCCACAAGTGATCCATACTCCTGTCTCTTATACACATCTAGATGTGTATAAGAGACAGCCACACAGACACCCGCCACACCGACACCCACAGACATCCCCCACACCGACACAGACACCCCCACCCCGACATCTCCCCACACGCACACACTCATCCCCCAACAGACGCCCACACTGACGCCGCACACACATAGACACCAACAAACAACCCACACCTACCCCCCAACGCCCGCCCATAGCTCCCGCCACCCCTCGCAACGTCCCGAGCACTGACCTGCCCCACAACACCTGCCCCTAGTTCCTGCTCCCCACAACATCCCAAGCCCCCACCTCCCACAAAACCAAGAAATTAACCAAAGCAAAAAACTGAACAGTTTAAAAAAAACTTAAATGTACAAGAGCTTTCTTAAAATACACACAAAAAATCAATTCAGTACAATTACAATTTAAACCACCTTCCACTCCATACATTGCAACAAAACATAAACGCCAAAAAACATAGAAATTAATTCACAAGTAGAGCAATATTTCATATTTTATCATCAACATACATGTAATATATGTACTAAATTCCTTACCATACATACATTTTTATCAATAACTACACTTGCACATTTTAAAATTATGAAACTAATTTATTATCATAATTTGACAAGGAACAATTTTGTCAGAGTAATTTAAATCTGTTATTTACATGTATACAAATTGTGTACAGTTCATACAATCAAGTAAAGAATGTGAGTGTAGTCATTATACAATTCATTGCATACAATGATGTTATGTAGAAACAGACTTACATTACTGTTAAGTTTTTTGCTTTGGTTAATCTGAATCTTAGATGTAAATCTTTTTTTTTTTTTTATTCATAGTATTGGATTTTAGCTACTCTCCAACTTCCTATTTTACTAAACTAGGGACCCCCATTCACCAATTTCCCCCCAGTGTTGTTACCACCATTCTGGAAAAGGCTGCACATACACAAAACAGTCCGGTGGCTATATTGCGCATGCGTAGTTTTTACCTTTTTAAAATTATTTTTTATTTAATCATGGATCCATAATTAAATCTGGAATTTAAAGATCTGGATCTGTAATACAGAGCAGGATTCATAATTCCTCCTGGACGCCCATCCCTAGTGGTTATTACCCATGGGTACTAAATGAAGTACCTGTTTCAGCTCTAGGTAGGAGCTGAATCTATCGACTAGATGAATGTGTTCAGACAGTTTAGTCTGTGCCTCATTTCATGGTGTGGTGTAGAAAAACCCTTTGGGTAAGTTCATTTTTTCACTGACAGAAGGAGCAGCTTTCTAGTGTAAACAGCTTGCTGACAGATTTAAAAGCCTTCCAATATGTGTCCATTATGTACTAAGTGTCAGGAGGTCTTTGCCATATACTGCTTCCAAAATGTCCAAAGTCATGTATTGATTGCTTAATAGTCCAGAAGCTCAGCTCAGCTACGTTCTGCAGCATTTTCATGTGACTTGCAGCTCATTCACACCTGGCTAAAGTGACAATTAAAAAGCCATTCAATGGAAAAAGGGAAGGTACACTGCAGAGCACTGAGAAAACTCTATATCACCTGAGACCTATTCCTCTTACAGAAGGACTAGGTTCTTAAGGGCTGCTCATGAATAGGGCTACAAATTTGTCATGGAAATTTTCTTTAAAACTCATGAGTTGATCATGGCAGGAATGAGAAAAAGTCACAGAAAACTCATGGGTTAATTTTTAAAAAACTTATTCAATACTGTATTTTCTAAAAAACCCACCTCCTAGATTGTAAACCTAGGGATTAGATTGTAACCTCCCCCCCCCCCCAGAATAGGAGGAAATCACCCCACCCCCACCCCTTAGATTGTAAACCCAGGAATTGTAAGGCCCTTTGAAAGCCCCAGGCTTCTAAGTCCAAGCATGGGATAAAGGCAGAGGAAATGCTGCCGTCTTCTCCTGGGTGCCTCTTGAAGCTCTGACAATGGTAATGTTTTCTGCCTCTGATCCCACCGCCATGCCATGCCGTGTCGTGCCACCACTTGACCATGCCCAAAGTTCCACCCTCCACAAGAAACACTGAGGGGTTTGGAGCTCCAGGGAGAGGCCGTGGTTTTACCCGGTGGCGTCCAACATGCTATTCTCGCTGACCTCTTGCCATGCTGACACGACTCCACAGTCAGGGAGGGGTTTGGAGCTCCAGGGAGACACTGTGGATCTTCTTAACACCATTGAGCGTGCTCTTCTCACCAGCTTCTTGCCGGTTCTGCTCTTCAGTTTGCGGGAAATCTCAAAAAACTTGGCAAAATCACAGAAGTCATGGGAAGATCTCAAAAGTCATGGAGGGAGGCAAAAGTCACTAAAATGTGACTTTTGTCACCACCGTGACAAATTCTTAGCCCTACTCATGAACCCTAACTTTGACTATGGTGATACAGTATTTGGATGCTAGCTTCTTGTGCTTAATTTGCCAGTAGTAACAGAATAGCAGGGATGCGCAGAAGGCACATAATTAATTTTTGTTTACAAAAAACCTGTTCATTTTCAGGAGGGGCTCTACTGTTTTCATTAATTTTTTGTTTTAGTTTATTAAAAATAATAATTAAATAAATAAATCACTGTGCATGTGCAAAATGGCCATTGGGGCTGTTCTGTGCATGCACAGCCCTTTTCCAAAAAGGCACCAGCAGCATCAGCACCATTTTGGAAAAGGACATGCATGTGCAGAACATCCCTGGCAGCCATTTTGTGTTTGTGCAGTGATTTATTTATTATTATTATTATTATTGTTGTTGTTGTTGTTGTTGTTGTTGTTATAAATAAAATAAGACAAAAACAAAAACAAATGAAGTCAAACAAATATTTGCTTATTCATTCATTTTAATTACCTTAGTTATAAAAATGATTGGGGCTCTATTTGTTGTCCTAATTAATTAAACTATACGAAATTGCACACCCCTTCTGAATAGCATGATTTCGTACTGTTGTCTTCAGCAATCAGCTATGTTATTGACTGTTCTATGCAGTGTGAGATCCAGGAAACCTGGGACCCTGTGAGAAATGGGGATGGACTTGAAAGACACACACTGACCTGCCCGTTAGAAAAAGAAATTAAGTTTTGATGTTCAAGTGTAACAGGGCAGACTTGGCCTGGGGTGAGTCCGTGCAGGACCAGACCCCGGAAAACTCCCCCCCCCCCTTGGGAATTAACTCACTTCAATAGTCCTGTACACAAGCTGGTTTATAGGATTCAGCCTTTCAAAGTTCCATACAATTCTCACAACATTGGTAACAGTCTTGCTGACACTGGGAAACAACCCTCCAGCAACCTCAGTCCTATCAAGCCTCAGTCCAGTTATAGTTACAGGCTACTGCAGGTTGTTTCAGAACCCTGGGCAGCAGCCCTCAGGAGTCCAGTCTCCAGCTGCAGGGCACATTCTTATCCCAAGCACTCCAGTTGCTGCCCTCCTTGCTTATCCCTCCCAGTTTTACTAGCCTTCATCTTCAGCACCATGGTCAAGGTCCATGCTGAGAGCTCTCAGGCAGAGATGCATTTCTGGCCACAGCCAGACACAGACTGCCTCAGCCTGGCCTCATCAAGCCCTTTCCAGTTGATTGTCTGGTGCATTCCAGCCAATCCAGTCACAGCTAGTGCCCTGGCACTCTTAAAGGGACAGCAGCCCCATCTGGCTTCTCATTGCCACATCAAGCAAACATAACATCCCCTTCAGTCACCAGGGCTCCCTGAATTGCTACACATCTGCTGTTCTAACTAGTTTATTCATCAGCTTCATGAATGCAGTCCCTGAATCACCATATTAAGTTTCCACAGAATATGCTCCTCTATGGCCCAGAGCTCCCAGTGATTGAGGCTCTGTGGGCCTGTATTTTATACAGTTAAATACCTCTCCTACCTTCTCCCTCTCATTGTCATTTCAAGTAGACCTCCAAATCCATCAGCGCCCATTGTAGAACACCCCCATCCACAACACATGGGGTCCACACAGTGTGCACTTGCCTGGATTCAGTTATGGTACCATGCCCAGAACTAGAGGGGTTGACCTTCACAAGAGTCATAAACCATTTAATGGGCTAAAAACAGAGCTGTGTGAATATCTCAGTAAATAAATATAAAAAATACCTGCTCACATTGAAAGTCAAATGTGCATTGTCTGTGTCAGTGGTAAATATTTTATTGACCAAATTTCCTACTAAATACACATTTGCACATACATACTAGGGCTGCAATCCACAAGCCACTTACTCCAAAGTAGTCCTATTGAGGCCCTGTGGGTTTCAATGAGACTACTTCAGAGCAAGTGGTTTGTGGCCTACATATTGTAAGTATAAAACGCTTTCAACCATGTATCTTTGTGCTACTGGGCACGAACTATTGCCCTAATGCTGCAAAAGCTTTTTGGCTTCATTTTAAATGTTCCTAAATGATTTAAAAGCCTAAGCTCATTTTTCCAAATTGACGGAGATATGTAAGAGACCAACAGAGCAACCCTCCTCAAGGATAGCACTCGTTCTAGCAGTTAGCACAGGCAGGAATCCTATTCAATTCAATGAGATTTGTATCCTTACTAACTACTAATGTGGATCTTAACTCCATGGAAATCAGGCTGCATTCACACAAATGTTTTCTCCCACCTTTTCAGTTTTTTTCTGGGAAACTGTAATTGTTCTTTTAAATTGTTCCCGCATTCTCTTCTCCCCTGTTTTAAAAAAAGTTACCTATATTGCCATGGCTGCAGCCAGTGCTCTGTGACTCTGTGCGGACTTCTATGGGGAAGACAGACTGACAACCAGTTTAATGACTTAACACAATATGAGAAATGATTTAGACCATTTCTTTATTTATTTTATTTTATTTACATTTTTACCCCTCTTTTCCCCGAAGGCTCGGGGCAGCTTAAAAAACATAAAATACAATTAAAAACATTAAAATGCAATTCAACAAAACCCCTACCCACTCTCTGCATGTCCTTGTTGTAAAAACTTGGCAGGCGGGTGGTACCTGCAAGAGGGCTCTCCTGGCTGACCTCAGAGGTCATGTGGGAAGGCTGACCTCAGAGGTCATGGGGCATGTGGGAAGAGGCGGTCTTTCAGATATTTGGGGCCCAGGCCCTTTTGGGCTTTATAGGTCAAAACAAGCATCTTGATTTGTGTCTGGAAAGCTATTGGCAGCCAGTTCAGATTCCAGAGCACCAATGTAATATGTCCATGAAGTGATTCCTTGACAGGCAAGCAAAACAATAGTATTTTGTTCCAAGAGGCTATATAGGCTATAAGGCACACTAGCCAGTTCACCAGACATCCTGTCGGGTTTTGTTTACCACACAGAGCTTCATTGAGCAGGAGGTGGTTGTGTTGAACAGAAGCGTTTAAGTCAGTTGAAGGTCTTATTCAAGTTACCTCCATTTCATGAGAGAGGTTTTCCAGTGCAACGACACAAAAGACATAAAACAGCGTCTCCTATATAAAAAGCTAGAATTCTCAAATTTATTGATGTCATTAGCTTTTATTACTGGCATTTGGCTGTAAAAGGCCCAGGAAGTACCATTATCATTGTGTACCTCTGAGCTGGTAGTCAGTTTCCTTGTTGCCTTTGTCAGTTAGGGCATGATCCACACTAAGCACTTGTGCTGGCAGGCACTATCCACCTGGAACCAATCATGCAGCTAGTGGTGATACCACTCTAAGTCTTGATACAATTTTGCAGAATAGATCTCAATCCGCTTTTAGGCCAATACCCTTTTACAAAACACTGACAGTTCAAAGAGGCAGACAGAAGCTGGAATCCCAGGAAAAGGGCAGCCCCCCGCAGAAGAGGGGTTTGCCAGGCTAGATCTGAGAACTTTTCACCCCTCGGGGCAAAGCAGTAAAGTTTGCTTGCCCCCCAGGATCTGAGTTTTGTGTAAATGTACCTTAGGTGACTCTGCTCTACCACAGTACCGATAAGGGGCTATTTTGTAATGGAGAACCAAGTCCATACAAGTAAAGGAACATTAACTGCACTGTGGAAGCAGACAAAGCCTGCAATCAAAGGTCCACACATGGATCAGGCTTACTGTCCTTGCATGTGTGCACACAGGCGGCACCCACATTGTGCCTCAGGTGAAGTCCTCTGCTTCCTGATCATGCTGTCATGTGGCAGAGTGAGAGATGGGACAGCAGCAGTGAATGCAGGTGGCAGCGCAGTTGGGAGGGAGGACTTTGCCTGGGGCACCATTCATGTGCACATTATGTGTGCAGGGGTAGACTTGGTCCATGCATGCGCGGAACTTGGATCAGGCCCAAAGACTGTACAGGGAGATAAATACTTTATTTGGCTACTGAAACCTCTTCTCAGAGAAAACTCTATAAGATTCTTGTTATTTTCCCTCTAGAGCGACTCGACTTATATACGAGAAGTAGTTTGTATATAGATGATAAATGTTGAGCTTCCATTTCTCAAATGATGCCGTATGGATGATTCTCCTAATAATGGGTACTTTCAGATGTTACGGGCGGCCGGTTCACCACAGCAAACCACCAGGGGGGGCGAACAGCGCAACCACGCCCGGGGGTTGGAAAACGACCCAAACAGACGTGCCGGGAACGGGACCACGGCCCGGAACCGGGCCGCACCATCACGGCCCGTGGCAGCACAACAGACGTGCAGCCGAACCCCCGGCGGGCGCTAAACCCCCACAAGGCACCGGGCAGGGGCGGGACACAGACATGGCCGACTGAGGGCAAACGAAGCCACAAGGCACACAAGGGAACGCCCACACAAGGGAAACGGGAAGGGAGGGGGGAAGAGCGAGAACAGGCTGACAGCCGGCTCACACAGCGGTCCCGCAGCGGGGCACAATGCACGGCCACACGCCCGGGCACACACACACACACACACACACACACACACACACCAGGGAAAGGCCGGGAAGGGGGGAAGGGGCGCCCGGAACACCCCACCCGGAACACCGGCAGGGAGGGGGGGGCACCACCACGGGGCAAGGCACAGACAGCAGCAACCCCCACCCCCACACCACCCCAGTCCAGTCCAGTCCAAGGAGGTGCCCCCACAGGAACAGAGGCAGTCTCGGGGGGGGGGGGCGGACCCCCGGAGCAAGGCACGTTGGGGGCCCCCAAAGCACAGCGAGGCCGGCGGAGGGGCGCCAGGAGGAGGAGGAAGGGGGCCCCACAGTCAAAGGCTGGCACAGGCAGGGCAGCCGGGTCCAGCGGTGCTCCTCCGCAGCACCAGCGACGCTCAGGCAGCACCCACGGAGTCACGGGGATGGAGGGGGCCCAGGACCACGGCCAGGGGCAGCAGCAAGCAGCGAGGCGGGCGGGAGCTCACCGAGGTGGGGTCCGCAGGTCGGGAGCGGCCAGCGGGGACCAGGGCCCCCCCCCGGGCCGGGGCGGGAGCCCACACGGGGGCACCACGCCGGGGGGGGCAGGCCAGCGACGCGGGGCTCACGGGCCGCTGCCGGGGGCCCCGCTGGCCCGAGGGCCCGGGTGGCCCGCCCGGTGGACCAGGTGGGGCCAGTGCAGCATGCCCCGGCGGTACCCCTGCAAGGACATGTAGTGGGCGATCAGGTAGTAGGCCTCGAAGGGATCGGGCATGGTGAGGGCCAGCTGCACATCCACACGCGCCCACACCGCCAACAGGGATGACATCTCCACCGCGGAGGGCTCCGGCACACAGCAGGCAGCAGAAGGGGGCCACGGAAGATGCCCCAGCTCCAGAAGCCGCTGGAACGCCGCCCCACGGGTGCGCTGGTACCCACGGGCCCCGTGAACACAGGAGAAGTAGCTCACGGCCAAGGCAGGGCCACCCTCGGCCAGGCACTCCGAGTAGGCGCCCAGACCACACACCACCAGCGCTGACACGGTCTCCGAGGCGCTCCAGGGCACATGGGCGCACAGCACCTCCGGGATGCGCCCCTCGGGGAAACGAGCCAGCCCCAGGGCCTCCGCATGCAGCCGGCAATCACGGGCGCTCACCACATGGCCAAAGTAACGGAGCCCGGAGCTCAGGCTCTCGTAGGCACCTGCACGGCTCCCCGGGCCGGCCAGGAGCAGCTGCACGGCAGGGGTGTGCCACAGGTCGCACAGAGACATGGTCTCGCGGAAGGCCCAGATATGGGGGGCCCCTTGGGGGCCGGACAGCGGGAGCCCCATGGATGGGCAGCCAGCCATGGTCCAGCACAACAGGGAATGGGACACGGAGCCCGGAGGGCACACAGACTGCCCAGGGCCGGGAGAGGCTCGGCCCGGCCCCCGGGACAGGGAACACGGGCCCGCACCGCAACATTGTAGCACAACAGAGCGAGGCGTAGGGTGCGGGCCCGGCACAGCTGCAGAGAACAACAGCGAGCTCTCTGTCTGCCTAATCGCACCTTCAAGGCCATCCCGCTACAAACAGCGAGGGGAGGGGGCCCGGGGTGCTGGGGGCGGGAGCAGCCGGAACGCACCGGCACAGGGCGCGCGCAGGCCCGCGAGGCCGACCCCCGGGCGGAGCCACCAGCACCGGGCCGCCATAAGCGCTCCCAGCCCCCACCGGGGCCCCAGCACCATGGAGCGCGATAGGGCAGGTGGGAACTGGATGTTCCTCGCGCTCGCGGCTGAGTGGCACCGTGACCACACTGAGCAGCTGTGCCTCCTGACCGAGAGGGTGCACCTGGCCGTCCGCCTGCGCTATGTCCTGGCCCTGCGGGCTGGCGTGCGCCTCCGGGGCCAGCAGGCCCGCAGGAGAGTCCGTGCCCGGCTCAGGGCTCGGCGCCGGGCCTGGGGGGCGTGGCTGGCCGCCTGCCGGAGCCTCACCCGGCCCGCTGCGCTCCGAGGGGCCGCGAGGCGGTTCCGCTGGGCAACGCAGACCCTCCGCCGGGCAGCGCTGCTGGCTATGCCCATAGCGCGGAGCCTATGGGTCACGGAGCGGCCCCAGGCCTGGTGGGAGCGGGCCCAGGCCCACTGGGGGGAGGCCGAGTGGGGGTCCCACTTCCGGATGGGCAAGGCCACCCTGCTGCGCCTAGCGGAGCTCCTCACGCCCTGGCTGGAGCGGCAGCACACCTCCATGCGGGAGCCCATCCCCATGGTCCAGCGGGTGGCCATAGGGGTCTGGGCCCTCGCAACGCCCGACTCCTGCCGCTCCGTGTCCCAGCACTTCGGGGTGGGGCTCAGCACGGTCGCCTGCATCGTGCGGGATGTGTGCGAGGCTGTGGAGGGCGTGCTCCTCGACAGGACCATCCAGCTCCTGGACCAGGGCGCTGTGATGGCTGGCTTCGCGGCCGGGGGCTTCCCGAACTGCATCGGAGCCGTGGACGGCACACACATCGAGATCCTGCGCCCGGCCGCGGGGGAGGCCCTGGAGTATGTGAACCGGCACGGATACTACTCCCTGCACCTGCAGGGGGTGGTGGACCACCGGGCCCGCTTCATAGACATCTACACGGGCAACTCCGGCCGGAGTCACGACGCCAGGATCATGACCATCTCCCCCTTCTATGCCCGCATGTACCGGGGGGACTTCGCGGACATGGGCATGAGGTGGATCGAGGGGGTTCCCATGCCCCCCTGCATCCTGGGGGACCCCGCCTACCCCCTGACCCGCTGGCTGATGAAGGTCTACCCTGTCCCGAGCACCCCTGCGGAGCAGGTATACAATACCCGCCTGTGTGCGAGCCGGACCGTGGTGGAGCGTGCCTTCGGGGCCCTGAAGCAGCGCTGGAGGAGTATAGCTGGCCGCCTGGACTTCACCGTCCCCACCTCCGCCCTGGTGATCGGTGCCTGCTGCGTTCTGCACAATGTGTGCGAGACCGAGGGGGCGGCCCTGGAGTACCCCGAGCCCCACCGGCCCCCCGGTCCTGTTCCCCTGTACGTGAACGCAGGGAACCCCCGGGAGTACCGGTATGCCAAAAGGATCCGGAACGCCCTTGCAACCCACATCGCCCGGGGGGGCCCGCTGTGAGGGCCTTCCCGCCCCTGGGGGCCCCACCCCCCCTTCCGTGCCAATGCCCCTGTACACGCGGTCCCACAGCCCTGTCCCCCCCACAAACGGGCCGGGGACAACTGTCTCTTTACAACACTTTATTGCCCACACAGTTCACACAATCACCCTGTGCCCCCTCCCCACCCCCGTGCCCGTGACCCCGTCCACCACCCGCCCTCATGTGGCCCTCCCCCTCCCCCCCCTTCCCACCATCCCCCCGCGTTTCCTGGGCCGACCCCTCGTGCGGCCGCTTGGGCCCACCGAGCTCTGGGAGCTCCCCTCCCCCCCACTGTCCGTGTCCCCTGCCGTGTCCTGGGCCGGTCCCGGCCCCGGCAGGGGGCCGGGCGGCGGATGGGCAGCTGTGCCCGGTGCCCCGGTCGCGCCCCGGGGGGGCTGGACCCTCCGGAGGCCCGGGGGCACTGGGAGGCGCATGCGAGGGCCCTGGGGCCGGGGGGGCGCCAGGGGCGGCAGGGCTGGGCCCGGGGGCGCCGAGGGGCCCGGCATGGGGACCTGGGCGGGCAGGGCGCCCGGAGGTGCGCCGGCCATCACGTAGGCACACATGGTGCCCGCATGCAGGAGCAGGGAGGTCCCAATGTCGTGGGACCTGTCCATCTTTGCACTGTGCTCCCGCACCATGCCCTGTATGTCCTGCCGGAGGCCCCTGAGCAGCCCCTGCTGCCGCTGGTGCTCCCGGCGCTCCCGCCTCCGCTCCAGGCGCACCTCCGCCTCCAGCCGGCGGTCTGTCTCCAGGGCCTTCTCCATGGACCGCTCTATGGCCGCCTCCATGCGGTCCACGGAGGCGATCATGCGCTCCCCCTGTTCCTCCGCCCTGCGGACGATGTCCTCCGCTTGCTCCTCCCTGCGCCTGCGGACCCGCGCCCGGTACTCCCGCATCCGCTGGGCTGGGGCCGCGGCCGGCGGAGGCGCCGCGCGCGGGGGCTGCCCTGTGGAAATGGGCGGGTGGGTCAGTGCAGGGCCCTGTCCCCTAGCGGGGTCGGGTCCCGGGGCCCCCTGCCCCCCCTCCCCCACTGAGGCCGGAGGCCCCCCTGGGCTGGCGCCCGGGGGGCCCTCCCGCCATCCCAGCCCTCCCGCCTTACCTGGGTCCGGCACCTGCTCTCCTGTGCCCTCCGCGGGGGCCTGCACCGTCTCGCTGGCCCGGTCCTGGGGCTCCCCATGTCCTGCGGGCGGGAGAGGGGGGAGCGGGTGAAGGGGGCTGGTTGTGGCCCCTGCAGCAGGGCCCCCACCCCCGCCCCTGCCACCGGCCCCCTGGTCGTGCCCCCCCCTGCCCTGGGGGCCCGCTTACCCTCTATGTCCGTCTCCGAGCCTTCGGAGCCCGGCGCCTCACCCTGGGAGTGCTCCCCCTGGGACCACTGGCTGAGGGTGGTGAAGGTGCCGACCTCCGACTCCGCCTGGCCGGCCCGGCGTTGGGATGTCTCCGGGCTGCTGCTGGGGGGGGGCCTTGGGGCTTCTGCGGGTCCCGGGTGGTCCTCCTGGGGGTGGGGGTCCCCTGAGCTCGTGTCTACCGGGCGGGCGGCGAGGGGAGGGGGTACCTCGGCCCGCTCCCTGCCCTGGACCACAGCGCTGCCCACCAGGCGTGGGGCAACTATGGAGCCCTTCATGTGAAGGATGCGGTCCAGGGCATCGTAGTAGGGGGCGGTGCGGGCCCCGTGGCCGGAGCGGCTGTTATTGTCCTTGAGGGCCTTGTACCCCCTCTTGAGCTCCTTGGCCTTTGAGCGACACTGGTTGACAGTGCGCTCGTGCCCCGCCGCCTCCATGTCGCGCACGATGTCCCGGTAGACATGCTCGTTGCGCTGGTTGATTGCGAGCTCCAGCTGGTACTCTAGGGTCCCCCATATCCGTATGAAGTCCCGGGTCTCCTGGAGGCCCCACTGTCCCCCTCTGTGGTAGGCCTTCCTCCGGCTGGGCCCCTGCTGTTCCTCCTCCTGGTCCAGCTCTTGCTGCACCTGCCTCTGCTCCTCCTCCACCTCCTCCTGGGGGTGCGCCTCCGGGCGCCCGGGGCCGGGCTCCTCCTGGGGCTCGTCCGCCCGGGCCGACTTTCGTGTCTGGGGGGGGAAGGGGGGTGGTTGGTTGCTGGGTGAGGGTGTGGCCCCTCTCGGGGGCCCCCTGCCCCCCTGCCCTCCGCCCGGGGTCCCCCCGGCCCCCCCCGGGGGTCCACCCGTGCCCCCTGTTCCCCTCCCGGTGGGTGCCCTTACCCGTTTCCTGGGTGCCTCCTGTGGTCCCGTTCCGGCCGCTGTCCCCGGGGCGGCGCGACCCGGCTTCAGCTGTGGGTGTTGTTCCCGGGGCGCCTCCCTGGTCGGGTGCTCCCGTGTGCGCCCTTCCTGCGCCTGTGCCTCCTCCGCCTGCATCGCTGGGCCTGGCTGCACCTCCTCCGCCTCCTGTCCCGCCGCTGTCGCTGTCTGTGCCTCCGCTCTCTTCCGCTTCCCTCCTCGCTCCATCCCGCCACGCTTGCTTGCTGCTGCTCTCGCTTTAAATCTCCCTCCGGTGTTTGTGTTGCTGCTGGTTGCCTGGCAGCGACGCTGCGTGCCTCATCCCCGGCTGGGGCTCTTTTTTTTTTATTCTGCTGGGGGATTGGCGTCCAGACGTTACTTTTCCTTGGTTCCCTGTGGGGGTTCATTTGACCACGCTTCCCGGGACCTTCCCCCGGCTAGCCCGGGAAGCGTGGTTGAAACTGACCCCATGTGGGTATTGAGCGTGATGAACATCTGGCGCGCGCCGTTCAGACGTTCAGGGCCCTTTGGCCCCACGGGGGGGTTCAGCGTGGTTCAGTGTGGTTCAGCGTGATCTCGTAACGTCTGAAATCACCCAATGTTATGACTGATGACATCCTTTAAAGGACTGGGGGGAAAAACCCAAAACAAAGCAAACAAAAAAACAGACCAACAATGAAAAATTGAGTTAATCTTTAATCCTGCAAGTCTCTGGCTATGGCAAACAACTGTAAAATACTCCCACCCACCCACCCCCACTCCCACTATCCATAGCAAATAAAAATGAACACCATGTGTAATTTTCAGGAGACTTGTCTGATCACTTTGTAACACTGCTATATGGAGAGAGGCACGTAAGAAAAATTGCTCTTACATGGGACTACATATCATGCAGTTTGAAAAGCTGACAATATAAGAACAATTTCATTCGCTACTATATTTATGTGTCTAGGCCTGATCTGACAGATACTACTCATACAGAATTACAACCATTTTGCTTTGACTTACAAAAACTAAACAGTAACAGGAATCTAGGATGCCCTTACTTGAAAGCTACCCCTAAAGATTATTTTAGTAGCAATTATTACAGAGTAGAGTGGGTGGGCCATGGCTCAGGTGGTAGAGCGCATGTTTTGCATGTGTAAGGTACGAAGTTCAATCCCCGGCATCTCTGATAGCACACCTGGGTGAAGCCCCCAGGGATCCTTGTAGATCTCAGGTAGCACGCCTGGGAGAGGCCTGTCGGAAAGCTGGATTTGAAACTCTGCTGCCGTGTCAGGTTGTGACAATACTGGGCTAAGATGGACCATTGGTCTGACTCAGCTAGGCAATTTCTTATATCACAAGAGTAAACACTAATGTTTATGATAGGCTTGCTACAGAATTACAAGCTATTGAAGTAAAATAATGCAATTATGTTGCATTAATAAAAAAATACATTAGTGGATAAGTGTTGGACTAGGACCAGGGAAATTAGGGTTCAGATGATGCCTTAGCCATAAACTGACTGGTTCACACTGAGCAAGTCAGGTCATGATCCAGTCAAAGATACACTTCCACAAAGGAGTCAACGGAATTCCTGAAGGAAGCTCCTGGGAAGACCCAATACCCTACTGGCCACAGTGAGTATGGCCTGGCAGCGGTGCCTGTGGGGAAGAGATGCCCCCACCATTCCCATGTGGAGGATTGCTCCACTGCCACTGCACCTGCCCCACTGGTCCTGCTTTCGTCTCTGACTGAGCGGACTGTCAGTGGTGGGATGGGGACAAAGTGGGAGCTTTTGAACAGGGGTAGGGGAGCTGTCACTGCTCTGATAGCCTTCCTCTGCACATGTTTCCAAGCAAGGAGAGGTATGGCTTTCCCTGAGTCCAGAAACCCCATTGACTCCTATGGGGGAAGTCACTCACCCTACTGCACTGGCTGATCTTTGACTGGATCATGGTCTAAGTCACTCAGCCTTGGTTCCCCTGCTGTAAAATGGGAATAATGATGACCTACCTCACAGGGTTGTGGTGAGGCTGAACTAGATAAGGTTTTTTCAAGTACTTTGAACAGTGAAAGTGCAATATAAACACAAGTATAAGACATGTTGGAGGATTTGTGAGAAACACTTCCAAACTAAGTGATTGAGCTTCAGGAATATAAAAAGTAACAGGGACATTTAAAAACATGTTACATTGATTTCTGTTGTAATGTTATAAATTGTGAGATAAGCACATGGAAAAGATTAATATTACTTCATGTGGACGCCATTCATAAAGGTCACCTTTTTCATACTGAATAGTATTTGCCCCCTTTCCCATCCCCATTAAAGTCCTCTACTGAGCATTCTCTGTTGTGGAATAGTTTACAATGTTTTGATTGATATAATACAGGATAGTTTACCCAGAAGTCATACTCCATAGCTTACATTTTGACTGGTCTCTTGAAGTAGGTTGGGCCTGCTAAGGACTATAATTTATGACAGATGTGAGTTTTAGTGAGAATCCCTTTGTCTACATTGAGACGTGGAGTTTGTGGCTAATATTCTGGGTGATTTCAGACATGGCGAATCCAAGATTCACCACGCCTGAACCACACTCAACCCGCGTTTGACTGTGGTGAACGTCTGTTTGCTACCCGTCAGATGTTCACCACAGTCAAATGCAGGCCGCGTTTGCATTCACCACACTTCTGGACCCAAGGACGCGAGTGGGTCCAGAAGTATGGTGAATGGCCACCATGGCAGGGGTGACTAAATCGTCACGTCTGTTCACTTACCCCTGCCGGTGGTGGAATCCATTCCCCCCCCAACCATGGTGGTGGCCAGATTGACCGCTCTCGCTGCCCGTCCGGCGGGGTTCGGGTCGGTGCGGAATTCAGGGGGCGGGGCCGTGCAGCAGCATGCTGTGCCATGTGGCCCAACCCCCTCCACGATCCGCGGTTCCATGAAAGACGTTACAGACGTTCACCATGGACACCAGTCCCCGCCGCCCGGGGAGAAGTGGCGCACGTCTGTTGGTGCGCCCCTTCATCCCGGGCCGTGGTCCGAACCACCTCACAGCCCATTGTGAATGGGGCCCACTGTAAAGTCTGAAATCACCCTCTGTTTCTAATAGTCATAATAAGGGCATCTAGAGAAACAGACAGCTGCCTTTAATGTGGTTACAAAATAAAGGCATTTTTTTTTTTAAAGTTTTAAATTTTATTGTAAAGGTTAAAAAAAAACCTCATAATACAAACAACATTAAAAAACAAATGAACATTCAAACAATTGCCAAGTCCATGGTCTTTTCAACTTAGTTAAAAATTTTGCTGCACAGTGTTTCATACTGTATAATCCACCAGATATGACTTAGATTCTTCTTTAAAAGTGATTTCTTGAATAACCCCTTTGCAAGTAAACCATTTTGTTGTAAATTTCTTGGAGTTGTTCTCTTGTGTGGCTGCAATTTTTCCATGGAATACACTTATCTAGATCTAGTTCAGCCTCACCACAACCCTGTGAGGTAGGTCATCATTATTCCCATTTTACAGCAGGGGAACCAAGGCTGAGTGACTTAGGCCATGGTACATATGTGTTTCAGCCATGCTGTGTCCGAAATGTCCCTTGCGTGTTTCCAGTTTTGGGCAATGATGCTTATTCCGGCTAAGGTCATTATTTTGCAGGTGTCTTGGTGGTAGTTCAACAGTGGTATGTTTGGCTATAGTCCCAATAGTGCTGTTTCTGCACGGTGTGGTACTTCAATGCCTGTGGCTTTTTTCATATATGACCAAATTGTACACCATAGAGACTGCACCCTGGAGCAGGTCCACCAGCAATGCAGGTATGTGCCTTGTTCACCACATCCCCACCAGCATAGACTGGGATCAGAGCTGTTAGTTCTTTTTAAGTGGTAGGGTGTTAGATTATGGAGCCACGCTAGTGGCTCCATTACTTAAGATGAAGCTAATGTTCTTCATTGAGAGTTCCATTGATTTCAATGGGAGTTTTCGGGGCAATTTCCTCTGACTTGCAACCGCGTTGACAGGGTTTTCTCTTTGATCTTCTTAGTAAGAGAGAATCTGGTTGCATACAGAAGTCAGGAAATGGTCAGGGTATGTGCTTCTCATTTCACATTGTGAAATGGAGTAGTGGAAGATGTTTATTTTATTTATTTTATGTTTTATTTATGTGTGTGT
>QEPC01009431.1:1969257-1983685 GCA_003113815.1 Sphenodon punctatus | reverse complement strand
TGAATGTGTCTGTCAGTCTTTGGGGTTGCTCCACATCCTTCCTCCTACAGTCTCTCTCCCCCTGCCATGCAGGGTGCCTGCCTCTGACTGGCACTGAATATGCTGATATTCATCTGAATAATGATCTTCATGGGGACAACATCAATTGCTTATATAATTGGGTCCCTTTATCAAAATCTCCTGTACATTTGCTGAAATGTCAGGAAAGGTATTTGATACATTCTTGCCAAATATCCTGTAAACAGAATGGAATATCAAAAAGTTACAGCTGGAAATGTATTTTCAGGTTAATGTCTTAAACCCTTGGAACCCTTTAGCTACTCTTTCTGAAAATTGGCAGAAGTATTAAGCATATGGAGTTATGTAATATTCACAAGTTTCATGAACATTGGATGCAAGATAAAGAAGTTGTAGCCATGAATGTGTATGGAGCTTTTCTTAAAATCACAACATTCAATTGCTTCTGAAATAGGTTCTCTTTATTTAATCATTGCAAAATTTTCTACCCATAGTGCCCTCCATTGGAAGTACAATCTTTCCAGATTTCATCAAAAATGAATAAGAAACAAAAATGTTATAGCCAGAAATATGTTTTTCAGTTTCCCTCCTTTATTTAAAAAACCAAATGTCATTTTCAGTTCCCAATTGCACCGAACTAAAGACCAAACCAAGCCCAATCAAACCCAATACCAAATCTGAACTCAGCATTCTACCCAAACCACCGAACAGCCAAATATCCAAACCTGGTTCTGTTTGCACATCCCTAGTTCCCTTTATCTAATCATTCTGAATTTTTCTACCCATAGTGGTACAATCTTCCCACATTTCATCAAAAATGAATAAGAAACAAAAATGTTATAGCCAGAAATATGTTTTTCAGTTTTTCCCCTTTATTTCAAAAACCAAATGTCATTTTCAATTCCCGATTGCACCAAACTAAAGACCGAACCGAGCCCAACCGAACCCAATACCAAATCTGAACTCAACATTCTACCCGAACTACCGAATGGCTGAACATCCGAACCTGGTTCTGCTCGCACATCCCTAGTGATGAGCCACACGGCATAAGTGTTTTGCATGGATAGAAACACGCTCCCATCTCCATCTTGAAGTCCAAGGGCATCTGAAAACAGTGTAGTCTGGTGGAGAACATGTTGGACATAGACCTGGGAGACCAGGGTTCAGACCCCCTCTTAGCCATGAATTCCCTATGTACTCCAGTCTGTGAACTCCGCTCCTCCTCTGTCCCCTCTCTCACCCTCCCACCATGCCTCCCGTGCTCTCCTCGCCGCCTTTGTCTCTTCTCCCTAGTTGCCCCCCACACCTGGAACTCTCTTCCTGCCCACATCTGCCTCGCCCCCTCCAATCCCTCCTCAAGACCCACCTCTTCCACTTTGCCCTCCCCAACTCCTTCCTCCCCTCTCCTAACTCCTGCTGATACCTTCCATCCAGTACAATCTGTTACCTGAGGTCTGTGTACTCATATCCTCACCACATGGACCAGCCAGCTATCATTCTTTATGTAACCAAGCCAAGCACATGCACCTGGGACCCCACATCTTCATGAATGTTACACTTCTTATCTCTCCCTCTGTTCCCCTTCCTTCGTCTCCTCCCCCACCCCCCCTCTGTCTCTCAGATTGTAAGCCCTAGGGCATGGACCATGTCTATTCCATTACTTTGTAAAGCACCAGGTACATACTTGCGCTATATAAATGCTTGCTAATAATAATAATAATTAATAATAATTCTTCAGGTAGCCTTTGGGAAAGACACTGTCTCTCAGACTCAGTTTCCCACCTGTAAAATGGGGAATAATAATGACCTACCTCACAGGATTGTTGTGAGGATGAGCTAGATAAGCATGATATAGCACACTGAACACTGGAAGCACTATAGAAGGGATTACTAATAATGCAAACTCCCTAATTCCAAAGGTATGCATACAGTTGCTCCTTAGGCCTGCACTCCCAGTATCCCCAAGTAAGGCACAGGAACTGTCTCACTGCTGTTGTTTCCTCTTAGGATTACATTAATTAAGCATCAAAACCAAACACAATTTCTCTTCCTGGGACTCCCCAATGCTCAAACATCTTTCACAGCATTTACCAACATTTACTGTACCCTTCTGTTTACAAGACCTTAGTCATACGAAACAGCATTCCCTTACAATTCTTCTTCTCCTGGAAAACTAAGCAATTTTTATTCATTCATTCATTCATTCATATCCTGACTTTTCTGAATTTTTTTTCAGTTTTATTATGGCCTTTTAGTCCTGTTATGGCAGAAGGTTAATTTTAGCTACAGTACTTATGGGAAGAATTTATTTCATCACCCAAAAAATAATAATGGTTGCATCCTCCTGCCCTCCAACCTGAAAAATAAATCTGGAATCCACTACATGCCCATGTCATCTCATGCCCAAGTTAAATCACATGCAAATCCTCAAGTAAGATCAAATTCCACCACATTCTTACACATGCTACCAAATGACCAGTTTAAATCAATGCCTGCACATGCACACTCACCCACATGTGCATGTCTTGTCTGGCACTGAGAGCAGGCCAGTAGCTGGGTAAATAGGGGTAGTCAGACAGTGTGACAATACTTGACTCAAGCCGGCTGCCTACCTACCTTGTGAAAACTTTGACCTGCCCTGCTCCCACGTGCAGCAGTGCCACGGACATGGAGGGAAGAGGAAAGGCCATGGTGTACATGTGTTGTGTGCATGTTGCATATGCACACTCTGCATCTGGCACATGTGCAATCTTGGATTGCGGTCAGAGACAAAATTTTGGTTAGGATTCCACTACGGACAAAGGGCAGCCACTCTATGGTAGAAAGTTAGCTGAGTTTAGTTTATTCAAAATTTATAACCCGCCCCCCCCTCCTGCTAAACGGCAGCTTGGGGGTAGGGCTGAAGTGGCAGCAGCTTTTACCATGCCGCAATTCCATTCTGCCATTTCGGAATTGCCCGCACCACACCGCGGCTTTTCTGCCAACATTCCGCTAATTCCGCCGGCATTCTGCAAATTCGGAAACCATCGGAAAAATTGCAGAATTGTCGGAAACTGTTGGAAAACTGCTGTTCCGCTATTTTGTGGCGCTGGCGGAATGGTGGAAATAGCAAAATTGGCATGTTTGCGCTATTTGTGAAGCTTGTGGAAGTAGCGGAATGAAATTAACGGGACTGCGGAAGTAGCAGAATGAAATTAGTGGAATGAAAGCCTCTGCCACGCCATACCACTAATTGTGGAAACGCTGTTTCTGGCGGAAATAGCTACTGCTGTGACTTTCCGCTACAGACCTACTTGGGGGGGGGGGGGGCATACAGAAGACAATAAAAACATAATATANGGGGGGGGGGGGGGGGGGGGGGGGGGGGGGGGGGGGGGGGGGGGGGGGGGGGGGGGGGGGGGGGGGGGGGGGGGGGGGGCATACAGAAGACAATAAAAACATAATATAAAAATAAAAAATACAATATAAAAACAATTTTTAAAAAATCATCAAACGAGACCTGACTAAAACCCATTACACACACCCTCCTCCTCTGCGCTGGTGTTAAAGATGAATGGACTGGACAATGGGGCATTTTCATATAGATGATACACCAATAGAAAAAGGTGGAATTCATTGAATAAGCCAACATGACTTATTTTCCTAGCTCTAAGTCCAATATTCCCAAAGTCATATGAAATATCAGTATACAAGAATTCGATGGAGATATTTTAAAACAGCAAAATATCCTTCATGGGACATCAAACAAGGAGACTGTTAATTTAATTTAGCAAGCTAATTTGACAGGGTGTTACTTGTTTTGACTTTTCTAGACAAACAGCCACGATTCACAAACCCGTTGGACATGGATTTTAGATTGTCTCTGTACGCAACTCATATTTCAAACCACAAGCGTATGAGAACACATTTGTAAAATGATGTGCGTTAGAAAGAGATTCATTTCTCTACCTGAATTTTGGCAATCATCTATTCTTCATAATCTAAAGCAACAGCTTTACTTTGATAAAGCTAGTAGAGACACACCTTTGTGCATTCATTTATAATTATAGTGGGTGATTTTTCTTCCCTCTTTGATGGCAAGTCATCTATTTAATTTTTGTCAGATATTCTTATGCTTAACTTATAACACCTGCAGTTTGATTCACTCTGAATTAATACTGAGGAAGAGTCAAAGGACCATTAGCCCTGAACATAATAGGTTAGATTGTGAAGACGAGTGATGTATTCATGGAGCACGGTCAATGGCAAGAGCTGGTATCAAAGTCAAGTGAATGCGCTAGTCAGGAAGTTCAGAGGGTAAGCACCAGGTTCAGAAGACGGGGAGGATTGGGAGGCAAGGCACACAGCAGGACTAGGAGACAAGGGCCAAGAACGCATAACAGAGTCTGGATCTAGTCAGCAAACCAGGTAGATAATGTCTTCTGCCTCTTGGAACTTTTATATTGCCAAAGGCTGACAAGGAGAAGTCAAAGAGGAACTGCCTATGGTATGCATCTAGCTTACCTAGACAAGCCTAGACTTCTCAGGAGAAGGGCGGAGCTTTAGTGCTCTGTGCTCCGAGCTGCCTTGCAGAGCCATGCCCACTTGAGAGCCTTCCTTGTTAGTCAACCATGTCCTAACCTGGCTCTTTTGGACAGCACTCTAACTAAAGGGTGAAGGTTCGGCCTGCAGTTAGTGGCGCTATCTCTACAAGGACTTATCCCAGCCTTTCTGGAGCCTAGTCCTGGAAGGACTTTTCAGTTACCCTGTTACAGCCCCATGTTAGTAAATGATCCAGATTAGTCCATCTCAGGTTTACATTGAACTGGGAGATAGTTACAGTTAGCTAGTTCACCGCGGTTGCGAGAAGCTCACAAGATTCTCCAGAGAATGCACCATGTTCTCATTTCAGATCTAGTTTTACTTTTAATCTAAGAAAACTACAACAGCTGTGTCATTTTTGAAACTCCCACTACACTGGGACATGATACTTCCTAATACAGGCATAATAATATGCTGCACTCAAGATGGCATATTGGCTAAGATCATGGAATGGATCCTTGAGAAACACTAGCTAGACATCCTTTGTTAACACAGGTAGTAGAATGTCAACCAGTAATTCCTACCCTGAGCCCCCAAACCTGGGATGAGCTGGAGTAGATCTTTTAGTCTGGCTTCCAGTCCTGAAGTCTTTAAATCAAGCAAGAGAGAATCCAGCACATTGTGTGACAAATTACAAAAGATTTGTTGCCCTCGTGACAAAACATAGATCACGGTTGTGTTCCACAAACTACAAAGTGTTCCACTCCAAAGTGGTGTGTGGATCGTGGCCCAACTGTGGAAGTGTAAATGACTGTGCAGATTGTGAGTGGTAATTTAAAGAGAGTTGCCCTTCAGAACTTGGGGCTCTGACTCAAGTAGGGAAATAGTCTGTGCTTGAAAACTTATTAACAACATGATTTTGCCTCCAGCACAGATACAGTATGACACCTGTATTAACACAGTTTATACAGTTAAACAATGTTAACACAGTTTCACACCCTGAAAATGTGGTGATTTGCTGTGGTTCCTGGCTAGGAGACCCAAACCATCCCTCCTACTTCCTGCTATCAATCCTCTCTCAGGTCATTGCCTACCCCTCTCATTTGACCCTACCCTTCTTATTTCCAGTTTCTGACAACAGTGTGGGCCACGGAACCAGCTTGGGGAAGACAGGCCACAACCAAGCCCAGAAATGACATGAGGTCAGCAGCAGAGAGCAGGCGCCAGTGCTTGAGAGAGCTAGTCTGCTTGTCAAGGGGGGGTCATGTCCTTAAATTGTTTGTGAGGCATTTGTCTCTTAGGCCCTTTTTACACAAATGGAGGTGGGTGGAGGGGATGGGTGTTTAGTCCGTTTACACTGACACCCACCCACCTCCACCCATCTCCACCCACCTCCACCCACAGAGCCTCCTCCGGTTTTCCAGAGGGTTCTGTGGGTGGAGGTGAGTGTGCGATGGGTGGAGGTGAGTGTTGAGCGGGAGCATGCATGCACCCCACCCATCCCTCTCGGTGTTCACACGGGTGAACATCGAGCAGACACCCATCCCCCCACCCACTGCCGGCCCTATACACGGACGCCCCGCCCCAGCACACCTGCTCAAACACCGAGCGCGGGGGGGAGGGGCAACCTGTGTAAAAACAGCCATACTTGTAAATTCAGAGAGCAACAGATCAATGAAATTTCATGGGTGCTCTGTGAGCAATGCATATAGATCTTGGACATCTTCTCTCTCTCTCTCTCTCTCTCTCCTCTGTAGAGAAGAGGCTATAAAGGACAGTAGGAAATTGCTATATTTAAATTAATGTATGTGAAAGCAGTTGGAAACTGAAATAATAATCATCATCATTATTATTTTGTGGCAAGACGAAGAACGCCTCCACAATTTAACTCATTTAGTTTTAGATCCAGATGCATCTATTTCACTTAAAAGCCCTTTAAACACAAGGGAAAGAAATGTTTCACAGAAGTAAGTCAGATTTACAAATTGAAAATATAGTTGAGAATTTCTGTCCTTCTCTCTACTTCTATCCCTAACATCCTGTGCTGAGCGTATTTGGGAGAATTAGGGGACCTTGGTATGGCAGCAGCCATGGAAAATGAGTGTGTAGCCTGGAGTCTTACAATATAGGTGAGAGTCGGGAAGACCAGACAGATATCATTGAACCACTCTCAGGGATGTATGAGAATGGAACTTTCTGGAGGAAGAGAAACACTGTTTGTGCATGGAGTCGGGGGGCATCATGCACAAGTGACTCCTTCGGTCTGCCGGGGGTGCCTTCTTGTAGATCCCCCATGTTAAGCGGGGGGCCACAATGGAGAGGGCATTCTCGGTGGCCAGGCCGCGACTTTGGAACTCCCTGCCGGAGGAAGCTCACCTGGCCCCAAGCCTCTTGATATTTCGGAAAAGGTACAAGGCCTGGTTGTTTGCCCAGGCCTTTGGGGAGGGGGGGAGGGTGTAGTGGGTCTTTTTATCTCCCCTATCCTATTTATTGTTTTATGTATCCTGGGCCCTGTTCTTTTATGTAATATTTGATAGTGTTTTTATCTGTTTTACGTTGTTTTGTATTATTGTTTTATATTGTTGGAAGCCGCCCCAAGCTGTATTCAGGAGGGGCGGGGTACAAATGCAATAAATAAATAAATAAATAAATAAAAGTGGGTAATATGCAGCATTCATGAATGGCAAATAATATAACTTGCAGGTGTGTGGGTCCCACGTAATTGGAATGTATGTAAATGCATCTTTTGCAAATGGGTTGGTTTTGAGAGAATGGAGCTTGATCTAGGTATGGTTCGATACATTTGTGTATATGATGATCCTTCTCAACTCTATGAATGTAATCTTGGGTGTTTATAGACAGATGGCCAACTGGCACGCTGACTGCATGTCTTGGGAGTGGGGTGCCTGTGTCCTGCCCCCCGACTGTGACAAGTCAGGGAATGGAATAAACGTTTCCCCAGCCTAACCTGGGGGGGTGGGGAGGGGGAGATTGGAAATAAGAAGGGTATGTCAAACGAGCAATGACTGGTGGCCATGGCAACCTCCCATGCTGGGACTGGGTTGGCATGGAAACAGATGCAGTTCAGCCTGCTGTGGCCCACCTGGGTGGTTCTTGGGCCCGGTTACTTCAGGGCCAATGTTTCTGAGCCAGCTACCTACCCTACTGGGGTCTGTACTGGGCCCACATCTGGCAGCCCAGAAACAGACAGGTAAGATGCTGAACCAGGGGGGTTGTTGCAGGCTGAACTGGGCCAGTGTCATGTCTATTATCATCCCCCATCTCTCCCTTTGTTTCTCTCTCCTACGTCTCCCTCCCTTGCTCATACTAGATTGTAAATCCTTTGGGGCAGGGACCTGTCTCTAATCAAGACTGTACACAATAGGTGTATTTCAGCACATATTGCTGGTGCTATCAATCATCATCATCATCATCATCACCACAGAATAATGATAATAATAGTTAATATGCATATTATATAATTGTAGTTATGCAGGCAAGATTTCACCAGATTCTGTACAGAAATTCAGATGGCTAGAATAAATGCATTTTTAGCGTGGACTTTTCCAGACAGCTCGAGTCTGCTAACAAGTTCATAAGACAATGGGCATTTTTACACACACGTTAAAAGTTCCGGATTTTTCAATCTTCTGGGTTTACAAGTCCACAAGTAAGTTCTGGATTCATTTTTCACACACACACTGCCCTGATGCAGTTCCTGGATGCATTCTTCACACAAACACTGCCCTGAGGCAGCCTAAAGTAGCCGCAACTGTAGATGTGACAGGCTGCCATGGAAACCAAGTGACCACAGCTGCCTGGAGCAAAGACATTTACCAGAAGAACTTTTTACACACAAAGGTTCTGGGAGAAGTTCTACGCAGAAGTTCAAAGATCCGGATGTTTAAGGTCTGGGTGAGTGATTTAGACACACAGAAAGTTCAGGATGTAACAGCAGACATCCAGGAGAAATGTGTGTGTAAAAACACCCAGTGATGTCTTTCCACCTATAGGCTGTTTTTTCAAGCACCAAAGCAGAGGCCTTTCGGTTTAACTGAAGCTTAGTTTTTCCTGTAGTTTCAGTACTTTGTTCAGGGAAATTACTCATGGAGCCTACTTATTATCACTGTCTTGTCCCATGAACACTTAATTTGTAAAGTATTAGCTTCCGTTTCATGATTATATTTTGAAAAAGGAAGTGTTTAAAAAACAAACATCAAATATTGACAGCATGCAGCTTTTCTGCCATGCTCTCAGCGTATAACTTTCAATTATCTTCTCTCAGGAAGTGTCAGTAGGAATCCACGTGGCTTTGTCAAAATGATTGACACAAACATATTTGGGTAATTAAGATGGCATCACAGTTGGAGAGCCTTTTTAGATGAGCACTGTTTCTCGCAGATTGCAGAGTCCAGGAGAAACAATGTTGCAGTGTGTGTGTTCGATGTTCCCCCCGCTTCTGGAAGTCAGCCGCCGCCATTGAAAACAGCGCATTCACACATGTATGGAGATCTGGACTCATGAAGCATCAATATCAGGGCTTCATAAGTCCAAATCTTCATCCATGTGCGAGTGCGCTGTTTTAATGGCACCAGCTGTCTTCCGGAATGGGGGGGAGGGGCAGGGGGAGGGGATGACATCTAACCCACCCATGCAACTTTATTTCTTCTGGACTCTGAAATCCATGAGGAACAGTGCTATTTTAAAAACGTCCTTAGACTGTTCTCGCACATTACTCTGGGAGTGGTGCATAGGCCCTTTTCACACAGACACTCTAACACTGATAAAATGGGTGTTAAATTTTATTATACATGTTGTGCGGCTGCAGATGTGCTCTATGGGTGCCCTGCAACGTATATAATAAAATGCAACACCCATTTTATCAGTGTTAGAGTGTCTGTGTGAAAAGAGTCATAGAGTAGCCATGTCATGGAGGGCTCTGGGCAAACAAGGCCCCTGAACCTAGTAGGCTGCAGTGACTTGCTGGATCTCTTCCTTAGCACTAGAGTGCCGACATCTGGGAATGAGAGATTCTAGCAAACTGTAACAGTCATTTCCTATTAGTACAGTTGGCAAAAATGGACTTCCCATCAAAAGGGCTTTACTTGAAGTAGGTTCTTGCAGCAGCATAATGCTCAGAATGTATACAGCAAGGCTTGTGAGTACATGGGGAACTGCTCCCTCAGCCTGCTTTGAGCAGATTGGGGCTGTGGCTTCTGCTCATGCAATACTAAGATTCAGGTGCAAACTGAACAACAGCTGTGGTGTAGACTGTGGCCTCAGTCCAGCTATGTAGCAGCAGTCTGTCTCCAGGCAGCAACAACACCTGCCTCAGGGCAGGAACAAGGTAGGATTTCTTCTTGTGCAGTTTTACTTGGCAGCCCTAGGGATTGGGGGTGGAGGGGTGGGGCAGGATGAGAGAAGGCCAAAACATATTTTGTCCAGGGTGATGAATAAAAATGGCTAAGGCCAATCCTAGGTATCTTTCTGAGGGTTCTGAGCTATCTGGTGGAGTTCATAGTACCTATGAGACAAAATGGCAGCCTAATAGCAGCATGACATGCCTAGTTTTATTATATACCATTATCTGGAACCTGCTGTGTCCCTGTATTCAGGGCCGGCCTTAGAATTTGCGGCGTGCAGGGCAAAGATAAAATGAGGGGCCCCTAATGACCCCATTCCCTTCCCTGTGGCGACACCCTCTGCAGGTTCTGGTGGCACCCTCACCCGAGAAGTGATCATGTTTGGGACCCAGCTGGGAGGGAGAGGAATGAAACTGGAGGACATTGCAGGGGCCCTGGAAGTAGAGAAAAAAAGTAGGACCTGGGACAGTCTCCCCGGTTTGTCCCGTAGTAAGGCTGACCTTGCCTCTGGTTCCTACACATTGTTTTCATGTGTAAGAAGGGAATATACAAAAGTCACAACAACCTGAATCCTTACTAAAAGCTGGTCCTACTCTCAGTAAAGGTAATGAGAATTTGGTTACTGATTTTAGTAGAAATGGGATCCAGGCATGACCCTAATCAGAGTCCCCATAAAGAAAAAGCCCTACCTTATATGACATGATAGTATGACTTATATGACAAGAGTTAAAAATACTTAATTGTTTTACATTTTCACAGCATGATGCAAACATGAATCAATGGCAATGACTGAACGTTAAAGTTTTTCTACTTGCTGCACTGACACATCAACACAGCGACAGTATGTAGTGCGAATTATGATTCTTGGTGACTGCATCTATGCATGAGCATGCAGTCTATAAATAAGTTTCAGAAAAATTAAAGTGCTGAAGGCGTGATCATTAAATGAACATGAATCTTTCACACAAGAAGGACTACACTGGTACTGATAAAATACCTTTCTGTTCGCTGGTGCTGCTATCCCTTCAAACGACTAAGGGGAATAAGATTGTTCCTAAGGAAATAAGTTGTGTTTTTTTTTAACATTGATTTCCATAAATGTAAGTCTGACTTTGATCTGATGACCATTCTCTTGTACAACTTGTGTGATCCTAGATCTGTAACTTTAAACCACAGCTACTGACTAAAGGTGTACACAAACCGTACCCTTATCTTCAGGGCTCCCTATCAAATATCTGAACACAAGGGGTCCTGGTGCTTTCTAGAAGAGCTGCAATGAGTTCTTCTTTTTACATTCCTGAGCCTGTCATGGAGTAGTGGGAAAATGTTCATTAAACAGAGAACAAATTCCGAGTAAGCCAGGTCCCAACATTTTAAAAATAGCCCTAAAACTAGGCCCTTAAATCCATATTTGTGTCTCATCTATGGAACTGGACTGACTGTTTCAGAAGTACTGGGATATTCAAGACATGCTAGTTTAGAATAATCTGTCCCCTACAGTTTAGAAGATTTCTTTCTGAACATCCTAATTAGGCACACAAACTGGAATGGAATTTTGGAGCACGTCAATTTCCCAATATGGCCAGTTTATATTAATGCTGACAAAAAAAAGAACAAAACACCTCAGAACACTAGGAAAGTCCTTTAAGAAGCACTGATTTGACAGACTCCTTCAGAAACCAATTAAATGGTGTGTAAAGTCCCAGAAATAATAAACTATGAAACTCACCCATTAGGTGAATAAAGTTTTTGAAATGAAAGAGTGTTAATTGTTCAGACAAGAAATGGAGTTGAACCCTGAAAACACTTGGCTTCAGTTCAT
This sequence comes from Sphenodon punctatus, assembly GCA_003113815.1. NCBI lineage: Eukaryota > Metazoa > Chordata > Lepidosauria > Sphenodontia > Sphenodontidae > Sphenodon > Sphenodon punctatus. Next base: position 1,971,961 of record QEPC01009431.1, on the reverse strand, counting down.
CCGAAGGGTCCCTGTGATCCCGAATGCTACCTTTTCAGTGTACATAAACTTTATATAGAATGAAAGCAGAAATATCTACACACAAAAAAGTCATTACCTGCCACAGAGAAGATAATGATGTCAATAGCTGAAGAGTAATGAAGTGAGGGGGGAAAAGCAGAATGTCACCAAGTGAGCTGCTACGTTTGTTTCTCTGCAGTAAGCAGAAAGTAATATTGATAAGTTACATCAGAGTGGTACTCTAGTTTAGCAGCTTTGAAATGCTTCCTCAGCATGCTGTCTTTCCTTTAAAAATGATTATTTGCTATTACCTGCTGCAATATAAGTTTGATTTGGAACCAAGAACTCCTTTTTGTGGTCTCGTGTGATAAATTAAACCTTTCTTCCTTTCTGTTAGCAATTAGGCTTCCCTCCCCACCCTTAAACCAAAACAAGATTCTTCAGTGTTCGGAAAGGAGGTCTGCAAATCTCAGTCAAAAGCAGAGTCTAATACCTCCATGTCTCTAGCACCAGTTTTAGCTGTGTGCAATTTTGCTTGTAATTTTGCTAATGCTGCCATTGCATAAAACCATATGCGTGATTAAGTGAGAGATAATAAATGCATTCCTTAAGGGCCCCACTTCTTAAAAACCCAAATCGGTGGTAAGGCAAGGAATGAACCTGGCAAAAATTCTTGCAAAGGTGAGCAACTCCTGGCATTGTTCTAGTGACAGAATCTGAATGGTGCCTGATGATGCTACCTGACAACCAGAAAACGTTCTTTATTCCTGCCCAAATGATAATTTTGTAGTGAAGAATGGAACACTATATATGTATTTTTAAAAGCTTAAGCTTCTTCAGATTGAAATTTTAGAAGTTTTAAAAAACCACCACCAAAAAACCCAGAGTCCTTTTGTTCATTAAATTATAGCTTGTACAGCAATTACCAAGAATATCTTCATCTTGCTAAATAATTGTCATCATAATAATATTCATCTGCATAATGCCCTCCTCCACTCCAGATTCAAATTCAAGTGCAAGTTTTGAGAAGTGAGCTAGTTGCTTCCAGTGTGTCACAAGGTATAATCTTCCCCCCCCACCCAACCCCTGCAGTCCTGCCTTTTCCCCTTGCTTGCCTTTCTCTACACTAAATGTATCTTATCACTGGCTCAATTTTCAGAAATGTTTCCATATGAAAATGAAATCTACATTTTTTTTAGCCCACAAAATGTGAAATTTCATGGCCCTACTCTATCTCACCCCCCCCCCCAAATATAAAACAAAAAACAAACCACCGCAACAAAAATTGGGAAGAGAAAATTGCACTGTATGATCAAATGGCCTGGTAGGATTTGACACTGTCTAGCATGAGCTGATGATTACCTTCACACAGAAATTTTTGATTTAGCAATTAGTGGGCATTAACAAATATGATGGTGGCACACTTAGGCCCATTGTGGCCTGCTTTGGTCCACCATCACATTTGCTGGAGCCCTGTCAGATGTTTGCCTAGGATTTCTCCTGGGTGTGGTAGTGGCTAGCCTGGGCTGTGATCCTGGAGACCTCTCAGCCCAGGGTACCGTCTGCCCAATCAGGCCAGAGTGCTCTACCTTGGACTATAATGTTTGCTTTAAACCACCATGGCCTGGTCTGAATTGAATCCACCATGGATAGCCACCATGGCAGTCATCATAGGCAGTGCCAGTGGCTTCCTGGTCCAGATCTCATTCTGCCTGTGGCACTCCCCTGTCACTTCTGTTAACACTCTTTGGGGGCAATCCAATGGCTCGCATACGCTGCCTGCAGGTGCCATGCTCAGACCAGAATATGTGCGCTCAGATGTGCATGCATACTGCACATGCATCACAGCTGCCCAGGGCTGTGCTGCACACCTGGTGCGCGGGTGCATGTAGGTGTGCACATTCTGGCCTGAGCACAGCACCTGCAGGCAGTGTATGTGGGCCGTTGCATTGCCCCCAGTATCTTTTAAAGAGAACAACCTCAAAGAAAGTTCCTCATTGGTGAAAATGGGGGAAATGCAGTGGTTATGGATTAGAGATGGAGACAAAGTAGTTTATATGAACTCTTTTATTGGACCAATTTCTGCTGGTGAAAGTATGCAAGGTTTTGAACCATCCAGGGCCCTTCCTCAGGCAAGTCATAAATATAGACTGAGCAATGCAGGACAGGTGTGTGCGTGCATGTGTGTATGCGTTACTATGGGTGTTTTCATATGCGACAGTAGCCCGCTGGAGCCTGGGTTTGGTTTCTGCAGTCCCCACTCACATGTTTTGTGTGTCCTGCCTAATAAATGGGCAGCCTCCAGTGTGTCTTTCATGTGCGTGTGGGCAGCCCCCACTGCCAGCGCAAGTGAGAGTGAGAGCAGAGACAGGGCAGGAAGCGGTTGCTCCGTTGATGCTGTAGGATTTCTGCCCGTGACTCTATGGTGCTCATGCACCTGTATTCACTCACACAATGAGCTCCACATTCTCCAAGACCCAGGGGCGGTGGGCCCCCTAGAAAAGTAGGGGCAATGCCCCGCCTGGTCCCCTAGGACTCCCCCAGCCGGCAGAGGCGCCCAAGGTGGGGGTGAGGGGAGTGCAGGCACACAGGGGGAGCAGGGAGCAGGGGGGCACATGGGACAAGTGCAGGCACATGGGGGGAGAAGGGGAAGCACATGGTGGGGGGAGTGGGGGCACACGGGGGAGTGGGGATGGGTTAGAGT
>QEPC01009431.1:1921960-1968175 GCA_003113815.1 Sphenodon punctatus | reverse complement strand
ATTATTTATTTTAAGCTTGATGTGCATGTAGACTGTGTTTTCTTCCATCCGATGTTAACCCTGGGAACTCCTTGCTGCTGGGTTATGCCATGCCACTGGCCTACCATCCCCCTGACTCCGCCTACAGTCCCCCTGGCTCCGCCCCTAGGCCCGCTGGCCTTACTGCCCCAGTGCCCCTCCAACATCAAAACCCACCAGCCACCCCTGCCAAGACCATGCTGTGAGTGGGGACTGAGTGTTCGATAGGTGGTGGCCCCATGTTTGGGGGGGTGGGGTGAACACCTAATAAACAGGCAGGTTCACCCCCACCTGATATGGGCTATCATCTCATTTGTTTTCACCCTACTTAGAGGGAGAAGTTGTTAGCATTTCAAATATTTAAACAGCAATGGCTAAGTGATTCAAAATTTTCATAGTAAGCCATGCTGTCCTCAGCAGACAAGAGAAATGACCCAGTGGAGTAAAGTGTAAAAGGGATGGGTGGCAGGAGTGCTACAATCTATTTTTGAATAATGACTTTTCAGTAGGACTGAAATGAACAATGGAAGTCAATTAAATATATAATGAATCAATTCAACACATCACATATGTAAGTTTTGCAATGAAGTTCACAGAACTGTTATTTGCTAGTTTGTAATTCTCTGTCAGTTGCTGTCAGTTTAGGTATTACTAACAAACAAGTATTGCTATTAGGTCAACAAAAGTCCAATATCTAAGTAGCCAGTGTTCTTTCTTAAAGGTATAGCAGGGGAAACTAGGGGTGCAGCCGCATGAGCTGTGGCAGGCCTGCTCTCCCGCACTCCCCGTAGTGGGCTATTGCTGCCACCACACTTTGGGGTCAGCACAGAGAACAAATGGTTCCCCACCCCCCACCCCCGTGGGAAAACTGGATGGGTGGGCCACTGTTGGACGTCCTGCCATGCCCCAAGGCAGACTGAGGCGCTAGCCACGCAGGCGGCAGTCAACTCCCACCCATTCACCCTCCCCCAGCCCGCCCATTATACTGTCCCCAGCTGTGATGTAGCCGCATGGGAATGGAGGTCCGAGGCAGCACCTGCTGCTCATATCCCCACAATGGATTTCGCCACGTGCCGTGACAGAGGGGGACCAGCACATGAGCAGCGGCACTCTACCTTACATTGGTCAGTAGGGGTGTGCACAGGCCCCTATGTCTTTTTTGTTTTTCGTTATCGTTTTCATTATTATTAAAAATGTTTTTGTTATCATTATTAACGACAATGTCGTTTTCGTTATCACAATAACTCTAACTCTATCTATCTATCTATCTATCTATCTATCTATCTAAAAAATAAAACAGACTAGCCTAAATGCCTATATAATATCTAATCTCTCTCTATATCTACACAACTAATATCTGTCTAAACCTAAGGGAGACAGGGGAAGGGAAAAGGGAAACTATTATCTAATCAATTATCTATAGAACTATTATAATCTAATCTAATATATATGTCTATAATATGTACCTATATCTAATCTATATATATTATACAGGGGGGAGAAAGGCAGGGAAAGGGAGAAGGTAAAATGTAGGGTATGAGGAAGGAAAAGTATTGGTGGTAATACAATGAGGGCTAGGGAGGATTTTTTGTGTGCAAGCACCACAGTTCTGTAAATGCAACCTGACAAGCAGAGCTCTCACAGAGAGAAAAAGCCTGGCCCTCCCATTATAAATGGCTGCAGTGCCCTCCCGCACAGCCCACCTGATTGGTTGTGGGAAGAAGCAGCCATTGAGCCATTACAGAGTGCCATGAGACTGCTGGGGCTGCTTGTGCTGCTTATTGGCCAGTGATACATCCATCAGATACTGCTGAGCTGCTCGCCCCTCCCAGCACAGGCACAGTTCCAGAGTTCAACCCTGTTTAGGGCTCTGAGATGTCTGCTCCCTCCTTCCCTCTCTACATTTTCCTTCCAAAACCCAACTGCCACAGCACTAGTAATAACAACAACAATAATGACATTGTCATTTTCGTTATTGTTGTCGTTATTATCGATTGTCATTTCCATTATTGTAATAACAAAAACAACATACACACCCCTATTGGGCAGCCTTACCCCAGTTTACATAAGACTGCTTTGTGCTCTGTCCCTGGCCTTTTTCTGAGGACACAGGGCAAACCACGGTAATGTCTCATGTCTCAACCCAGAGTGTTTGCTTTGACTTTGTGTAATTCTCTTAGTAGAAGTCAAACCATTGCTTTGATTAGTTTGATTTTAACTGAACTAAAGGAAGTCAAAGTGAACTCAGCAAAAATTAAATTTGAGTTCATTTATCAAGCTGACTAAGAAAATTAGAGTGGGAGCTCAATATTTGATAACATTTGCAACAGTGCACGTTTGAATCCCTGTTGTTTGTTAAAGGAAGCAAATATTCACATTTTGATGCATGTAGCAAGACAATCCTGTTTATTTTGCTCGTACATTGGAGGAGGAAGTTAGAGCTTGAGTGTCCTTCTGTTGAGGGAGTTTGTCTATTGATTGTAGTGGGAGAATGGATTGTCTCATAGTTAGGGGGAAAAGGAGAAAATAAGATGCACTGAGAGTGCCATAAACTAGGAATTGAAGATAAATAATCCTATTGGCATCTGGATAAAGACACTGGCTATTCCAACTCACATTTTTATTGAACAGTTGGTTCTTTTAGGGTTGGGTGCCCCTCCAAGATCAGTAGACATCACAGCATTTCAACAAAAGGGATTATTGATTTAGTTTTTGTAAATTGATTAAGCCTCCTTACTGCAAACAAAACTGGGCCTTCTGCCTAATCCAGATATTGCTACCACATGCCCTGAGTCTGGTGGCAAACGTTGAACATATGTAGATCAAAACTTTTCTCTTCATTCAGTACTGCATCATTTCCCATCTATTTGATTTAGAATATGAACTTTTAGCTGTCATTGTTCATGGATGATTCTGTTATTTATTTATTTATTTATTTATTTAATAACTTCTATCCCGCTCCCTCCAGCCTTATGGCAGCTCGAGACAGCTCACAAAACATTTAAAAGCAATATATTAAACATACATGGAAGGGTTACTAAAACAATAAAAAAAACAATAAAAACAACAGCAAAAAGAGGTAAACCACTGGCAAAACCCCCACCCTCACTCCCCCCTCTCCCAAAGGCCCGGATGTACAGCCAGGTCTTACAGGCCCGCTGAAAGGCCAACAGGCTGGGAGTCAGGCGAGCTTCCTCTGGGAGGGAGCTCCACAGCCGTGGTGCGGCCACCGAGAACGCCCTCTCCATCGTGGTCCCCCCGCTTTATGCGGGGGACCTCCAAGAAGGCGGCCCTGGTAGACTGCAGAGGTCACTCCATGGCCCGGGGAGTGAGGCGGTCTCTCAGATAGGAGGGGCCTAGACTGTGTAGGATTTTGTTTCTTTAAAGGTCAAAACCAGCACCTTGAATCGGGCCCAGAATGCTATAGGCAGCCAGTGCAGAGCCCGGAGCACTGGTGTAATGGCCCGTCCCCGTCAGGAGACAGGCCAACGCGTTCTGCACCAGCTGCAGCCTCCGAGTCAACATCAAGGGCAGCCCCATGTAGAGCACGTTGCAGTAATGCAGCCTTGAGGTGATGAATGCATGAATGAGGGTGGCCAGGTCAGAGCTTGAAACATATGTCTAGATCCTCCGCACAAGATGTAATTGGCAGAAGACTCCCTTTGCCACTGCCTCCACCTGACAATCCAAGCGGGGTCCAGGGTCCAACAGAACCCCCCAAACTCTGCACCTGCGGAGCATCAGCATGCTGTGAGCACCATCTTGGAAAGGTCTGAGCATGCTCAGAAGCGGCCATTCAGCCCTTCTAAGCATGCCCAGTTTTTTGTTTTTTTTTGCCGGAGCCCCTCTGGAGATTGACTACCGTACCCGTTCAGTCCTTGCTAGGCCCACTACCCTCTTCCCTGGCCCATTCCCTCCCCCCACCCCAGCTCCCTCTTGCCTCTGGCCTTCTCCTCGGCCCCACCGTCGGAATTTCCGAGTAGTCTCCAAGGGTTCGAGTTCCAATGTCCAACTCCTCAGAAAAAGTTCCAAGTGATGGCCGAGGACTCAGCCCCAGTACTCGGAACCTCAAAAATCCTCATGAGTGCTCAGTGCAGCCCTATATTGAATACCAAAATACTGAATTAACAAAGGCAGTGGCAGCTGGTGGGCTTAGGATGGTGGTGGTGGGGAACTGGGGCACAGCCCCTTCCACACAACTATTTGCTCACACACACACACACACACACACACGCAGTCACCCAGATTTTTCCTCCTCCTCCTCCTCCTCCTTCCAAGTCCTGATCCTTCCTCCATCACCTCCATCCCTTCCTCAAGCTGTAGATTCTTATTCCGCCTCCACCCTCCATCCAAGTCCCAGATCCTCCTCTCCTCTTCCACCCTCCCTCAAGCCCTGGACCACCCCTCACTCAAGCCCCAGATTTCCCCCCTCTCCCCTTTCCCCTTCATTGTAGTTGTGTCTTGCAGATGCTAAAGCCTGCTGCCCCCATCACACAGGCAGAGTGAAGGCTAGTTTTCTCCTCTTCTCCCCACCCTGGGTCCAGCTTGGAAGTAGCAGCACTGGTCCTACTTCCAACAATGTAAAAAATGTAGTAGTGGCACTTGGGAGCATTGGCAGGGCTTCCCCTCCTGCCTCCCTGGACCAGCCACCCCAGAACAAGGGACCGGATAAATACACATGAAGTAACTGAATGTCATAATGTTGAACAACATCTGGAAACAGAAGTATGGGAGTTGCAAGCAAAATTAAAAATAAATAACAGCATTGTGATTTCAGTGCTGCTATACAGTTTTGAAACATGGGCTCTGAAGAAGCAATCTCAACAGCATACAGTCAGACTTGACAGCAAATGTCTAAGAAAAATATGTAATGTTAAGTAGCAGGATAAGATAGCAAATGACAATATTCAATAACAAACAAAGCAGATGCCAGCAACTAAACTTACCAGGAAGAGAAGTCTCACCTGGCTAGGACATCTGAATAGAAGGGAGCCACCCAGCTGAGCAGTTCAAAGTATAATGTGGAAACCACCCAAGAAAAGGAAATTGGGGCACCCACATTTTAGATGGTGCAACAGAGATGTATGTCATTTTTACACACACACACACACACACCCCTGCATGCGCTGGGTGTGCAGGCAGGTGTGCGGGGTGTGTGTGTGTCCATGTAAATGGTGCAGTGGAGGCGGGGGGATGGCTGTTTGTGTAAACATCATGGGCGGTGAGTGGAGGGGTGTGCGTGCTCCCGACGCACACTCACCTCCACCCATCACCCATCCATGGAACCCTCCGGCAAACCCACTGTGACAGCACACCCATCCCCTACCGCCACCGCGCTCTGTGTAAAAGGGCCCTTATATGTAATGTCATGAGATGTAATGCCCATCTCAACTGGGCATTTCATGGAGTGAGGCCCAGACAATGGGCTTGGATCATGAGATATGGAGGAATCTGCTCATTGTCTCATGTTCCATTTTGGAAGTAAGAGAGCTGCCTGGCTGAAGGAATATGTGGAACTGAAAATGAAGCAAGTAAGTAAATGATTATAAATAGTGCTTTATATTTGAATTTCCCATTCACTGAATTCATCAAATTTGGTATTTGCACCAAATATTAATTTTAGCTCTAGTGCTAATTACTTGGAGATTTATTACTTGGGATACGTTATAAAATAAAATGCCTATGCAAGTTTTAACTAGAACGGGTTACTTAGGGGGTGGGGGAGGAAAAAGGTGTGATGCTTCAGTTTTTCCATTTTTTTATTCCCTTTTTAAATATACCACCTCTGTATCTAGCTCTATTTTTAAATTAATGTAGGCCATGATTTCCATAATTACCCTAAAAGATGTGATTTTAAACAGATTTAGTTAAACAAGAGTAAACCCTTATGTGGAATTTGCGTATCAGTTTAAATCTGACTTGCAGCATGATCTGCAAACTGTGTGGGGCTAGTGCTGTCTCTTTAAAGGGTGTTAACAAATGTGATGGTGGTTCGCTTCAGCCCGCGGGCCACTATCATGTTTGGTGGGGCAACACAAATGTTTGCCCCGAAGTTTTCCCTGGTATGTTGGCAACTAGTCTGGGTTGTGATCTCGGAGACCTAATCAACACACATGGGAAATAGCCCACCCGACTGGGCCAAAGTAGGCAATCACATGTGGTAGCCTGCTGTTCCTGGTCCAGTCTGGAGTGGCCACCATGACCAGCCACCATGGAAGCTGCCATTGGCCATGACGGCTGCCAGTCATGGGAATGGGACAGGCCACTGGGCACAGCTCAGGGGTGGGGGTGGCCAACCACACGTTTGTGCAGCTCCCTGCCCTCTCCCCCACCTGTCCATGTGAATGTTTATTCCTTAGCTGGACTTGATCCTGACCAGGTTGCCAGTGCCTTGTCATCCTGACCGGTCTGGAGTGGCTTGAAACATGGCGCTTTGCTGTCACGTGTGTTTTCACCCTTTGTACCAGCACAAATCCCATGTACCTCAATGAGACTTGTGTCAGCAAAAAGGGCTAATGCGAACATAAATGTTTTCAGGATAATGTCCTTGGACTGCTCTAAGTTCCATCTCTGTAGCCAAATGTGCCATCAGTAATTAACTTGATGGAACACTGAAAGTACATTGAAGGCATTCTTGCAATATCCCTTGCAGGATGTATAGAGAATCCTCCTCTAAAAGCTTGCTACTGTGAAGTGTTTAATTCTTAATCCTGGATCCAAGGACAATGTAGGCAGAGAAATTCTCTTCAAGGAATATTGTTTAAAATGCATCATTTCCATTTCGTTTGTCAGAAGTGCATAATATATGTATCCAACGTGGGCTTTTTGTGCCTGATCATAGTTCTGAATTCACATCTTTCCACAGCAGTCAGTGGGAGTAGGGCAATGAAGCAATCACTTCAGAATATGGTTCAGGGTATATTTAGATTCCAAGGCCCTTTTTACTTGAGACGCTCCCACGCATGGACACCCATTGTTCACACGGGGGATTGTCTCATGTAAATGCGGAGGTATGTGGGGGTGCGCTCCCGCAGGCATAGAGCAACCAGTGAAAAGACAGGTTTCTCCATGGGTGGAGGTGGGTGGAGGTGAGTGTAGATGGGTGTGCACCCGTCTGCACCCTCCCCCACCTGCACAGCCCACGCAGCAGCTCTCCACCCACCGTACATGGATCCAGCCCAACCCACCTACTGCCCATTTTAAAAGGGCCAAAGTTTGTTCCCTGTTTTAGAAGAATTTTTTTGTGCTGGAGGAAATTACAATGAAATGGAGCTGGAAGCAAAATAAGAGTGCAAACTGCCCCCCAAATATATGATAGATGTGCAGGGTTGTGTAAATGGGCCTCCAGCTGCAGGGAGAGAACATCCAAATCAAGGTGAAATGTATACCGCACAAATAGCCATTTTCAGAATGTAGGCTGTGCACTTTTAGATGCCCATCTTATCAGGAGAGATTATAATATCAAAAATTGACTAGGCAATTAAAAATGTCCAGCATCTGAGTTTAGTTGTATAGAAGAAAAACTAAATGGAATAATGACTCCTTCTGAAAATGGAATTTCAATAAGCAACGGCCGTGCTGTTGCAAACTTCTGACTAACAAGCTTATGTACAAAAGCAGGAATTTTAATAAGTACTTATGAACAACATTGTTCGGTAACGTTAGTGTCATTACTGTTAATAAATCTAGTCCATTAAGACCTTTCACATGAACCGTGTTTAGTGAAATGATGCTGTGGTGCAGTCTCAAAGCACAACTTGTAGAATTGTCTCAACAAGAGTGCTTAACAGAAGATTTCTAATTTGGTCATATCCCTATCTAATAATCTGACAGGCCTAGGTAGTCAGGTACTCTGGACAAAAAATGGTGCCCTTGACCTCTGTAACACAACTTCCAGCCCAGGGCTCATAGTGTAGGCCCCACCCAAAATGTAAGTCACCAGCTTGGATTTACACCGGTGGGTGGGCATGCCTGTTTCTCATCCATCTATTGTTGGATGGGGACCAGGAACACTGTGCCCCTCCTGCAGTGCAAGTCAGTCAAAATGCCTCAAAATTGAGAGATTCATGCTAATATTGTAAGAGCTGGCAATACTGCAAGTTGTGGTTGTGATAATAGAGGCGTGCAAAGAGAAATAGTGCTACTGATCCATACAGAGGAAGATTTCGACAAACACCTCCTCCCCCATTACCCACCCACCATGCATGTTGCAAGGCCTCATTGGCGTTCTGTGCAACCTTGCAACATGCATGATGGGTGGGGTGATGGATGGCGTAATGGGTGGGGAGGCGCTTGTCTAAAAACACCCAGATATGATTGGCAGGAATCAGGAACCCATGGGATGGCTCTTGCCAGCTTCTCTGCAGGTGGCATAAAGAAGACTGTACAATTCACACGGAAACTCCGGGAGTCACATAAATCCAGGGCCAGCCATGCCCCACACTTTCTGCACTTCTGGGGGCCTGCAGAATGCCCTCCACTGTGACTCTCCAGAGTAGTGGAGGCAAGACTCCCTCCCATCAGGACTCAAATACAATGGTCTTACACTTTAGGACCCTGCAGGCATTGTGGCTGCTTCCTTAGTTCATAAACATCTTGCTGAATATTATTACCGATGTTAAGTTTTATGTCTCATCATGAGTTCTTAACTCTGTGATTTCACTTGCACATTGTACTGATGTGATTTATAAAGGTTCTGTGGCACTTTCTGTTCATAAACAAGCACCAGTGTGTCAAAGGTTAAAGGGATCAAGGAAATAGTAAGGGGGTGGAGCCAAGGGGGCACCACATTTTGCTTTCGCCCTGCATCCCACAAATTCTAAAGCCAACCTTGCATGGACCTCTCAATGTAGAAGTTATAAGGATTCTACTCTACCTGACTGGACTACTCCTCATCCATCCCGAATTCATATCCAGCACCTGGACCTATTGGTTCCTGCCTCTCTCTGGGAACTGCCACCTAGAAGAGAGAATTCTTTAGCTGTCTAAGGGTATTTTCAGATGTTATGAGATCACAGTCAACCACAGTGAACCATGGTCAATCCCGCAGTGGGGGCAAAGCGCCCTGAACGTCTGTTCCGCAGACGCCAGATGTTCACCACAGACAATCCCCAGCAGGGGTCATAATCAACCATGCTTCCGGAGCTCCAGCCCAGACCATCTCCGAAAGCGTGGTCAAAGCAATTCCCACCGGGAAACAAAAAAGTAATGGCTGAACAGCAAGCACCGGCCGGAATCAAGCAAAATGATTCCCAGCGGGGGACAAAGGACACAGCGGCGCCGCCAGGCAACCAGCAACAACACAGGCTGGGGAGGGAGATTTAAAGGGCACACAGCAGCAGGGGAATGTGGTGGGATGGAGCAAGGCAGAAGAGAGAGGAGAGCGGTGGGAGAGAGAGCAAGGGAGGAGGAGGAGGAGGCGGCAGAGGACAGAGGAGGAGGTGGTGGAGGTGCAGGTGGAGGAGGAGGTGATTGTGCTGCACCTGAAGGCGGTGGAGGGGCAGCAGCAGCAGCAGCAGCCAGGACGGGCCGACCCAGCGGCTGCTGCTGGCTCGGGGGATGAGGCACCCCAGAAATGGGTAAGGGGACCGAAGGGGGGGCAGCGGTGCAGGGGCCCCAAGGCAGGTGGGTGGGCCGGCAGGGGGGGAAATGGGGGAGGGACACGGGGCTGTGGCAACCCAGTAACCAACCCCCCTCACAACCTGCAGACACGGAAACGGGCCCGGGAGCCCGAGCCCCTGGAGGAGATGGCCAGAGGGCAGGAGGAGGAGCAGCAGGAGGAGGACGAGGAAGACTGTGACCCAGAGGGTGCCCGCGGGAGACAGCCGTACCATTGAGGGGGCCAATGGGGACACAGGGAAACCAAGGAATTTATCCAGATCTGGGGGACCCTGGAGCACCAGCTGGAGCTGTCGGTCAACCAACAGAACGAGCACGTCTTCAAGGAGATCATGCAGGAAATGGAGGTGGCAGGGCATCACAGGACAGTGGCCCAGTGCCGGTCGAAGGCCAAGGAGCTCAAGAAGGGGTACAAGGCCATTAAACATAACAACCAGTGGTCCGGACACGGAGCCCAGACCGCCCCCTACTACGATGCCCTGGACCACATCCAACACATGACGGGCTCAATAGTTGCCCCACGCCTCATGGGGAGCACCATGTTCCAGTGCAGGGAACGAGCCAAGGTACCCCCTCCCCTTGCTACCCCCAGGGAAGACACCGGCTCCAGGAGCTCCGCCCCCCAAGAGGAATGCCCCAGGACCTCGGGGACCAGCAGGCCCCCCTCATGCGCCAGCCCCCAGAGCCCCCGGCCTCGGTCCAAAGCTGGAGGATCCGAGGCTGGCACCCTGGTCACCATCAACCAATGCACACAGGGGGACCTCAGCCACAATGGGCTCCGAGACCAACATAGAGGGTAAGCACTGCAGGTGGCTGGGATGGGACACGGACCAGGGGGAAGGACCGAGGGGGAAGGGGGCACACAGGCCACGGGCCCACCCTCAGCAACCCCCCTATGCCCCAGACCCTGAGGAAGGGGCCCGGGGGCCTCCAGGNACGCAACGAACACGTCTTCAAGGAGATCGTGGAGGAAATGGAGGTGACAGGGCATCACAGGACAGTGGCCCAGTGCTGGTCGAAGGCCAAGGAGCTGAAGAGGGGGTACAAGGCCATCAAAGACAACAACCAGCAGTCTGGACTCTTTGCCCGGACCACCCCCTACGATGATGCCCTGGACCGCATCCTACACATGAAGGGGTCCGTAGTCGCACTGCAGCTCATGGGGAGTGCCGTGGTCCAGGGCAGGGAACGGGCTGAGGTACCCCCTCCCCTCACCACCCTCATTGAAGACACTGGCTCCAGGAGCCCAGTGCCCCCAAGAGGAATGCCCCAGGACCTCGGGGACCAGCAGACCCCCCCCTCACGTGCCAGCCCCGGGAGCTCACAGCCAATGTCCATAGTGGGAGGATCTGAGGCAGGCACCCTGGTCACCATCAGCCAGTGGACACAGGGGGACCTTAGCCACACCAAGGGGTTGGCCTAAGAGGGCTCAGAGACTGACATAGAGGGTAAGCAGGCGGGTGGGATGGGACACAGACTAGGGTGGAAGGCCTGGGGGGGGAAAGGGGGCACACAGGCCATGGGTCCGCCCTCAGTTACCCTCCTATGCCCCGGAACCCAAAGAAGGGGCCCCCACCCATGGCACGGGAGGGGAGAGGGCATCTGGGCGGCTAACCATCCCCTACCATGCACCCCAACAGGGCGACCTGTCGGGGACCAGCAAGAGATACCCGTGCCCCCAGCCCAATGGATGAGGTAGCACCGGGCACGGGTACAGCACTGCAGGGAGGAGCAGGCAGAGGACATAGTCTGCTCCACCACAGAGCAGGGGGAGTGGATGATCGAGGCCATCGACTGCATTGAGGCGGCCACCGAAAGGGCCATGCAGCAGGTGGAGGCCACGGAACAGTGGCTGCAGGTGGAGGTGTGCCTCGATTGGAGGCGGGAGCACCGGGAGCACAGCAGGCAGGTGGAGGCATTTGGGCAACTGGAACAGGTCATAAACCGGATGGTCAAGGAGCACTCAGCAAAGATGGACCGGTCACATGACATAGGCACCTTGCTGCTCCTACACGCAGGTACTATGAGTGCCTATGTGATGGCAGCCACCCAGTCAGGCAACCTGCCAGTCCCAACCCCGATGTCAGGCCCCTCGGTGCCCCCACCGCCTCTGCCTCCACCACTGCCCCAACCGCCGGCATGCTCACTGGGGCTGCGCGTCTGCCTGCTGGTCCCTGTAGGCCTCCAGAGGGAGTTGCTGTCCAGGGGGCCCCCTCCATCTCTGGGCCCGCCCACCCTCCCACCACTGCTGGACCCTCAGGACACCGAGGCTACCCAGGACACTGTTGGGTACACAGACAGTGGGGGGGAGGGGAGCTCCCAGAGCTCCAAGGTGCCCATCAGGAGGCCCCGGAGATGGGGTGGAAGGGAGAGGGTGACCTGAGGGGGGGTATCACTGGGAGGTGGGGAGTGGGTGAGGTGGCAGGAGCACTTGTAGGAGGGTGAAACAATAAATGCACGGGCACCACAGTCGCGTCCGTGTGTCTGTTCGTGGGCCCGGGGTCGGGAGCGCATAGGTGTGTAATGGCGCAGCCAGGGTGCTGCTGGAGGCCCCGAAGTGGGGGGAGGAATGCGCGGCCTCAGCCCTCGCCCTCCTGGCTGATCCACCTGGCCAAGGTGGCACGGATGCGCTTTGCGTATCGGTACTTCCACGGGTTCTCAGTATTCACATAGAGGCATGGGACCAGGAGGACCCCAGGGCCCCCCAGGAGGACCCCCTTGGTCTCACACACGTGCAGCACACAGCAGTCTCCGATCATGAAGGAGCAGGTCTCCACCATGTAGTCCAGGCGGCCCATGAGGCTCCTCCAGCAATGCTTGAAGGCCCTGAAGGCCCTCTCGACCATGGTCCAGCTTGCACACAGGCAGGTATTGAAGAGCACCTCTGCAGGGTTCCTCGTGACGGAGTTATACCCGTGTCGACTGACATATTCTGAGGCCTCCCCAGCAGATGATCTCTATGTGGGTGCCGTCCATGGCACCCATGCAGTTGGGGAATACCCCAGCCACGAAGCCGGCCATCACGGCCTCCTGGTCCACCAGCTGGATCGTTCAGTCCAGGAGCATGCCCTCCACCACCTCACAGACGTCCCGCAGGATCCCGGCGATGGTGCTCACCCCAACGCCAAAGTGCTGCAAGACAGAGCGGCAGGAGTCCGGTGTTGCAAGGGCCCAGACCCCAATGGCAACCCACTGGATCATGGGTATGGGGTCCCACATGGGGGTGGTCTGCTGCTCCAGCCAGGGCGTTAACAGCTCCGCGAGTCACAGGACGTGCATGTCCATCCGAAAGTGTGATCTCCAGGCGGCTTCGTCCCATTGGGCTAGTGCCCTGGCCCACCACCCTTGTGCCTGCTCCGTGACCCATACCCACTGGTTGATGGGCATTGCGAGCAGGGCAGCACGCCCCATGGTCTCCCTTTGCCACTGGATCTGGCCGGCCACCTCATGGAGTGCCGCAGCCCAGCCCCAGGCACAGAGGAGGGCCTGTCTGTCCACCCCGGACACCTGCTGGGCCCTGAGGCAGGCCAGGGAGTGCCTGCATCCATGGTGGGCTCTCCGGGCTCTGGAAGCGCTCCTGGTCATGCAGCCAGTTGGCCAGGTACACCTCTGCGGTCTGGATGCACAGGAGGTCCGTGTGCAAGCATTACCACTCTGCGCACATGGTTAGGTGCATCCCGCAGGTGCCCAACTGGCCCAGCTCCATGGTGACTGGTGCCCCAGGTGGGTTGGGGCAGCACCTGTTATAGGTTGGGACTGGGGTTTCCCTGCCACCCGGTCGCGCCCTGCCAACTGGGCTCGGGGCCCCGGGTCGCCCTGGCCGCCCCCCTGACCAGCAGACCTGGCTCCTACAGGGTGAGCAGGCTGGGGAGGCCACGGCCTGCCCCATGCATGCACATGCCTTCCCGGCAGGGGGCATTGCTCTTGGTTCTGCCCTCGGCCGGCGTGTGCGGGCAGCAGCTGCAATCCTGCTGTCATCACCTCCCACCTCTCTATGCCTGCTGTCCTGGATGCCCTGATTAGTGTGTAGGCTGCCCTGTCTGTGTGCTCTGTTCCAGCAGCTGGGCTGGGTCCGCACCTCACACCTCGCTCTGTATCCGTACAATGTTGCAGCCTGTGGCCTTATCGCTTGGCCTTGGAACTCCCCGGCTTCCTCTCCCGTCCCTCCAGGAATTGTGGGGGCCCCCTTTCATTGTGTGCAGTATCAGGTGCTTGCTGGACCATGGCTAGCCAGGCTTCTCATGGGCCCCAGCACCCCAGGCGCCCCGCATAGATGGACCTTCCACGAGACCATGGACCTGTGTGACCTGTGGCATTCTCCGGCCGTGCAATTGCTGCTGACCTGCCCAGACAGCCTCATACTGTAAGGTTCCTCTGGGGTTGGGGGTTTTGGGGGCATCACGGGGGAAGGAAGCAGCAGAGATTACCGTTGCAGCGTAGTAGGGAGAAGGTAAACGCCGGGGAAGGGACTAGCGCAGAGCGCCGTGTCCTCACGCAAAAGCAGGGCCCCCTGATAGAACAGCGGAGCAAGGAGGTGGGTCTGGTGGGCGCCGTGCGTCGCTCCATGCGCATCCGGGTACAGGAGGGGGTGGAGTCAGGGCAATAAAGGAAGGGAGCAGTCAGCACAGCCGCATCAGTGATCAGCGTAGCTGAGAGACTGGCCCCTTGCGATACAAGAGCAGTGTGGTATTGTGGATGTTGGTGGTGCATGGAGAGTGAGAACAGCAGAGTGACAGAGGTGTGGTGAGTGATTAGAGTGTGAATCTTCTTGATTGATAGAGAGTGATTGGAGTGAGAGTGTATCACCTTCCCTCCTGACTTCCCCGGGGTATAGTAGTTGTATTCCCTTGTATGTGTGTGCTCCCCCTCCCGCTTCCACACCTTATTGTCCTGGGAACATCTTCCCCTGGTCTTCCTCACTCCTCCGAACACCCCCGTTTCCTTCCCCCAGGCACTCTTTAGGACGTTCGAGGGTGTGGGAATTAAGGTGGCAGTGGCCTCAGGTGCAGAATGCACAAGTGGGGACTGGGCTCTGGGCCTTGCTATCCCCACCCCAATGATGATAAGGCCTGCTTTCCTTGGAAAGCACTAGGGCCAAACGTTATCCTGAGGGGTTGTTTTTCCTTTATAAGAGCATATAGCCCGAGCGAGTGGGGTGAGTGTGAAGGTCCCCTGGCTTCTGTGAAGCGGGGGTTTATTGAGTCTTTCCCTCTAGGGTTCATCATCCTTTCTTCCCCTACCCTAACACATACAAGAGTATGAGCTCCGGGCTGTGGTACTATGGCCATGTGGCGAGCGCCTGCGATACTAAGGCCTGTGTTCCTTTCCCAATGCGTGCATCCCGGAGATGAGGTGCTCACATGTGGGGTGGTCAGCGGCAGAGACCGTTTCCGCCCTCTCTGTGTGCAGCCTGTCTGGCTGCACAGCCTGTCTGGTTTAGCCTGCCCTGGCTGTGCCCTTCTTTGGCTGTGTTCACGGGGCCCAAGGTTACCAGCGGTCCCACGGGGCAATCTATCACCACCTGTTGGAGCTGGGTCACCTTCCGTGGCCCCCACCTGCAGACTATGTCTTGTCGGAGTCCTCTGAAGTGGAGGTGGCAGCGCTGGCCGGTGTGTGTTGTCCCGATCCGATGTGCAGGTGGGGCTCTCCGCCCAGGATCCCTTCGAGGCTTACTACCTGGTTGCCCATCACATGTCTGAGCTGGGCTTCCATTGGGGCATGCTTCAGTGGCCACACTTCGTGCACCTGGTGGGCCACCCAGCCCATGGCCCCTTCATGACCCCCTGCAGCTGGCTGTGAGGGTCCCCCCACGTGCCTTCTGGGTCCTGGATACTGGCACTGGTGTGTGCTCCCACCTCCACCCTGGCGCCGTGAGTCACTGCCCCTTCCCTCCCTGATTTTCCTGGCTTGCTGCTGTGCTGACTGTTTCTTGGGATCCCGCTGTCCCTGCCTGTGGCTCTGGGCCCCATCTGCGGGCCCCCCCTGTCCGCCTCTGCAACAGGTATTTCCCTCCATGACTGCCTTCTCCTGAGGTTGTGTCCTGAACTGTGTGCCGGCCCCCGGCGGCCCGGGTGCTGCTGTCCTTCATTCTCCAGCCTCTCTCCCTCCTGTACCCGCCCCCCCTGGCCGGGTGCCTGTGTGACTGTTGGGTTCTGAGAACCCCGGACTAGAGCTCCGAGCACCGGGTGTGTGTGTGCGTGTGTGTACCAGCTGCCCTGCTTCTCATCTCCGTCTCGCCTCTTTGCCATCCATCGCACCCTAACCATCACGTGGGATCCCTGCCAGCCTCCTGGACTGTTCCCAGGCTACTCCCCAGTCCATGTGGACTCCCCCTGTGACTGTGCTGTGCCCCTGGGGTTCCCCCCGTTCCGGGACTGCCTGTGTTGCTGTGGGGGTGCCCGTGCAGGCTGTGCTGTTGTAGGGGTTCGGTTTTCCATTCTCCTTGTCCTGCCCTGGCCCCTGGGCCACTGCCCCCCTTCTCCCTGTCCCCACCTCCCCTTATCTCCCTTCTTTGTCCATTGTGCCATGTGTGTTGTCTGTACCACTGTGTCCCCCCTTCCCTTCCTTTCCCATTCAGGTGTGTATGTGCCCTGGCATGTGTTTGTGCTGTGTGTTCCACTGTGACCTCATTTTCCCTGTGCCTGTTGTGTGCGCTGCCCTGGCAGCTTTTCTCCCTCTTCCCCCTCACTTCCCATTTCCCTTGTGTGGGCGTTCCCTGTGGGCATTTTTGGCTTCATTTGCCCTCTTTCGGCCATGTCTGCCTCCCGCCCCTCCCCTGTGCCCTCTGGGTGTTTTGACCATGGCCGGGGATCGGCGTCACGTCTGTTGCGCTGCCCTGGCCCGTGATCTGACAGTCCGGTTCCCTGCTGTGGTCAAGGTCCCATCACATCTGTTGTGGGCCTTCTTTGACCACGGGGGGTGGTTGGGCAGCTTGCCACCTCTGGGAATCCACTGTGGTAACCGCGTAACGTCTCAAATCACCCTAAGTGACAGCTGTCTGCTGTAATGCTCCAGGTTCAGGGCTCAAACAGTGACAACACATGATGAAAAGCAGGGGTGGCTACAAATAAAATGATTTTTAAAAGTTTTTTACCTTTCTCTTCATGAAAAAAAAAGCATAGAAAACTACAAACAAAAACTACCTTAATTATTTTATTTTTTAATTGCAAAGTCAAACATACGAAAGTTAAGAAACTGAGTTTCTGATTATGTCACTGCTTTGGTCTCAGAAGGGTGGACCACAACTTACTTACCTTGGTTTCAAGGAAAATAAGACAGGAAATTCACCAGAATGTTCCTCAGTCTGTTCCTGAGGGTCAGTCTATTGTCCACAGATACAACTGGCAGTATTACCAGCTCTTACAATAATAGAATGACTCTCTCCATTTTCAGTAGGAGTGAAACAAGCAGCTAAACTGCTGCTTGTGAGCATTTCTCACTATGTTGAGTACTGGGACCGAGATCTCGTCGAGAACTTAGTCCCAGTACGTGTTCGCAGTGAGAAATATTTTTAAAAAGTCATATGCATGCATGAAATGCCTGCCACCCTTAACCAAAATGGCAGCAATAGCATCACTACCATTTTGGTTAGAGGCAGCAGATGCGCATGTGCAAAATGGCCACTGCCCTTAACCAAAATGGCGGTGACACTATTGCTACCATTTTGGTTAAGGGTAGTGGCCATTTTGCACATGCACAGTGATTCTTTCTTTCTTCCCTTTCCCCCACCCCTCCACTGAATATTTAGGAAAGATATCCCAGTGCACAGGTTCATTATAATTGTTGTATAACAGTTCATTGTTAAAGGGGGAAAGGTGAGCTCATAGCAATGGAGTGGAACTGGTATTATGGAAACTGAGGCACTTGCTTATGAGGTGAGGGACAGGGTTGACAACCAGGGGATAAATGACCCATGGCTTTGCTCAACCTGGGGGGGCAGGGCAGGACTGTGCTACTAAAAAGGATAAATGCGGTCCCTAGTTGGCTCAAGAACCATCACCCTTTCCTCAGGACCCCACTATAGGGGGTCTGGGCTGTTGAAATGGAGAATGGATGGGGAGAATCCATTCTGGTGGTTGGAACAGAAAATATATTGGGAGAATCCATTCTGGATAAATGAATTCAGGTAGGAACTGAGGCAGGCACTGGACTTGTAGACTGAAAAGGGGGGTAGTTTTCTGGTTGCATGGTTTCCTCTCTTTTCCTCAGTCTGCTGTTCTGATTTAAAAAGAGTTGTAGCCAGTTTCACCCAAATTCTGTTTGTAACTTCTTTTCGTATTGCAGGGATAATCTCTCCTGTTCCTAGCCAATCCAAACACAGGACATTCCCTCTAAGGCCCTTTTTACACAGATGGGCCCACTCATGCCCATGCAGCTCCACTGTGTGGGCATGAGTGGATGCCGCATGAGTGTGAATGCCACGGCGGGTAGGTGTGCGTGTGTGCTTCTGCAAAACACGAATGCACACCCACCTCCACCCATCACCCACTCACGGAGCAATTGCCAAAACGGGGATTGCTTAATGAGTGGGGATGTGTGGGGATGCGGGGGGCGGGGGGGAATCAGTGTGGGCCATGTACACTATTCCCTGCACCGCCGACACTGCCAAGTGCACATCAATCCGCCACGGCCCATTTAAAAAGGGTCTAAGTCCTCATACCTCTTCAACACATATTTCCTGACTCAATCCTCACTCAGGTAGAGATGAGGTTTAGGAAGGAACATCATCACCCTCAGTAGTGTTATGGTGGTAGGCCACACAGAGATTCACAAACATTTGCCTATGGATTATGTATGTCCCCATGTGTGTCATCAGTGATGACCCAGCCTGGGACATCAGGTTACGCTATCAGACATTAAATGCCTACAACTCACAAATTATTTTGTTTTAGAATACTGTGTTCTGTGCTAAAAGATATCACCACATTAGATCATATAGGAACAAAGATTACCCTTTAATTTACAAGTCATAACCCTGCAAGGGGTCTTTTTATACTAGAGTGCTTCTATGTCAAAACTATGCATGTTAAATGCTTTTACTTTTCAGTAGCTCTGTTGAGGTCCAGATGAAAAATAAAAACTTGTAACATGCCTAGTATTAGAAAATCAAAAGGCAGGATTTAACTGGAAATGTTAGTGGATCCTTTCCCATGACTGGCAAACAGTGGCAAGGTCTGAGCCCTTTAGCAATCCCCATGGCTGCTGAGAAGTACATGAGAGAAAGATGGATTCCATAAAAATATCTTATTAAAAAAATTTGTCAAGGGACAGGGAGAAGACAGGGAGAAGAACTGACTGCTAAAATCAGTGGTTACTCACTGGTATGAAATCAGAATAATCAGCCTTGATGTGTAGGAGACATTGTACTGCCTCGGTTTCTAAAGAGAAAAGAATTGATAGAGCTTCAAGGGAAAAAGTATACAGAAAATTGGGATTGTTTTAGTAGAGACAGTCAAACATTCATAATCTAATATGGAAATATGTTCATAGAAGCAAGTATGGGATATGGTTCTCTGGTTCATTATTTGTAGTAGGGATGGGAAATCAGATTGAAAAAATGGAATTGGATCAAAATCAGAATCGAATTCAATTGAATTGCATTGGAATCGGATTGAAATCATATTTATTCCCCCATTGACTTCAATGGGAAAATTTCCATTGAGGTCGTTGGAAAAACATACCTATTCCTTTCAATGAATGAATTGAATCAAAATGAATTAAACCTAAATGACCCCCTGTAGCACCTCCAGATGGGAACAGAGGGCGTCAACGGCCCCAAAAGCACAGCCAGCCACCCAGCCACCCAGAGCAGCACTGAGAAACAGGGGAGAGGGCCAATGCCACACAGACCCCAAAACTATGCATAACATACAGCAACAGCAGCAGTAATGAGAAGAAGGGGAGAAACAATGTTGCCAGGGCAGGACAAGAAAATCAGTTTTAAAAACTTGGGATGACAGTGCACCCCATAAATTAGTACCCTACACAGATCCCAAAACGGGGCAGACACCAACAGCAGCACCAATGAGAAGGAAGGGGAGAGCCAATGTAAGGTAAGGACAAGAGAATCAGTTTTAAAACGGGGTGACAGTGCATCCCATAAAGTAGTAGTATGTACCCCAAACCCACCCTCCCTCAGGGATTGGCACTGTGGGCATAAGCTGGTGGACCAGTGATCAGAAGAATTTCCCCCCGATGCCATTAATTTAATTTGGTTGCATTGTTGTTATTGTTTTGTTTTTTGTTTCCCTTCCCCACAGTGCCTTCGTTCTCTCAAGTGCGTGTTGAGCAGCTGAGTGCATGTTCAGCCTGGGTTGGTGTTTTAGATTAGGATCAGCATTTTCTTGTCACAACTCACTGTAGGTCCAGTGCAAAGGACAGGGGGGTATGCTTGGTGGGAAGGATAAATGGAATCAAGGCAGCTCCTTATGTGATGAGGTTACGGGGGTAACCAGTGACGGCATGTGTGACTCATGGCATAACACCAACCCCCTGACTAAAGCTGCAGCCTGGTACCCAGCAAGTCAGGCACTCCATCGAATTTGTGATGCTGACTGACTGAGGGATGGGCAAACAGAACGCAGTTCAGATGTTCGGACATTTGTTCGTTCGGTCTGAAACCCGAGTTCAGGTTCGGCTGTTCGGTTCGGCGGAGTTTGGAACAGCCAAAAATAGTACTATCGATACCGAAACCGAATTCAATATTTGTTTTCAGTATCAGTATCATTTGACGCTGAAACCACCCCTGGTGCCGGGAAGTCTGCTCCTCAGCTGCCTCCCCCTTCCAGTCACGTTTTTCCCACCTTCCAGTCACATTTTTCCCACCCACAAACTCATCCGAACTTTTCTGAACTGTTCGGCCGTTTGAGCATTCGGTTCGGACACTCGGTTCAATTGTCCAAGCAGGCCGAGTTCGGCCCAAACTCCGAACTTCCAAACTGCATTCGCACATCCCTAATTCAGGTACCAACTGCTACCTGAAAGTGACCCAATGGGTTCCCCGGATCCCCAGACTGACTCACCTCATTGCCAGGCTGCTGCTCCTGCAGTCCAGTCGCTGCTCACTGCTTCCTGCTCTTCCCCTGCCTGTGCACTGCTCAGTTGCACTGGGGACCTCCTTGCTCACCTTTTTCTGGGGGAGGGGAGGGAGAGCAAGGAGGCTTTTTCCCAACTGCCTGCACCCCCGAATGGGTCCCCCATTCCAGAGGAACCCATATCAGGAGTGTGCATGGGTCCTGCATCCCCATTTTGGGTCCCTCTGGGAATAGGGAACCTATTGGGAGGTGCATGCAGGTGGGAAGAGGCCTCATTGCTCCCCCTCCCACTCAGAAAAAGTGGGGAAATCCCTGAGCAGCACATGACCGGAAGAGCAGCAGCCTGGTGGCAAGGTGAGTCAGTCTGGGGAGTTGCAGGTGCCAGGATCAGCATCCTGGGTCATCTCAGGACACTCCAGTGATACCCACATTTTGGGGTCCCAGATTCCTGATGGGGGGCTGGTTGCCGCATCGGTTGTCCACTGGGGGTGCCTGAAAACATGGGTATCACCTGCAGGTAGCAAATGTGCAACCTGCTATAGCTCTAGTTCTGACACACTAGGGCGATAGCGGGGAAGGGCACTATGTCATAAGAGATTAATATACCCAGGTGGTGTTAAAACCATCACGCTTTCCTCTGTATCCCAGTGAGGGGTCCACATGTGCCCCCCACTCAGGAGTAGTGATCCTGAGATGGGGGAAGGGGATGGGAACCCAGGCAGACCCCTAGTTACTAGGGACGGGCCCGGTCCCATTACCGGTACACCGGATTTTACCGGTTACCGGTTTCACAAAAACCGGATTTCCGGATTAAAATCCGGTGTACCGGTACCGGATTTATTGCATTGGTTCCAATGGGGCGCTGTGTCCCCATTGAAACCAATGCAATAAATTAAAATTAATTCCCTCCCCCTCCCAGGCTGCGCGGGTGGAAGGGGGGACACCCCCCACCCACCCTGCCCAGCCTGGCTTTTTGTTGTAAAAGATAGAACAGCAACAGAGTGAGACCCCGAGGCGAGCCCCCCCCCCAGCACCAGCGGCCGCGGCGTCCCCGCAGCCGCAGGTAAGTATGACCCGATCCCTGGGGGGGGTGGGGGTGTTTAACACCCCCACCCCCCCCAGGGATCACCCCTACAGCGCGCTTGCCGCTTACCTTGGGGAGCTCCGGCGGCGGCGGGCGGCCCGGCGGCTTCAGCGCCGGCTGTGGCTGCCGGCTTCAGGACGTTCTAGGCCTTCCGGTGAAACCCGGAAGTGCACCGGAAGGCCTACAGCGTCCTGACGCCGGCAGCCACAGCCGGCGCTGAAGCCGCCGGGCCGCCCGCCGCCGCCGGAGCTCCCCAAGGTAAGCGGCAAGCGCGCTGTAGGGGTGATCCCTGGGGGGGGTGGGGGTGTTAAACACCCCCACCCCCCCCAGGGATCGGGTCATACTTACCTGCGGCTGCGGGGACGCCGCGGCCGCTGGTGCGGGGGGGGGGGCTCGCCTCGGGGTCTCACTCTGTTGCTGTTCTATCTTTTACAACAAAAAGCCAGGCTGGGCAGGGTGGGTGGGGGGTGTCCCCCCTTCCACCCGCGCAGCCTGGACTCGGGGAGGGTTTTTTTTTTTTAAAACAGTTTGGCTGGGGCTTTAAATTTTTTTACATTGCAGCCATTTTTAAATGGCTGCAATGTAAAAAACCGGCACACTGAAATCCGGTACCGGGGGCCGGATTACCGGGCCGAATCCGATAATGCCGGTACGCCCGATACCGGCATTATCGGATACCGGTAGATCCGGAATTCCCATCCCTACTAGTTACCCTCCGCTGGGAAATTGGATGGTAACAGCCAGGACCCTAGCACCCATAAGTGTTCACAAGATCAGACTCAAGTGGAATGGCAGCAGAATCAGGACAGGAGGTAAGTCAGGTGTGCCAGCAAGAATCCCGAGGGTAATCCATGCTCATAGTCAAAGGCCAGTCAGGGGTCCAAACCCCAAATAGCACAAACATACGGCTGAGAACCAATTGCAGATTAGATGGGATGATTAGGCAGTGGTGGCACTATATCATAGGAGATGACCTATGTGTGCCCCCTCCTAATGGGTCTTGCATGATGGCTAATTTGCTGCATGATGGCCGTGGGCATTTCACACATTTCCCCAGTCTTCGTGGGCTACCATGTTGGCTTCCCTTGCTGGAGGAATGTTGTGTTAAAGCTCCTTATGTTTGCATGACTGGAGTGGCATCTACTACTTATTTCCTGGCTCAGAAGGTTTATGTTTTGCTGCATTGGCATTGGGTATTTTCAGACGTTACGAGATCACAGTCAACCACGGTGAACCACTGTCAATCCCGCGGTGGGGCCAAAGTGCCCTGAATGTCTGTTTTGGGGGCGCCAGATGTTCACCACAGTCAATCCCCACCAGGGGTTGAAAATAACCACGCTTCCGGAGCTCCGGCCTTGGCCATCTCTGAAAGCATGGTCAAAGCGATTCCCACCGGGAAACAAAAAAAAGTAACGACTGAACAGCAACCACCAGCCGGAATCAAGCAACATGATTCCCGGCCGGGGACAAAGCACGCAGCGTCACTGCCAGACAACAAGCAACAACACAGGCTGGGGAGGGAGATTTAAAGGGCACACGGCAGCAGCCGGGACAAGCCGCCCCGGCGCCTTCCGGATGCTTTGACCATGCCCCGGCCTGGGATCAGCATAACGTCTGTTGCGCTGCCCCAGGCCGTGGTCTGCCGGTCCAATTCCCTGCCGTGGTCCCACTCCCATCACGTCTGTTTGGGGCCTCTCTTGCCCACGGGGGGTGGTTAGCCAGTTCGCCACTGCTGGGAATCCACTGTGGTGAATCGAGTGCCTGTAAAGTCTGAAATCACCCATTCTGGAAAGGTTGGAGTGGGCACCAGGCAAACTCAGCTCCATTGTTAATTAAATTTTCTTTGGTGGAGAATTTGTTAAACAGTTGGTGAGAAAACAATTTTTCTTTTTCAAAGAAGTCTGCTCTCTGACACTTCTCTTCTCTATAAGGACTGGATAGCCAGCTCTAGCTACACTGCTCTCACTGTAAGGCATACAGATTTTGCTCAGTGTTTTGCATTAATGAACAGGGATTAGTTTTATTGAAGAAAGTATTAATGGTATTTAGAGATCTCATGGGAGAAGTCATCTACCATTCCTGGCAGGATTCCCTCACCATCTAGTTAATAGCTTTAGTTTAATAAATTGTTGACCTGGAGATAGCTTTGAGGGGAGGGAGATGATGAAATTAATTTCCCTTCTAATCTTTGATTAAACAGGTCAATAATTTACTTGGATTGCTACATGCTTAATAAGACCATCATCAAGATGAGGTGGCAGCATGCGGAATAACTTTTCAGTTTGCAATTTTTTAAAGAAAAAAATGTATTTATGGTGCTGTACTCTTTTCAGTAAAATGAGTTGATGTACAGTATCTGAAGCTCTGGTTCTAAAGCAGACATTATCTTTTTGGACTAAATTGTTTATATCAAATGTCCTTCATCTATGATGATGAAAGGTAGAGCTAATCCTATTAAGCAGGTCTGAGCAGTTTCCCAGAGATTAATTTAATCTAACTAGGGGAATGTCATAACATTTCTTTAAGATGAATGCAGTAGCTTTCTAAGGGTGTAACAGACGTGATGTTAGACTGCTGTGGCCTGGGACCCACTGGCGTGTGTATTCACGTGCTGCCAGATGTGGGCCTGCTTCTGCCTCATGGCAGGTGGGCGGATGGCCCGGGATGTGTCCCTGAAAAATCTCCAGAGACAACTCCTGGGCCAAGGGCTGCCCACCTGGGCCAATGTGGGCCCGTGCATCTGTTTTGGTCCCACCTATCCCTGCCACAGGGGACGGGCTGCCATGACCATGTACCATGGTTGTTTGCCATGGCTGTATGTCATGAGAGGGAGTTGGACACTTGGAGTGGGGCAGGGATGGGGCTGGCTGCTCACACGTTGGTTGCATCCTCCTACCCAGATCACGATGGCAGGCATGTTTGTTCATGCTGCTCGCCAACCCAGAGAGTGGCGGTCACAGTTTTCTGCCCAAATTTGGGGATTCACTTTGTCACCTGCTCATTTGTTTTTACCTTAAGTGTGTTGTACATTCTGAGACAGTGGAATGGTTTTGAATTGGAGGACAGTGAGCAAGGCAAGCCCTGCTCTGAAGGAAGCAGGCCAGTCTAGCCCCATCCTTTGATATGGTCCATGAAATATTAGTCTACTATAGTTCTTCAGAAAAACTTAGGGAAAGTTTTCCTCTCTTGGCAGTTATGGGAAGGATTATTATTTTATTCACATGAAAAATTTAACTTCCTAAGAACTCTCTCACAACTCCTTCCCTTCAGATTCTTTGGGATGTACAGAATAACAGAGTTCTCAATTTTAAAAAATCCCACTGTGATTTTTCCCTTACTGTCGGGAACTACCTACCTTTTCGGGAGCACTTGCAACTGTTCTTCGGTATTTCTTCAACAGTCAGTGATTCCACGTTTCTGCCACTGTGAGATCAGCGCCTGCAATTTTCTGTTGTTTCTATCATTTTTTGTCAGTTTCTGGTATTTTCATCAATTTCCATCATGTTTGTCAATGTTCATCAATTTCCAGGTTTTTCCATCAATTTGTGTCACTTTTTGTCATTTTACGACACTTTACAGCACTTTCCATCAATTGTATGCCTCTTAGCCAGTACTATGTAAACCATAGTGTTAGCCACTCTCCATTCATTTTGCATTAGGAATAGGGCAGTGGGAGTCCCCTCTCACTGCAGTGTTCAATTTACTAAAGCATTGAAATTTACCAAACAATTAACCAAACTAGCAAAATAATGAAAAAATGCCAGAAAATACTGAAAAAGTCAGTAAGTTTCCTCATTGTGCAAATGGATATGAATGACCTGTTTCCATTGGAAACAGCTTTCAATACGATTGCTCATTTCAGGCCTACCAGCAAACATTCTCCAATCAAGTCCCGTTCCAGATGGCTTCTTCAGCTTTTCCTATACATGAGGCCGGGGTGGGGGGGGGAGGGGGAATGCTGTAGGATCTGCAGCTCCTAGGCTTGCCTCTCTCTTCTCTGGCCTGAATGGGGCCCACAGCATTGTGGTTCTTGTCATGACTACTGCAGTGGTGGGGGAGATGGCAGGAGCTGTATTTGCACAGGGATCCCAGGCAGAAGCACAAGAGTAGACAGTGTGTAATTCCTCAGAGGCCAGCTGGGTCCTACAGCTCCCAGCATGCCTTTCTCCAGGTAGCTCTGTCAGGAATGTCCAACCAAGTCACAACATTATCATGGAACATTCCAATGGTTTGGAAAGCACGCTTCCTGAATGTATTTGTGGGTTGTCATTCATACACAATTCAGAAATAGTTTGATTAAAAAGTCCATAGTCCACTAAATGCTGAGTACCAAGAAAGCAAGTAAATCCGGTGTTTTTGTGTGTGTGTAAAAGTATGTCATGCTAGTAATTCTAATCCAACAAACCAAAGGAACACCTCCTTTGTAAAATATATCACATATATTTATTACATCAAAAGAAAAAGCAGCATTTGGTAGTAGAAAACAAGAGCAGCAATCAGTGAAAGGAATAGCTTTAGACACTAAAATTCCTAAATAATCTATAAGTGTCCTGGAATCAAGAACAAAGTCTTAGGTAAACTCAAATGTTACTGTACTTTGCATTTAAGAAATAATTTCCTAAAGAACTTCAATCAAGGTGGAACAGCTGATGTAACAATCCAATGTGTCAACTGTGTGAATTGTTTGAAAATTAAAGATTGTCAAGATCATAAAGGGTAATTTCAGACATTACAAAAACACAGTTCACCACAGTGATCCCAGTGGATCCCGTGTGGTTGCAGCGTTTCCGTGAACGTTTGTTTGGCCCCAGTCAGATGTTCACCACAGTGAACACCCGGTCAGGATCAAACTTGACCATGGTTCTGGACCTCTGGCTGGCCGGAGGTCCAGAACCGTGATTAGACTGGCCACGATATGGGATGGGCCAAAAGTAACGTGTGTTACCTTGGCCTATCCCGGATCATGGCCCCGGCCACGATACGGGATCGGGCGCAGTGGCTGCATGGCTGCTGCACCGGCCTGTCTCCCCGAGGACGGGTGGCCGTGGGAGCAGGGGGGGGGCAGGGTTGTGTGGCTGCATGTCGTACTGCGCAGCCCCGCCCCCTCCAGAATTCCCCAGCTTGATGGAGCCGGCACGTCTAAAGGACAGCCAGCTTCATCACGAATCGGGATCTGAGAGAGAGCCCAGTCCAGGATTCAACGTGGCGAGCCTCCGTCTGAAATTACCCAAAGATAAAATATTTCATATTAGGGATTTTATAAATTGTAATACTTCTAATGTAATATACGCAATATATGCAATTAAATGCCCATGTAATAAAATTAAATAGGCAAAACTTCCAGGTATTTAAGAATTAAAATAAATGAACACAGAAGTAAATTAAAAACCAAAACCCCAAATGTTCCATGATAAAGCATTTTAATTCAGAAATAATTTGATTAATAAACCCATAGTCTGTTGGGTTCTGGGTTGGGGAGGTCCGCAGGGGACCGCGGATCTGGCACTAACCCTCGCTACCTTCCCTCCTGACTCCTTAGCCCAGAGGGAGGCTCACACGTGGTTCCAAGAAAGATTCCCCTCAGGTTATTGGGTGGCCAAGCTCTCACAGGAGCAGGGGCCGTATCATCATCGGGGTATGATCAGTGGATTGTAGGAGCAACCCTCTGGTTCCCTATGCAGGGTTAACAATTCCCTGCCCCTTACACAACCACCCCCCCCTTGCAAACAGTGACCTAGAAATTAGGAGTGCGTTACCCGGGATATAGTGAAGGTTGGGGTTGTAGTACCGGGGTCTGGTACGGGCAGGGAACAGCGGATCACACAGGAATAGCGGGGAACGGTTACCAGGATACAGCAGGGGAGACACCGCACGTGCACCACTCACTCGCCTCCTCACAATGTGCCCACCTCCTTCGCCTCACTTCCTCCTTGCCCACTCCCCCTTCCTCAAGACACTCACTCACCACACTCACTCTCCGCTCACACGCCTTTCGTTCCTCGCTCACACTCTCGTCTCGCCTTCTCACGGTTCTCCTACGATCACCCAGGGGCCAGCCTCACAGTAAACTGATCGCCGGCAATGCTGCACCCGCACTTCCTGGTTTAAATCCCTCTTGCTCCGCCCTTCTGACGCTGTGCCTGCAGGCGTGCCGAACGTCGCGTCGTTATTGCTGGCTCCGCCCCCGACGTTGTCTGCTCCACCGCGTCCCCGCCGACAGGATTCAGCTCAGTCTCTGGTGCGGTGGGGGCCTTCGGTTCTTGCAAGGTTTCTCCTTTGGTTCTCTGCTCTCCCTGGTTCTGGTGTTGGGGGCTCGGGGCGGTATGCCCGATTGGTTTTGGGGGCTCGACTGCCTCAGTCCCCTTGGGATGGGGTCTCGCTTGTTGGGGAAGGGCCCTAGCCCTGACAGCACTCCCCCTCCAGGGTCCTTGGCGGAAACGACGAAGAGAAGGGGGTCCAGGTTTAGAAGGGTATTGGCGGTGAAACCTATGAACCAAACGGGGGGCATGCACCAGGGTGGCGGGCTCCCAAGAACGATCAGCAACACCATACTCTTTCCAATCGACTAAGTAGAACAACTTGCCACGGGTTCGTTTAGAGTCTAACAGGGCACGAACTTCGTACTCTGGTTCTCCTTGGATCTCACAAACAGGTCCAGGCGGTGCGGCTATCGGGAAGAGAGGTGGGTTGAAAGGTTTAAGTAAGGATACATGGAAAACAGGGTGGATTTGAAGCGTAGGGGGAAGGGTAACATGATACACCACAGGATTCACCTGTCGTTCTATGGGGAATGGCCCCATGTAACGATTATCTAGTTTTGACGACGGACGTAAGGACTGGTAATGACGTCGATCCACCCAGACCATGTCCCCACTTGATATAATGGGGCCGCCTGCCGGTGTTGATCCGCGGCCTGTTTATACCGCTGGCGGGCCTCTTGTAGCGTCTGACGGGCATAGGCATGACAACGTTGAAGGGTTCGAATCATGGCTCCGGCGGCTGGGACATCTATAGTTGGTTCCTCTGGGAGAACGAGTCGGGGGTGAAATCCACAAGACACAAAAAAGGGAGAGGTGCCGAGTGCTGCATGGGGGGCATTATTGAAAGCAAATTCTGCGAGCGCGAGGTATGTAACCCAATCATTTTGGAGATAGTTAACATAACACCGAAGGTACTGTTCGAGTGTTTGGTTCGCTCTTTCTACTTGCCCATTTGCTTGGGGTCTATAAGCTGTGGTAGGGGCAAGTTGGGTCCCTAAGGTAGAAAACAACGCCTTCCAAAAACGAGATGTGAACTGCGATCCCCTATCGGAGAGTAAGGTCCGTGGAAGCCCGTGGTGTTTGACAACATGCTGTAAAAAGAGTTGTGCTGTTTGCTTGGTGGTGGGGAGCCCCCTGCAAGGGACAAAATGGCCTAACTTTGTGAACTGGTCGATGATCACAAAAATCATGGTATACCCCTGCGACGGGGGTAGCTCCACGATAAAATCGATCTTTACCCGTTGCCATGGTCCTTGAGGCAAAGGCCCAAGTTGTAGAAGTCCTACAGGTCTTCGGCGGGGAATCTTAGTGCGACAACATGTTGCGCACCCTTGAACATATTTCCTGGTATCTTGCCTCATAGTGGTCCACCAAAAATGTCTTTGTAACAGACGGAGGGTGCGGCTCTGTCCCGGGTGCCCTGCAAGTGGGGCATCATGGTGAGCCCACAAGATTTTTTGGCGTGCGGCCTGGGGTACCACAATGCGACCTAGATGCATAGGTAACCCGGTGGATGGAGATTTCTCTAGCTCTCGAGTGAGGGGATCTTGGGCGGCCCAAGTACGTAATTGTTGCATCATAAGCCCCCCGGCAATAAAGGCTTGTGGTTTTAGGAGGGGTTCCCCCCTAGAATCAAGTTCGCTGGGCTTTTCTTGGCAGCGCGACAGCGCATCTGCTATTGTATTTAATTTCCCTGGACGATAAATGATTCGAAGATCGAAATGGGCAAAAAAAAGGGCCCACCGCGCATGGCGTGCATTCTGAATCCTTGCCGTCTGGAGGAATACTAAATTTTTATGGTCCGTAATTACCTGTATTGGGTGGTGGGCGCCCTCTAGGAAGTGACACCAAACCTCGAAGGCCGCCCGAATGGCTAATAATTCCCTATCGAGCACCGTGTAGTTTCTTTCGGCAGGGGTTAACTGACGAGAGTAAAAGGCACATGGCTTAGGAGTGTGCCCTCCTTCTCTGGGTTGGGAAAGTACTGCCCCTATTGCTACGCTGGATGCGTAGCAATATTGTCGGTCTCTACAATAAAAGGTTTTGTAAAGTCAGGATACTGGAGTATAGGGGCACTCGTAAAGGCCGTCTTTAATCGTTCAAACGATTCCTGTTGGTCTGGCCCCCATACATACGGTTGACCCTTTTTCAAAAGAGTGGTCAACGGGGCCGTGATTTCCGCGTATTGGGGAATGTAGTGTCTTTAATAGTTCGCGCTCCCAAGGAAGCGTTGTAGGGGTTTGACGGCCGGGGGCGCGGGCCACACTTGGATGGCGTCTATCTTGGCAGGGTCCATCGTGATACCTTGTGCGGATATTATGAACCCGAGAAATGGGAGTTCCGTTCGATGAAAGGCACATTTTTCCATCTTACAATACAGATGGTGCTGTCGGAGCCTCCAAAGGACGGTGCGTACATGCTGCACATGCTGGTGTGGCTCTGGAGAGAAAATAAGGATATCGTCCAAATAGGCGATGACAAACTGGTCTAAGATGTCTCTAAAGATATCATTAATCAAGTGTTGAAATGCAGCTGGTGCATTTGCGAGACCATAGGGCATTACCAGATATTCAAAATGCCCGTACCTAGTACGAAAGGCAGTCTTCCATTCATCTCCTTCTTTTACTCGCAGGAGGTTGTAGGCTCCGCGAAGATCCAACTTGGTGAAGATCGTGGCTCCTTGTAGCCTGTTAAGTAACTCTGGTATAAGCGGAAGGGGATATCTGTTCTTTACGGTTATAAGGTTGAGTCCTCTATAGTCAATACATGGCCTCAAACCCCCATCCTTTTTCGGCACGAAGAAAAGCGGTGCTCCTCCGGGCGAAGTGGAAGGTCGAATAAACCCCTTCTCCAGATTATCATCAATATATTCCTTTAAGGTTTTTAGCTCTGGTTCGGATAGCGCATAAATCCGCCCGTACGGGGGAATCGTGTCTGGTAGCAAGGTAATAGCACAATCATAGGGTCGATGGGGAGGTAATTCGAGTGCTTCTTGTTTTCGGAAGACATCCCTGAGGTCGGCGTATTCGATGGGGAGGTCCGTGCCTACAGTGGTTGCATTGATGGAGCCTCTGCTTTCTATTTGTGGCGGGGGCGGTTGGCAACAGGTCTTACAAAACGAGGACGGAAAGGATACCCCTTTGCCTTCCCAGTTAATTAAAGGATTATGCTTCTTCAGCCACCGAATTCCCAGCACTATTGAAAAGGCTGGAGTGCTGACCGCATCTAGTACGAACCGTTCCTGATGGTTCCCTATCCATCCTTCAATCTCTGGGGTGCCATGCGTCACTGGGCCCGAAACGAGGGGAGATCCATCGATAGCAAAGACAGCTTCGGGGTTAGTCTTGGGGATAAGGGGGATTCCATACTGCTGTGCTACTCGTAGGTCTATAAAGTTTCCGGAGGCCCCTGAGTCAATAAGGGCTGGTAACACTATTGCTCTACCAGTCTGAACCTGTAGCATCACAGGGACTTGTACTTGCTCCCCCCGTTGCCACGTAGAGGCAAGCTGATGACCTCTAGGGAGGGGGTAGTTCATAGAGGTTTCCGGGACGCCCCCTGTCCACCCCGGCCTCGTTCGTTTCCCGATCCCCGACGATGGGGAGGTAGTTGGGGACAGGAACTGGTAAAGTGTCCCGCAAGGCCACAATAGAAGCAGAGCCGTCCAGTCCGCTGTCACTCCTTTTCTTGTACATCAAGGGGTCCTTGGGATGCCCCGATCTGCATGGGCTCTGTACCTTCGGCTTTTGCTGTCCCTACATCAATTACAGGGCCCCGGGGAACCCAGCTTCGGCCAGTCTCCTGTCGTCGTTCTCTACGTCGTTCCGAGAGGCGTTCGTCAATCTGGCATGCCAAATTGACAAGCTCCCCCCACTTCTCTGGTGTTCCCGTTAAGGCGAGCTGATCTTTTATCTCGTCATGGAGGCCCTTGCAAAAAAGGACCTTCAACACCTCGTCAGCCCACCCTAATTCTACTGCTAGTTGTTGGAATCGAGTTACGTATTCCAACAAGGGTCCTTTTCCTTGTCTTAGCGTCATAATGGCTGCCTCCGCATCTCTCTTCCGATGAGGGTAGTCGAACAAGAACTGAAATTCGCGTAGAAACCCCTCAATGTCATGCAGAAGCGGGCTTTCTTTAAGAAGGAGAGGCGTCGCCCAATCCAATGCAATACCTTCGAGGTGCCCAATAATAAAGGTCACCTTAGCCGTCCCGGATGCATAGGTGTGGGGTTGAACCTGAAAAGCCAGTTTGCACAAGGCGAGAAACCCCTGGAAGTGTCTCTGATCTCCCCCAAACTTTTGGATGGGAGGATGCCGGGGTTCCCGCCCCTGGGTTTCCCCGTCTCCTACCAGGGGCGGGGGAGGCTGCTCGCCAACCGGGGGGGCCAGAGCTGCCACCCTACCCGGGGCTCCCTCACCTCTAACCGCCCCCTGCTCTTTAAGATCTTTAAGTTCCAGGGCCAAGGCCTGGATAGCCCGTTCCATCTCCGCCATTTGTTGAGCCAGATCCATGGTATCCATTGCCGGCGATACTGTTGGGTTCTGGGTTGGGGAGGTCCGCAGGGGACCGCGGATCTGGCACTAACCCTCGCTACCTTCCCTCCTGACTCCTTAGCCCAGAGGGAGGCTCACACGTGGTTCCAAGAAAGATTCCCCTCAGGTTATTGGGTGGCCAAGCTCTCACAGGAGCAGGGGCCGTATCATCATCGGGGTATGATCAGTGGATTGTAGGAGCAACCCTCTGGTTCCCTATGCAGGGTTAACAATTCCCTGCCCCTTACACAACCACCCCCCCCTTGCAAACAGTGACCTAGAAATTAGGAGTGCGTTACCCGGGATATAGTGAAGGTTGGGGTTGTAGTACCGGGGTCTGGTACGGGCAGGGAACAGCGGATCACACAGGAATAGCGGGGAACGGTTACCAGGATACAGCAGGGGAGACACCGCACGTGCACCACTCACTCGCCTCCTCACAATGTGCCCACCTCCTTCGCCTCACTTCCTCCTTGCCCACTCCCCCTTCCTCAAGACACTCACTCACCACACTCACTCTCCGCTCACATGCCTTTCGTTCCTCGCTCACACTCTCGTCTCGCCTTCTCACGGTTCTCCTACGATCACCCAGGGGCCAGCCTCACAGTAAACTGATCGCCGGCAATGCTGCACCCGCACTTCCTGGTTTAAATCCCTCTTGCTCCGCCCTTCTGACGCTGTGCCTGCAGGCGTGCCGAACGTCGCGTCGTTATTGCTGGCTCCGCCCCCGACGTTGTCTGCTCCACCGCGTCCCCGCCGACGGGATTCAGCTCAGTCTCTGGTGCGGTGGGGGCCTTCGGTTCTTGCAAGGTTTCTCCTTTGGTTCTCTGCTCTCCCTGGTTCTGGTGTTGGGGGCTCGGGGCGGTATGCCCGATTGGTTTTGGGGGCTCGACTGCCTCAGTCCCCTTGGGATGGGGTCTCGCTCGTCGGGGAAGGGCCCTAGCCCTGACATAGTCCTCTAAATGCTGATTACCAAGTAAGGACCAAATGAAACCATCAGAAAGTGAATCCAGTGTGGGGTTTTTTTTGGTGAAAGTATGTCATACTAGTGATTCTAATCCAGCACAGAAGTATAGCAGGCATCTTACAAAATGGAGATAGTCTTTGAAGACTTGGACGAGGTGCACATACAGTGACATACATGACATAGATCCATACACAAAGCCTATCAACTCAGCACACAAAAGCCTAAGGGATCTCAATGCCAACTTTGATTTAACAGAAATCTGACAACTCCAAACTTCTCTACCATGACTGCATGGAATGTGGTCTTATTTACCCCAAGGGTGGGGGCATAGCTAAAATAGGTGCAGTGGGTGTAGTCACACTAGGGCCCATGAGCCTGGGGGGGTCCACACACAAGTAGAGTGCATATGCACACTAGGGATGAAACAAGAATTGTGAGAATCAAGAACTGTCAATGAGATCTCAAGAAGATCTCACTAACAGTTCAAGATCTCACGAGCTTCTAAATATTTTTTTTTAAATGCTCTGCCCATGCACAAAATGCCTGCTATGGCTGTTCTGTACATGTGTGGCCCTTTTCCAAGATGGTGCAAGCTGCAACGATGCCATTTTGGAAAAGGGAAGCTGGTCTGCATATGCACAGGATTGACTTCCCTTTACCAAAATGGCACCAACTTGGGCTGCACCATCTTGGAAAAGGGCTGTACATGAGCAGAACGTCTACACTGATCATTTTACACATGCACAGAGAGTTTTAAAATAATTTTCGGGAATCTCAGAAGAAT
Source organism: Sphenodon punctatus (assembly GCA_003113815.1). Taxonomy (NCBI): domain Eukaryota; kingdom Metazoa; phylum Chordata; class Lepidosauria; order Sphenodontia; family Sphenodontidae; genus Sphenodon; species Sphenodon punctatus. The sequence goes on along the minus strand of QEPC01009431.1, from coordinate 1,933,878 downwards.
GATGTCGAGAATTCTTGACTTGTTCTTGCTCTCAAAAAACTTATCAAGAGGCCCATTCTCAACGAAATTTGCAAGATCAAGTTTCAGCCCTAATGCACACTGAAGTGGAGGGCCAACAGCAGGGTGGTGGGGGCCCATTCCACCTTCTGAAGCAGTGCCCATTCCCACCTAGCTACTCCCGTGCCTATGGGCATTCTTTTCACAGGTCTCCTTTCTCAGATAGATTGATTTTTCTTTTCATCAATGTTTGTGTGTGCAGCGGCGTAGCTACCGTGGGGGGCACATTTGCACCCGGGCCCTGTCCTGGGGGGCCTGTAGGCAGGGCCTGCCCCCTCACCTGCAGCAGCGGTGGTGGCAGCAGGAGGGGTGAGGAAGGCGGGAGGGCAGAGGAGCCGGCGGCCAGGAAAAGAGCCCGGCAGATCTGCACCGGCTCTTTCTCCGGTTCCTCCACACTGCGTCTCCCTCGCCCCTCCTGCTGCTGCCAACAGCAGGTGAAAATGCAGCGTAAGTTCTTCTGCTGCTTCCCCTCCCTGGCTCCAGTCCCTATCCCTCACCTGCCTCTGCCTCCTAGTACAAGCAGCTCCTGCCCATGTGCTGATCAGAAGGTTGCTACCTTGTAAAGAAGGTTCTTCGAGATGGCTCTTAACATTCTCACAACTGGGTTGTGCGCGCTCACCCTATTCAAATAATAGACCACATGATGGTCTCGAGCTCCTCTAGTATAAAAAGCACTCTCCCCCTCAGAATGACAGTTCCTTCCAGCCCTTTCTAGAAATATAAGAAAAAAATTCCATGTGGGGTAGAAGGGTGGGTGCTGTGAGGATGTTTGGAGCCTTCTCAAAGAACCTTCTTTACAAGGTAGCAATCTTCTGTTCTTCGAGTGGCTCCTCACATGCTATTTTTACATGGCTCTGCTGGGTGGGAGAGGTCCATGGGGGGGGCAGGGTTGTGTGGCTGCATGTCGAACTGCGCAGCCCCGCCCCCTCCAGAATTCCCCAGCTTGATGGAGCCGGCACGTCTAAAGGACAGCCAGCTTCATCACGAATCAGGATCTGAGAGAGAGCCCAGTGCATGGACAGGGCATGCACATGGCTGCAAATGCATCCCCACTCACCCCCCACTCATCCACACCCACGGAGTAACCGCTGTTTCCCCCAGTTGCTCCATGCGTGCGGATGAGGGGGTGTGTGAGTAGGGATGCGTGTTAGGCGGGCATCCATGCACCCCCACACACCATGGGTGCGTGCACCACATTGTTCACAGGGGGCTCCCCCACCCATGAACACACAGAAATCTGCGTGTTCATGGGTGGGAGAGGCCCATGTAAAAAGGGCCACATTCTCACAACTCTCTTACTTATACTATCTTAGGTAGGAATTTAGGATGTAAAGCAATATCTATTCTATCTTGGAAAATAAATCTGCAAATATGGTTCTGAGATTATTATGGCTGTTATTTCACTAACTTTTCTTAATGAAGCTATTGCTAACAGGAATACTGTCTTTAAACCCACACCCTATAACCAGTTCATTTGCACTCCCATATAATCAATTCATGCTGCCCCGGGGGCACAAATTAAATAGTTAGGGGGCAGCATGAACTGATTATGGGGGCATATATATATAAAATCATTTCATGACATAATGCACTTAATAAGCTAGCTGCATTTTGGGTGTCTGGTGTGTTTGATAGCAGCAGACTGGTCGCACCGCATGCGACAGGCGGCACCATCAGCAGGAAGCAACAGGCCCTGGAGGCCAGGCTGGCTAAGCTCACCCCCTCCTCCAGTAAGGCAGTGGATGCAGTCAGTCTCTCTGTGCCTGCCTCACTGCCCGCTTGGCTGCCCCTGCAGTGGAACCACTCCTGGGGAGTGGTGGTAGACGCTCGGCTGGGGAGGTGGGAAGCATTGGGAGGCCATGCTTGTCTATGACCACAGTTATAACTCCTAGCCGCTGGATTTTGTATATTTAGAAGCTGTCAGCAGGCCCCGCCCCATCACTTAAGCTCCATCCACTTTGGGTTTTTGGTGCGCACTTGCACGTGCGCACATGAGGGGCCCAAAACTGAGGCTTGAGCCCGGGCTCTTCTCAACCTTGCTACATCCCTGCGTGTGTGTGTGTGTGTGTGTGTGTGTGTGTGTGTCTATATATACAGACACACACACAAATTTCAAAGAATGTGAATTAAGATTGCTATACTTCCCCATTGCAATTTTGTTAGCCAATCTATACAAAGACAAGAAGCACACTCTTAAGATTCAAACTGCTCTCCCACACTTTATCTTCCAGCACTCAGCAATATATCCCCTTATTACTAAGCATCCTCACCCTAACTTTAAACAGACATTCTAAAAGGAAAGAACAGGAGAAAGAGAAAGGAAAGAGACAAGGAAACATTAACTCAGGGGGCACAGAATGCAGTGCAGCTCATACAAGGAAAGGAATAAGAAATTCTGAGGGCATCTTCACATGAAATTATTCAAGGAAAAAGTTCATTTGTGCGGTTGCTCATACCCAGCGGTCACTTGACAGCTTAGTGTGTGGTAATTTACCTTAGGAAGGATAAGTACTACATGTACTGTATCTCAGTCTGGGGTAGTTTACTCCTGGGTAAACCTGTTTCATATAAATGTATCCTCCAAATTAATGCCTTTCTGGGGGATGTACAACAGCCTTAATTTGCACATGGCATATTTTGGGTGTTGACATGTTTAGTAGTAAACACAGGGGATGTATGAGTGTTAAACAGGTAGTGAAGCAGGACGAGACCCACTATGCACAAAGCAAATTCCTCATGTCTTGAAATGCTTCCTATAGCTGCATCAGCACCACTGCAGTGCAGTCACACCAGCTACATTGACATATCTGCTGTGCTGTGCTCCTTCCTCACCTATGCAGCTTACACAAGGAATGCTAACCTGACACTGCCTTGTTGTCACCGCATAGACAAGGGATGTCTACATGTGTTTCTACAAGCACAAAGTAGTAGGCTGACAAATTCTTTCATTAAAATGAGTCATATCAAAATCATTTTGCATTGGGTTTGAAATGTGCACCTAATCTTGTACTAAACTAAAATCAGGTGCCATTTTCCCCAATTACAAATGGAATTTTACTATAAGTTTGACAGACTATCTATATGTAGCTCCCTTATAAAGCTGAATGCATTTTTTAAAAAATTCTTCACTTTTGTAAAGGAGTCCAAAACCAGTATTCAACATGCAGTTTGACCTGTTTTTATCAGGCCAGGACTTAAATTACATTGGGGGGGAGGGATGATTTAAAAGGGAGGATGGGTTGGGGGATAAGGATTAGGTGGGAGGTTGTTGGAGGGTAGGAGTGGGTTGGGTCTTGGGGGGGATTGTATTTAAATGTTTTTATATTGTATTTTATACATTTTTGTAAGCCGCCCTGAGCCTTCTGGGAAGGGCAGGATATAAATAAATAAAATAAAATAAAATAAAATAGATGGTTCCGGGTTTCCTACAACCCAGGCTGGGTAACAACTCTCACCACCAAATTTCTCCTTTGGGAATTTTAGGCCATGTCATTCCTTGCTTTGCTCTCTTATTACAAAGATCTCATTCCAAGAAGCAGGGTATACTCTGCAAGTTACAGCAGGTGCTCCCTGATGGCCACTGTAGCCAAACCCACCAGATAGCGACTCCTGACTTTAATGTATGCCTAATTTATCAGGCATACATTACAGACAGAACATGGCAGGAACAGAACATGTCTCCATGCCATACAGGCATGGACAGACCATGGCAGGAAATAAATTAAGGTTCCCCTTATATGTAGAACCTATGGGCCTTTGACTGCAGATCAAAATTTGCATTTCTTTCTTGTGGCCCAGCAGCTTCTAAATAGGGGGTGTGCATGTCGTTTTCATTATATCAATAACGAATTTTTTTTTTGTCATTTTTGCTATCGTTATTGCAATAACAAAAATGACAAAAAAAATAATAACGAAACCAATAATGATAACAAAAGTAGTTATTCACTTCATTATTGCCTGGAGTTGTTTTTTTGGAGAGGGGAGGAGGAAGTAGACATCTCAGAGCCAGAAACAGTGTTGAACTCTTGAACTGGGAGGGGAAGGACCTGATGGATGTATCTCTGGCCAATGAGCAGCACAAGCAGGTGCCAGCTGTTGAATGGCACCCTGTGATTCCTCAATGCCTCTGCTTCCCAGAACCAATCAGGAGGGCTCTGGGGGAGGGCACTGCAACCCTTTATATTGCAGGGCTGGGATGTTTCAGTGCTTCTGTTAGCTCTCGCTTTGTCAGAGTGCGTTTCCAGAAGCTGGTGCTTGCACTAATCCTCCCGTATACAAATATATCCCTTCCCTACCACTGAATCCTTATTCCTTACATTTTACCTTTTCCTTTCCCCTGCCTGTTTCCCTCTGTAGAGATAGATAGATAGATAGATAGATAGATAGATAGATAGATAGATAGATAGATAGATAGATAGAGTGTTTTCAGACGTGACAGGGCGGCTTCGCCCCGTCCCGAAAACAACCCAGAGATTCCCCGCCGGGATCACCCAGGCACAGCAAACAGACGTGCCGGGGATCCTGGTGGGGAATCACGGAGGGGGCGGGGCCGCGCTGCGCAACGTGCAACCGCACGGCCCTGCCCCCTCCACGCTCCCTGGCCGCCCGCCCTCTGGGGAGATGGGCGGGCGGCGAGGCCAATGCCGCCGCAGCGTCTGGCCAAGTTCACCACGGCCTGGAATCCCGCTGGGGATTCTGGGCCGTGATAGCCGACCAGACGTTACTTTTTTTTTATGCCCGCCTGGAATCAATTTCACCATGCTTCAGTCGATTTTTGTGCGGGTAGCCCGGGAAGCGTGGTTGAAATTGACCCCATGTGGGTATTCAGTGTGGTGAACATCTGGCGGCCACCGAACAGACATGCAGAGCACAGTGACCACATGTTCAGCGTGGTTCACTGTGATCTCGTCACATCTGAAAATACCCATAGATAGATAGATAGATAGATAGATAGATAGATAGATAGATACCTCTGACTTTTCCTTTTCCCTTTCCCTGTCTGTCTCCTTCTGTCCATATTATGGAACCACGCTAGTGGCTCCATTAGTTAAGGTGCAGCTAACGTTCTGTATTGAGAGTTCCATTGACTTCAATGGAGTTTCCTGGGGCAAATTCTTCTGACTTGCAACCCTGAAGTTGACGGGGTTTTCTCTGTGAGCATACACTTATAGTTACAGATAGGTGCATAGGACAGATATTGAGTATGCTAAGTATGTGCTTTGGTCCAATATTTCATGTTAGATGAGGTGTCAAGATGTCCCTGGCATTTAAAAAGCACTTGCGCTTGCTGAGGGAGCAGGAGGGAAGAGGAAGTGGATGAGGTGGCAGGGCTGGGGGGTCTGTGAGAGGAGGGGACTGAGGGAGCAGGACAACTTGGGGGAGGAAGCAGCAGGGGGAACTCTGTCGGGGGAGGGGGGAACAGGAGGGCGGTCTCGGGGGGAGCGGATTGAGGGAGCAAGAGGGGAATCTGGGGGGAGGGGGCTGAGGAAGCAGAAGGGTGGGCTTTGTGGGGACAGGAGGCTGAGGGAGCAGGAGTGGGGCTCTGGGTAGAAAGTAACAAAAATGTACATTTTACTACAATCCCTCAGTCTCAGCAACTTCTATCAAATCACTAATTACTTTTTCAATCTACTTTTTAAAAAACACACAAATTAGATAAACAAAAAACCTACTGTTTTACAAACTTCGTTAAGGCAGATTCATACCAAGCAAACTTTAACAAATCTAGAAATTGTGTGTTAAGCCTCCTGCCTTAACTTTCACACCATGTAAGCAGTAAAGATGTTGTATGGTTTCGCATACTGTGCTCGCTTACAACTTAGGCTCCATGCACCCACACTTTGCCTTGGTCTTTCAGCTCCAATCCTCTTCCTTTATTTATGATTGCCCGCTTTAATGCCCTCCCTACGGCAATATTTGCAGGCCGTTTATATGGGTTGGATTTTGATAAAAGGGTATGCCCATTTAACAATCAGTCAATTGAGACTACTGATCATCTTCTCTTTAGTTGTCACCTATATGATCAGCTTCGTGAAGAATTTCTGTCTCCATTATTGAGCCAGCACCCAGGCTGTCTGATCATGGTCTTTTATATTTGGCATTATCTGACTCACAATCAGAAATTACGCAGGCAGTGGCGACATTCCTAATTAGAGCATGCCACCTTCGGCAGTGCTTTTTGACATTTAAGATCCCCCCTGATTCTGTGGTCTTGGGTTGAAATATGTTTCCGTGGGTAAAATTGTGTTAAGCATTTATTATTGTGTAATTTATTATTATTATTTTTATTGAATTACTTGATGGTAGTTTTTTTGTTGTATGATGGTGGTTTAAATTTTTTTTTTTCTGCAACAGCCTTGTGCTACACATTATTAAAATAAACTTAACTGAACTGGACATCTTTACTGCTTACGTGGTGTGGAAGTTAAGGTGGAAGCTTTAACACACAATTTCTAGGTTTGTTAAAGTTTGCTTGGTATGAATCTGCCTTAACTAAGTTTGTAAAACCGTAGGTTTTTTGTTTAGATATAGATATAGATATTAGTTGTATATATATAAATTAGATATTTAGATACTAGGCTGTTTTATTATATATATTAGGATTATAGGATAGGAATCTTTTGTATTATACATAGGTTAGGTGTATCTTAGATTCTGTATATATTATATAAATAAAACTACATATTGTGTACAGTGTATTGTGTGCAGTTCTTTCTGCATCACAATGAGAAGGGGAAGGAGTTCAACTGCTGACAAGTCGGGGGCAGGTGGCTGGGTAGATGGTGTGACCATGGCCGTGGTGCGCGTGGGCAGGTTGACCATTCTGCCAGTGCTGATACTTCTGCCACTGGTGGCAGCCCACCACCCAAGATTAAGAGACCAGCATTTTTCACCCCCAAGCTGCAGGTCTTATCAGGGGAAGAGGCAGCAGAGATTATTGGAGGAAAGGCATCTGTAGAGGGCAGGGAGCCCCAGCTTTCCACTAGCACTGACACTGGAGGAGGGAGCAAAGGTGGGGTGCAGCAGCAGCAGTGCACCCCTCCTGAAGCACCACTAGCAGCAGTGATATTGCACTGGGGACAGCTGATGCGGGGAGGAATGATGGTGCTGTCGATGTGGGTGCTGTTGCTATGAGTGATGCAGGGGCTGGGGCACCCAGCTCTCTTGTTGGGCAGGCTTCCCCCTCTGGCACCACCCTCCATGATTTGGGGGAGGACTTATTTAAGGACATCCCAGTCCTTGGCAGCAATGCGAGCATCCCATTATTCTCATTCTCCCCCAGTGTTTCTGTGAATAGCAACAGGACATCCTCTTCCATACTGCTATGTGGTGGCAGTAGCAACAGCAGCAGCAGCAGTTTGATCACAGGTGTCATGGAGCTGGGCAATGAGGGGAGTGAGGTGGAGGCAGAGGAGACTCCTGCTCGTGTTACTCCTCCTGTGGCCCTGTTGGGGACAGAGGCAGTGGCCCCCAGCAGCAGTGGCATGAAGAAAGCAGGGCGCCCCAGGGGGCCTGTGTGGGACCACTTCAGGTCACTGAGGGCAGGTGACACCAGCGAGGTGGCCTGTGTTCACTGTGGAAAGGTGGTGAAATGTGGGGGGAAAAGCAAACCTCAGCAACACCGGGATGTTCTCCCACCTGAGAAGTACGCATCTGGCAAAGATGCTGGAACTGGAAGGGAAGTTAGGCACTGTGGACAGGAGTGGGTTCCCAATCCCTGCTGCAAGGAGCACACCCTCCTCCTCTTCTCATGGCAAGGGGAATGAGGCAGAACAACAGCCCTATCTCGAACCCTCTGTGATTAGCAGCAGGAGCGTCATGCCACTATGGAGGAGCTGGGATTTGGGCAGCTTCGACATGGAGGGTGTCCTCCAGCAGCAATCAAAATCACCAGGCAGGTGGGTGAGATGATTGTGCTGGATGACCAGCCCTTCAGCATAGTGGAGAACCAGGGATTCAGGTGGCTGTTGGCACTGCTTGCACCTAAGTACCAGATGCCATCACGCACCCACCTTCAGTGGGTGGGTGGTGCCCTCCCTGTACCAGGTAGCCGGGGGGTGGATGAGGGAGAAACCAGCCAGGGCAGGTGGGGCAGTTGTGCTTTTTACAATGGATATTTGGAGCAGCTGAAATGCACAACATGCCTACCTGGCCCTGACTTCTCACTGGTGGCAGCTGCAGGTGTCAAGAGGCGGAGCAGTACGTGGCAGGGGTGAGGGGGCAGGGTACAGGTGGATGCTGCTTCACACCCAGGTCATGGACAAGAGCCACACTGCCGCCAACATAAGGGGAGCCTTGGACACCATGGTGGAGGGGTAACTAAGTGAGGAAGCACCTTTCACCAAGGGGTTTGTGGTCAGTACAACTTGACCAACATGAAGAAGGCTGTGCAGGATGCCAGGTTCCAGCACATCCCCTGTCCTACCCACAGCCTTCACCTGGTGGTTAAGGATGCTCTGGCCCTGGGGGAGAACAAGGGAGATGGCAGCAGTATCCCCCTTACCCTGCTGATTGAGAAGGGCAGAAAAATCACAGGGTATTTTAATAGGAGTGTGAAGAGTGGGCACCTCTTGAGGGAGAAGCAGGTGGAGCTGGGGGCCCAGCAGCACTGCCTCATGCAGGACGTCAGTACGAGGTGGAACTCCACCTACCTTATGCTGGAGCATCTGGTGGAATAGCAGTGGGTCCTGCATGAGGTAGTCCTTGAGGGGGAGATTGGGGTGGTGAGGCCGCTAGGGTGGGAAGAATGGGTCATGATGGCCCAGACCGTGCACATCCTTAAGCCCTTTCAGAACGTGTTGGAGACTCTAATTGCAGCAACTTTCACCCTGAGCCAGGTCACCCCCATGGTCCATAGTCTGGTCAGACAGATGGCAGACTTCCTGGCTGACCAGGGGGGTGGGCGGAGTGGCACTTTGTACCAGAGGTGGTGGCCCTGGTATGAAGGTTGAAGGAGGGGCTCAAGATTTGCTTCGAACAGCTGATTGGGAAGGAGGTCTATGTTCTCTCCACCATGCTGGACCCCAGGGTGAAGACGAGTGCAGCATCTCACATGGCAGACTTCCACTCTGAGGAAGCATTCTCTGGTGGAGAGGGTGTGGGCATTACAGGGGGTTATATGGCAGCAGCAGCAGGGCTGTAAGGAGGGACAAAGTAGTAGCAGAAGGGAGGACATGCAGAGCACCCCCAGCAGCAGCTCTGAAAGCAGGGCCAGCAGCAGCAGCTCATTGGTGGCCAGACCCATCATCCACTGGACCACAGCAGGGCAGGCAGCATGGGCAAAGGCAATGGGGAGGAGGTTAGAAGTAGCAGCAGGCAGAGGCAGAAGGAGCCTGACAGTGCGGAATGGCAGTGGAGAAGTATCTGGAGGATCCAGTGTTCGATGACAGCAGCAATCCCCTGCATTACTGGGCGGAGAAGGGAACCATATGGCAGACCCTAACCAGGGTGGCACAGAAACTGGTGTCCTTCCCACCAACCAGTGTGCCCAGAGAAGGAGTCTTCACTCAGGCGGGGACATTGTGAATCCCCACTGCACGAGGCTGGGTACTGAGTTGGTGGAGCAGTTGCTGTTCCTGAAGGTCAACCTGCCACTGCTGGGTTTCGTGAGCTGGCGATGGACTCAGAGTGAGGGGGCAGTGGCACACTTGAGACTTCCCCCAGGTCTCTCTCTTGATGCCTCCTGCACCCACCCCTCTTGCCCAAATTCTGGATGGGGCTGCTGCGCCCCCCCCCTCTCTTTATTGTCCTCCCGTCCCTTCCAGGACAATCTTTCTCTTTCTCTTTCTTAATAATTCGCTCCCCCCCCCAGCAATATCTCTCTCTTTATTATTCTGCCCCCCCCAAGGCAATCTCTCCCTCTCTCTTTATTATTCCGCCCCCTCCCCAGGGCAATCTATGCAAGTTGACACCCTGTAACATAGGGTAGTGCCAACAGTTAGTGCCCGCCTGCCATTCCATCTACCACACATGGTGACATTAGACCACTCTGGGGCACACTCTTCAAGTTGAAGCCTTGACTTTGTGTCAGGTAGGGATCTGACAGCTGAGATTTACACACAGAGGCAGTGGCTGGACTGCACTGACCAATGCTACATGCTATACAGAACCAGAGAGAGAGGGAGACATGCTGCTAGAGAGAGAGAGGGTGGGAGACATGCGGATGGCCATGCCACCACCCGCCATACACAACCAGAGAGAGAGATGGGCTCCCCATTGCTAGAACAAAAGAGAGGGAGAGATAGAGAGAGGGGTGCATCCTGTCCAAACTGCCACCCGCCAGAACCAGAGAGAGACCTCATTGGCAGCATGTGCTCATGCTCAATGTCCACATCCAGAAGCAAACCTACCAGAACAAGACAGAAACACACAGCATATGTGCCTGTGTGCCTGCACCTGCTACCAATTGAATGAAGTGAGTCCAATCGCTCACTAATTCTCTCTCTCTCTATTTCTCCTCCCCATGGGTCAATCATTGAGGGACTTCCCAAGTCTGTCCCCCATGGGGCAATCTCTCTGTGAACTGAACACACCTTGCCACTTGAGGGCTTCAAAATGACCAACCAAAAAATGTAAGCAAGTATTATATATCACACCTCAGCTTCCCAAGACTGCCCCCTGTGGGGCAATCTCTCTGCGAGTTGAAGATGCCCCCCCTCCACTCGAGGGCTTCCCAAGGCTGCTCCCCGTGGGGCGATCTCTCTGTGAGAGTGGGCAATGCACCTGCTGATGCCTCTGCCTGTCACGGGAGGGGGGAGTATGGAAAGGGTTTTCAGGGAGGGGGTTGGGGGAAGATAAGACACCACACACACACCAGGAGGATGAGGCGGCTTGCTCTCGAGGCCAGTCTCTCATAAGCGATTACCGGCGGGGGCGTCAAGTCCCGCCGGTACTATTTATATCCTGGACCCTAAGGCTGTTTACAGGGTGGGGCTCTCCACCTGCTTCCCCTGTCATGGCGTGCTGCAGAACGTCTGACGTGGAGCGGGGGGCGGTGCCCCGCCCCCGTCTCCAGCCGCGGCATGGTTCCGCCCCCCGCAAAGCCCTGACGGCCCGGATCACCGCAGCTGTGATCACGGGCCTCTTCCTGACAGTACCCCCCCGTCCAAGCCCCCCTCCCCCCCACCAAGGTTCGTAGACCGGGTTTAGAGGGGTGACGGAGGTGGAATCTGCGAAGGAGGCGGGGAGCGTGGACATTAGTTGCAGGTTCCCAGGAGCCGTCAGCCGGCCCATAGTTTTTCCAATCAATAAGATAAAAAAGTCAGGATCCCGAAATACGAGAATCCAAGACATCTCGGATTTCGTATTCCGTGTCCTTAGGCAACAAGGTAGGAGGGGGGGAGTACCTCTTTGCCTGGCATAGGCCGGGGTTATGGCTCTTTTTAATAGAGAGACGTGAAAGGAAGGATGGATACGCATGTGAGCAGGTAATCCTACCGTATAAGTAACGTTATTTAGTTGTTGAATGATGGGGAAAGGGCCCATGTAGGCATCATCAAGTTTGGTTGAGGGCCGCAGGGAGGGGTAGTGGCGTTTTTGTACCCAAACTAGGTCCCCTACCTTAAAGGAAGGCCCTGGATGCCTTCGTCTATCTGCAAAAGTTTTGTACCGGGACCGAGCCTGTTGCAGATGGTGTAAGGCTACTTTTTGAGCTTTATGGATTCCTTGTACCAATGCACCGGCAGCAGGGACCGTAGTAAGGGGCGCCTCTGGAAAACAAAGAGGGGGATGAAAACCATAAGAAACATAAAAAGGAGAATTTCCTAGAGATGCGTTAGGCCCATTATTGTAGGTAAATTCGGCAAGGGGTAATTGGTCGATCCAATCATCTTGGAGAAAATCACAAAAACAACGGAGATATT
>QEPC01009431.1:1875110-1920355 GCA_003113815.1 Sphenodon punctatus | reverse complement strand
TTGTAAGGCTTTCACGGTAGTAGGAGTGGGCCATTTATTGATGGCTTCCAGTTTGCTAGGGTCCATGTGAATTCCCTGGGAGGAAATAATAAACCCCAGGAAGGGGACAGAGGAGGCATGAAATATACATTTCTCCAATTTGCAATACAATCGATGCTGCAACAACCATTTCAAAACCGAACGGACATGTTGAATGTGTTCGTCTAGAGAATTGGAGAAAATCAGAATATCGTCTAGGTAGGCTATGACATACACATCTAATAGATCTCTTAAGATATCATTAATAAAATGTTGAAACGTAGCCGGTGCATTCACCAGTCCATAGGGCATAACTCAATATTCAAAATGTCCGAACCTGGTGCGGAAGGCGGTCTTCCATTCATCCCCCTCCCTGATCCTAACCGGATTGTAGGCGCCCCTAAGGTCGAGCTTGGTAAAGACCTTGGCACCTTGGAGTTTCCCAAGGAGTTCAGGGATAAGGGGAAGGGGGTATCTATTTTTGACCGTAATCTGATTAAGGCCGCGATAGTCGATACAAGGGCGAAGGTCCCCCTCCTTCTTAGGGACAAAAAAAAGGGGGGCCCCTGCAGGGGAAATGGAGTGATGGATAAAACCCCTAGCCAGGTTGTCTTTAATATAAATCCTGAGTGTTTCCGTCTCACCTGGAAACAAGTTATAGATTCGACCATGAGGGGGTTCGCTATCAGGTATGAGGTCTATTGGGCAGTCATAGGGGCGGTGGGGGGGAAGCTCCGCTGCTTCACATTTGCTAAATACCATTGCCACGTCAAGATACTGAGGGGGTATCTGAATGTCTGGGGAGGTTACAATAGTTATAGGGGCAGAAACTGGATATGAGGGGGAAGAGACTAGGTGTGGGACACAGGAAGGGGAAAGGAAGCGGAGAGTCTTCATAACCCAATTAATACTAGGGTTATGTATGTGTAACCAAGGGAAGCCAAGAACAAGGGGGAACAAGGGAGAAGCTATAATGTCAAAATGGATCATCTCAGTATGGGACCCGTAGGCGCACTGCAGAGGGATAGAACACGTCCGTAGGGTCCCTGACGCGAGGGGGGACCCATCAATAGTCTGGACCACCTCAACAAAGGGTCGTGTTTGTAAGGGGATTTCGCGGGAAGAAGCAAAGGCGGCATCCATAAAATTCCCCGATGCCCCCGAGTCTACCAGAGCCCAGACTATAAGCGAATAGCCCGTAGACCATTGAAGGGTGAGGGGAATAGGGAGTTGGTTTACCAGAGGGGTTCGAGGACCCAACTGTAGGAGGGGGCCACAACGCGTCACCGGGAGGTTCCCCCCAACTCCCGGTCCCTGGCGTTTCCCGACCCTCCCGTGCGGGGCGGCTTAACAGGACATTCTCGAGAAAAATGCGTACTGGCTCCGCAATAAAAACAAAGTCGTAATTGGCGACGCCGTTCTCTTTCCTCGGGGGAGAGGGGGCCCTGCAGAGCCCCTATCTGCATAGGCTCCGGTTCCCCAGGACTCTTAGCAACAGGGAGGGAATTAATAGGACCCCTAGATACCCAAGCCCCCAAACCCCTACCTTGGTCTCTACGTCTTTCGAATCTCTGTTCTGTCAGGCATTCATTGATTTGGAGGGAAACACTAACCATTTCCTCCAAAGATTCCGGGGTCATGGTAAAACAAGCCAACTGATCTTTGATTTCATCGTTCAGTCCTTGGCGAAACATGGCTCGTAAGGCAGGATCACTCCACCCTAGGTCAAATGCTAGTTTCCTAAACTGGGTGATGTAACCTAACAAAGGTGTTTTACCTTGCCGAAGGTGTAATATTGCTTGCTCGGCATCCCTCACTCTATGAGGGTAATCAAAGAGGAAATAAAATTACTTCAAAAACCCCTTATAATCATGCAGCACTGCATCATCCGTTGCAAGTAGAGGGGTTGCCCAATCTAGGGCTATACTGCCTAGTAACCCCACAATATAGGCTATCTTGGCCTGGTCAGAATTATATGTCAGGGACTGGGTCTGAAAGGTAAGCTTGCACAATGCTAGAAACCCCTGACAAGCTTTCCTGTCCCCATAAAACTTATCGGGGCGGGGGGCCTTGGGCTCTCGGGGAAAAGGAGCCGGCTGCATATGGGTTGAGGTAACAGGGGCAGCTGCCCCTGTAGGGTCTCCCTCTTCCTCCATATGGGTTAGGGTAGTATCCTCGAGGGAACTCTGGAGCGTTCGGTATTTCGCTCTTAACTCCTTATTTTCCTCCCGGAGGTCTTGTACCTCCATGGTGAGGGATTGCACTGTTTGCATTAGTTCTTGAATTTGCTCGTCTGAGGCCATCTTCTTGGCCCAGAAAGAAGGGGGTGCCGGTAATTCTGTCATGGGAGGGGGGAGTATGGAAAGGGTTTTCAGGGAGGGGGTTGGGGGAAGATAAGACACCACACTCACACCAGGATGATGAGGCGGCTTGCTCTCGATAGTGGGTTGGCCTCCGGTAATAATGTCCCTCAAGTTGTTGGGTGGGCTTTCCCTCGTTAATGGAAGGCAACCCTTTTCATCATAGGGACTCGGAGAGCAAGCCAATTGCCCCAAGGGGTATAGGGGAGACACACGATAGGTATCCACACTATCGGGGGAGTATTCAGGACCCAGGAAACCGTGCCAGATAGTGGGGAGCCGGGGAAAGGGGGAGGGGAAGGTGCGAGGGGCAGGGTCACAGGGTAGTAGGAGGGGGGAGGAAAGGGTCTCACAATCCAGGGAAGGGGACAGGGAGACGGGATAAGGGAAAGACAAGTGAATTTCTAACCACAATACCAGGATCCCACAAAACATCAATGCTCTCTCTCTCTCTCTCTCTCTCAGGGGAACACGGATAGCACTCACTCACCACTCACTCCTTAGATTCACGCAGGGAAAGGGGATGGAATCCAGACAAGTTCTCTCTCTCCAAACCAAACCAGGGTCACAAGGCTCCAGGGGCCAGTCTCTCATAAGCGATTACCGGCGGGGGCGTCAAGTCCCGCCGGTACTATTTATATCCTGGACCCTAAGGCTGTTCACAGGGTGGGGCTCTCCACCTGCTTCCCCTATCGGGGTGTGCTGCAGAGCATCTGACGTGGAGCGGGGGGCGGGGCCCCGCCCCCGTCTCCAGCCGCAGCGTGGCTCCGCCCCCCGCAAAGCCGTGACAGCCCGGATTGCCGCAGCTGCGATCACGGGCCTCTTCCTGACACTGCCAGAGCCTCCCTCTCTGGCACACCCACACAGACACAAGACCTGTCCCTCCTGGGATGCTGTCTGCAAGTTGAGACCCCAGCACATCTTGGGGCTAATACACTACCTGTGCTGCTGCTGCTTCTGATGCTGTTCATGCCTGCCCACCCATCACCTGTCTGCCCTGCTCCTCCACTGCCACCTACCTGCTCCACAGCTGCCACCAACCCCTCCTGGGGTGCTGTCTGCAAGTTGAGACCCTGTCACATCTTGGGGCTAATACATTACCTGTGCTGCTGCTGTTAGGTAGGGATCCGACCAGCTGTATATATAATGAGATTCTCACACCTACCAGAAGAACCACAGAGGGATAACAGACTGGACAGGTCAAAATCAGCTGGTAACAAATATAACTTTTACAAAAAAAATTCTAAGCACTTAACTATGAATTATGTGCAAAAAGGGAGAGAAAAAAACACTTAGGATTCTTTGGCCCTGTCCCCTGGAACATGGGGGAAAGGGGACAACAGTCTGTGGGACAGAGGTGTAGGGACCTCTGTGACCTTTACCCCATGTCACCTTGCAACATCAAGGACCCCCAACATTGTTTCCTTCCAGTGCACCAGGGACTGACGGAACGCCTTGACAGCGTCCTTTTCAGTGCTGACGTATTCCATGTAAGTCTGCGCCTGCCACTCCCTTATCTGGAGCATCCAGAACTGCTCCACCAGATTTTCCTCCACATCCCTCGTGGTGGCCTGGAAACCCTCGAGGTACTTTGTCACTGTTTTCTTCAGTGACCCCTGAAATGCCCTCACTTCAGGGGTGTCCTCATCACATGGGGATGGGGAATCATCAAAGGAGCTGGAGGGAGAAGGACGGGGACGGTGCCTCTTCTGGCGCAATTTCCTTCTCCCCTTCACTTCCTGTTGTTCCCCCCTCCGAGTGCTGCTAGTGCCACCAGTGACACCAGACACACTCCTCTTCACCTTGATGAGGTGGACAGTCTCGATGTGGGTGATGAGCCCAGATATGATCCCCTGTGGCCCCCTCTTTATGTTTTTGTTGCAGATCTAAAGAACATAAAAAGACAGGAACATACCAAGTGCCATACTGGGTCAGACCAATGGTCTATTAAGCCCTGCCTGCATTCTAAGTGGCTGACCAAAGTCTGTCTCTGCAGGGGAGTTCCTAACAGGTCATAGGGCAATCCATTCCCTATTGTTCCAGCCCTTACCTTGCATTGTGCGAAGCCACCGTTTGGGGTATCGTAATGTTTCCATACTTCAGACCTTGTTGACCTGCTTTGGCTCTGGGAGGTCAGCCTTGATTTGGGGCTTTTACCACCAGCATCATCATCATCGCCCTCTCTGAAACAAGAACACATAGCTACATAATATTATGCAATCATGGTGCATGGTCCAGTCTTTCCCAGGCCAATACCCATTCTCTCACACCAAGCGGATGGATGGTGCTGCTGCCTCCTTGCCTCTTTCCCTTTCTCCCACCTACAACACCACCACCTGGGGTTGAGACCCTGGCATGTCTTGGGGTGCTGCTACTGCTGCTACTGCTCATGCCTACCTGCCTGCCTGTCCACCCGCCAGCCTGCTCCTCCACTGCCACCCGTTGGTGCCCGCTCGCTGATCCTGCTGAAAGAGCCTCTCTCTGGCAGACCCACAAATAACATACACAAATCCTGCCCTTCCTGGGGTGCTGTCTGCAAGCTGAGACCCTGGCATGTCTTGGGATGCTGCTACTGCAGTATCTGACTGCCCGCCCACCCGCTAGCCCACATACCTGAAAACTCACTCTGAAGGATCGTATTCTTCTTGTCCCCCCCTCCTCAAAGTTCTATGGAACACTAAATAAATAAAAACAAATTTTACAAACCTGGCAGTGTCACCTCCTCTGCCCTCCTACTCCTCTGGTGAGGATCCCATCTCCACCACCTCACGAGATGGTTCAGCCTGGGTCTCCATGATTTGTTCCTCCACCTTGATCTTCCTTCTCAGGTTCTTCCCGTTTTCTTCCATCCTCACACAGACACACGCAACCCACACACACACACAGCTAACTAGCCACAACAGACACACACGACCAGGCAGCCACACACCATGCCACCACCACACAGCCAATTGAGCTACCGTTTCTGGTTTTGATATCATTCCCGGTCTCACACGATAATGATACCAAAAATAAAAATTTTGTGGGCGCACGAAATATCAATACCAATAACGATTCCAAAAACAAAAACTTTATTTGAAATCGGCATCAATATTGATAACGACAACAACAAAAACATTATGTTTCATTAATAACAATAATGAAAATGACACACTTTAATAACAAAAACAATAACAAAAAACAAAAAACGACATGGAACCCTGGTGCACACTGCTACTTCTAAGTCATCAGTGTTTGATATGTATACCATCTCCCTGGAAACCTGTTCTTCTAGAAGTCCCACTGGAAGAGCCTCGTTTGATAGCTTATTTTTGGCACCATGACCAAGTCTTGATATCCAATTTCCATCCTACAAGTCCTAAACTGTTTCCTCACTAGCTGCTGACTGTCCTCAGTTGTCCATTCATAGTTTGATATTGAAGTGCAGCCTTTTCTACACACAACCCCAAATATACAAGAGTCTAAATCCCCAGCATTCTCCAAAACTGCTGTCTCAGTTTGTTTCATCTTAGTGCAGTTTTTGCCAATGGTTTTACAAAAAGCAAGATTAAAATACCATATTCAAAGTTATTTTAAAAAACTTTGATTTCCACCTAATTACAATTTTCCCCCCTTAGTCTTGTGTTGGCAGATCACAATTACTTAATGAATATAAAACAGGTTTTGTATTATTTGTTAAAAGGCAAATAAACTGCTTTCCTTGTTGCGATATATCTTTTTCCTCCATTAAACTGGCAGTTCTTGGCACAGAATTAACTATGCATCTGTAATGTCCCATGGAAACTTGGGTGCACTCATATGGTGCCATTTACAGCTGCCTGAGGCTTCGCTAAAGTTTTTAATGCATGTTTTTCTACAACATATTTGAGGGAAGAACATACTTCATGGGCGTTTTTAGATTAATTGATTACTCTGGTGCTGGCTGCACCAGCCTGTTTCACCCCCAGATGGCCTGTCCATCTAAAGGCGCCCTGCCAGGTGTGCAGGGAGAGCAGGCACGGAGCAGACTGAGGGTACTTTCAGACATGACGCTAACCACCCTTTAACCACCCTTGGTGGTTATTTATGCATGCCTATGCAGCCCTGCAACATGCATAAATAACCACCAAGGGTGGTTAAAGGGTGGTTAGCGTCATGTCTGAAAGTACCCTGAGTCTGCTCTGGGGCAGCCCTGGTGGTGGTGCTTGGGAACATCCTGGAGCGCCAGTGGCTAAGCAGGCCTGCCAAACCCAGGTCACTGGCCTCAAGTGGAGCAATGGTCTGTCTGATGTGCGGACCCACACAGCTGCTCCAATTCCAACTGGCTGTTGCCCTGGGCAACACCATAGCATTGTGGATGCTCTAGCCCACAACTCTATGGTGTGTGTGAGCGGGCACCACGTATGGGTGAGATTTTACCTTTGAGCGAGATTTCTAAAGCATTGAAAACCTGCTGGTGTCTGAAAAATCTGGGAGTCTCATTTATTTGCTCTTGAGTTAATTTTATTCTTCACCACTGTCAATAAGAGATGGATAAAAAATAAATTTTAAACGTTCAAATTCTGCTTTTACTTTGCCACATTTCTGATATATCAGTGACAATAAAAGGAAGAGTAAACAATAACTAGAGAATTATATATTTTTTTCACACTGCTAGATAGGTCCCTTTCCACACATAACTGAGAACAGTACAGAGAATACCTTTTGTTACTGTGAACATGCTAAAAGAATGTTTTTCTATTTCACAATCAGTGCATTTCACTGAGCTTTTAACTTCCAACATTTTTCACTTGCTTTCCTTGTACAAAAAGTGCCTGGCATTAAGTCCAAGTAAATTAGTCACAAGTTTCCTGTGTGCTGTCACCCAAATAATGTTCCCAGCATCAATGCAAATAATGGTAATTTTCTTATCTGATAATTGCTGGCTCCCTCGTATTCTCCTGCTGTGTGCTTTTCTTAAACCGCCAGCGTCGATGACATCAGCAGTTACAATTAAATGTAGTCTCGCTTGCACAATGCACCAAAAAGAGCTTGTAAAAAATGTTTCTGATAACAAAGAAGCTATTCACTGTCAATTAAACACATGCTTTCTGTCACTTAATGGGTCTCTTAGCAACATAATTTTTAAGAAAATACTTCCCTCAGATTCCCTCAGGGATGTGTTCTGCATTGCCAGACAAGCAGCAAATGCACTCGGTTACTGATTAGTGCTCAGCTGATCGCTTAACTATGAAATACAAGAAAAACTACGTCAGAATGACGGGAAGAGCCTGGCTTAAACTGTCTCCAGAAATACGTTCTAGTTAAAGATGGTGCTGCCCTTCACTTATCAGTATTATGTAGGACAAATAGTAGCTGACATGCCACGTTCCACTACACGCCACTTGCTGAGTTAAGAACGGAGAGTGAAATTTGTCAGGATGCAGAAGGCGGCCCATAGATTTTAAACATGGGCTTGGCCAGTCCTTGGGCAGATGCTTTAGTCACTGTGGGATTTGGCTAGTGGTATTAGACCAAACAAAAATCAAATGAGGAAGGATTTCTAAGTCTGCTACTCTTACAGCCTTAGAAGGAAAAGGGGCGTTTTCTCCACCCATAGAACCCTGATTGTTTGTACTCAGGACTGGAACGGATTGGCCAGGGACCACTATATAAGGCAGGAGTTGGGAACCTTTCCCCTCCTGAAGGCCACTTCGAAAATGAGTCCAAGCTCCATAAGCTGAATAGGAGTTGAGGGCAGGGGCAGCTAAGGGGTGTGCTCAGGATAGAGGAAGGAAAGGGAAGGTCCAGGGATCATGGCTCTCTGCCATGAATCCATCCCCTCTCCCTGAGTGCCCCCCTCGTTTCCCCCTGAGTTTGCTCTTTCAGTGCTTGTGGGTAGGGAGCACATCCAGGTATTAGAAAAGGACCAAAGGAAAGTACTGCATGGCAGATTTAGCCCATGGGCTGGAGGTTCTATCCCTCTGATTGTAAGGCCTGGGTGACAGCAAGAAGCTGCCTAAGCAATGTGATGAGTTCTTGCAAGACCTAAAAGCTGTTGTGTGTGCTCCTAGCCTTGTCTTTCTAGCCTTGCTCCTTGCCTTGCCCCTGTTCCTGCCTTGTCTTTTCCAGCTTCCTGGCTCTGGTCTGCTAGCTCCAGATTTGCTGGCCACGTGGCTCCTTGTTTGGTTTGACTCCATCTCTTCCCTCCTCGACTTTATCCTGGCTACCCAACCTTGCCTCTGGCAATGCCCTGATATAGTTCTCCATTCTGTCAAACCTGCAAGAATTTGGTGTAACTCCAATATACAGCAATGTAGAGAACCTGGCCTGGAATGTTCATTTCATTCACTAGTCAACAAAGCACATGTTAAACACATTCCTAATCAGGTAAAAGACACTTAACAACCCAAACCAACTCATGAAAAAATGCAAGCAAAAAGCCACTCTATTGGTGAAAACAGAGGTGCATGTAACTCCCCTTTAACATGGCTTTAGCATTTCGTACGCATGTTGCAGGCCTGTGTTGGCACCCTCTGCAGCCCAGTAACATGCATAAGAAATGTTAAAGCCATGTTAAGGTGCATGTCTGTTTTCACCCTATGATGGTTTGCTGTCTACCATTTGTAGGTGCTGAGTGCAGAGGCAGGGCAGGGGTAGATGGGCTGTGGGGTTGCACATCTACCCTTGAATCCCCATAGCCCATGTAAAGAGAACCTCATTGAAATTGACTGGATTCCGTTTAGAATGGAACAACTTGCAAGCTCAGACACCAGTTATAACAAATAGGCCTTCACCACCAGACAATACTGACTTTCAATTTTCTTCTTGGCTCTGTCATCTCCATCTCCACCACCCTTGGCTCTTCCCTTCAGTACTTGGGGACAGCTCCCAGCATGAGCCTGCTTTGCCAGAACTCCCACTTTTCGCAGTCTGTAGCAGAAATGAGGAAGGATTTCTAAGTCTGCTACTCTTACAGCCTTAGAAGGAAAAGGGGCCTAGTATACTGAGCAGCAGGCTATTAGGGATGTGTGAACAGAACGCGGTTCGGATGTTTGCACGTTTGGTTCAAAACCTGAGTTTGGGTTTGGTTGTTCGGTTCGGTGGAATTCAGTTCAGTTCGGTGGAGTTCAGTTCCGCCAAACTTGGCCAAACAGCCAAAAATAGCGCTATTGATACCGAAATCGATACCGAATTTGAAGATTTTTTTTCGTTATCGGTATCATTTGGCCCTGGGACCACCCGTGGTCTCCACCCCTGGTGCCAGAAAGTCTGCTCCACAGCTGCTTCTGCCTTCCAGTCACATTTTTCCCGCCTGAAGTCATGTTTTCCCCACCTCCGAACTCATCTGAACTCACCCGAACATGACCGAACTGTTCGGCTGTTTTTGAGTTCGGTTCTGACGTCTGAACAGACCGAGTTTGGGCCGAACTCTGAACATCCGAACTGCGTTCACACATCCCTACAGGCTATGGACTAAAGAGCTATGGCTTGCTCCATCACCTCAGTACAGTGGAAACTCCACAGGGACAGACTGAGAAGAACTCTGCCTCTGTGGAACTGGCAATCTTGTAAAAAAAATAATTAAAAAACAAAAATTCAGTCCCCCTTTTCTTTCCAAATACTGCTGGAAACAGTATCTATTGCTCCAACACTAGTCTCTTGGAAAGTTAGATAATTACACCAATGACATGAATGGCTCAGCTCCCATTGGCTTTAATGGCAGATGCTCCGCAAAGCTGTGTAATAGGTACTGGGAGTTATAAGCCTGTCTCATGCAAATTCCTTCCTTTCAATTTCCTTTCCCATTGTTCAAAGGGGTTGTGGCAGGGCAGAGCCTATAAAGACCACAGGCCCTTTAAGACAGCTAGCACCAACACTAAAGCAGTGTGAGCTAAACTACAGGCACTGACAGGATTAAGGAATCACACCTGAAAGGAAGCAGCTGGGGAAGTGGGCATGGCAGGAGCTAGCCCAAACTCTGATAAAGCTGAGCTAGAGCAGAAAGAGCTCAGTCTGCAGGAGGCTGCTGATCAGAGAGAAGCTCCTCCTGGATGTTGAACCTATGGATTAAGAGAGAACTCCTGATGCAAGACTGTGGCTTTTAGACGAGACAAGTTTGCGCATGATTGGTGGAAAACGCATGTGTTTTAATGTTCGTTTAAACAACTAAACCGTTTTAAATGCACATTTTCCATGATCGTGTAAAAGTCCAAACCAGTTTTAATGCGCATTTAAATAATGCACATTTTTTAAAAAACAGTTTTGGCATCCCCCGATCATCAAAGGGGCTCAAAACTGGTTTGGAATCAGACAAAAACACATTCAAAATGGTTTCGGCTTTTACACGATCATGGAAAATGCGCATTTAAAACGGTATAGGTGTTTAAACGAGCATTAAAACACGTGCATTTTTTACCAATCATGCGCAAAATGTGTCTCGTCTAAAAGTGGCCTGTGAGTAGTAATCAGCCAGAAGGTTTGATGTAGGGCTGGGCTTGAATTATAGCCAACCTAAAAGTGGGGCTTGGCTTGAACTAGAAGAGATGGGGAAAGAAGCAGGTACTGCTCAGCCAGAGCAAACAGCCAGAGGCTAAGAGGCCTGGCGGAAAAGACTACATATGAGAGGTCCTTGTGACTAAGGCTGTGTATATTTATGTGGAGAACTGTATGCTAGAACTGAAGATTGTGGAGATTGGAGAATATAAAAGGACTTTGAGTAAGAGTTAATTCCCACGAGTGAAAATTCCTATTGGAACCAATCCTGACAATGCCCACAAGGCAAGGCCAAACCTGCTACAGGTGCATTCCCATAAAATCCCTCTTCTTGAAATTCCATGCAGCATTCGCTCTGGAAAGGCCTCTTCTCACTTGCATAAGGTAAGTTATTTGTGACATTGTATTTCAGGTCTAGATCTTCCCACCACAATTCAGGCCTTTGCAGCTTCTAGATTTGACATCTGAAACTCTCTTGAAAATGACTCAGAAGCTTAATCTAGTACCGTATGCCCAGGGAAACTCTTAAGCACACAAATCCTCTCCAAAAGTTTATTTTGGCAGCAGGGCTTCTCCTTGAACTAGCTTTTTATATTGTCTGGCTACTGACTTAGGTCATGCCTCCTTCAGCCAATCCTTTTGACTGCTGTGCTTGGGCTCCCCAGCTCAGATTCATGGTGATATAGTTGTCCACTCTGCATTTTCTCACCCTCATGAATGTATCCTTGTCTCTTCCAATGTTCACCTCTCCCTCGTCTCCCCGTTCTTTGTCTCTCTTAGATTGTAAGCCCTTTGGGGGTTTGTCTATAACTACCAATTGTACAGTGCCAGGTACACCACTGGCGCTATATAAACAATAATTAATGGTGACATTTTCATAGCATCTCAACATCTTTCTGTGTCTACCCATATTAAGGGTGCAACACTCCCACATTAAATCAATGAGAGCTTTGGCTTCAATATAGATGGATGATTACATCTGCAGCCATTTCTTTGACAACTGTCTTGCTGTTTCACTGAATGATCTTCAATTTACTGCTGCCTCCCTGATTTTTTTTTCACAATTCAATCCGACTCTGCTGCTATTCTCCCAATTCAACCTTGTTGGTCTTCAACTGGTCCCTTGGTGCCTGGCTCATATTTTGTCACTGTGCACTGTATCTTTTCCAGGTAAAATAAGTTGGTTCAGGTAAGCCCCTGAGTTGGTCCCTCTAGCATCTGTCTGTGTAGTTCCGCTCAGTCCACTTTCCCTTTGTGTAAAGTAATTCCCCACCTTCCAAAAAGAGAAAGTATGTGTTTGTGTGAAGGGAGATGATGGGGGTGAAGTGGGGGGTGATAGGAGCAGAGGACTATATTTAGAAGTGGCAGCTTCCATAGTAATAGCACAAGGAACGTTATTGAGATAGGGTGGGGGTGAAAGGGATATTTCCTGAGCCTGACTCCCTGCTTCCATTCAACTAATTTGGGCCACATGATCCACAAGCCACTTACTCTGGAGTAGCTCAGCTGAACCTGAGTAAGTGGTTTGTGGATCATGGCCTTAGCACATTAATAAAGCTGCAGTGTACATGAACCTTTAGCCTAAAGGGTACTAAATGTCTACAGGAATAAAATAAATAGCAAAACTAGGACCTCGCTTGAGAGCTATTATGGGTAAAATTGTGATTTATTGTGTCTTGCACAATCATTTTCTATCTTGCGACAGCTTCTGCATTTTAGTCATAGCACCTTAATGAAGGGCTGGGATACTATCTCAGATTCTGCTGCTCGGTAATGGCCCAATTTGTACAGTAAATGACAGTGGGAGAGCAAGCAGAATGTTTTGTGTAATATTTGATAATGTAATTGATATTCTCGCAGGTTTATTAATGTAAATGTTGGCCCATTTAGTTTTTGTTCCAGTCATTTTTCTTCAGATTGTTGGGGAAAACATGAAACGAAGGAGGGATAACTTTATCCAAATAAAAGCCCTTGGAAAGAGATTTCAAAATGAGATCTCATGGGAAAAAACACATTTGGAACTTTTCTGCAGTTATTTTTCATTTCTGTAAAGGTGTAATTTAAAAAAACAAAAACTACTCTCTCATGGGAAAGTTGTGAGAATTAATTAAAGTTCATAATGCCCTTTGAAAAGGAAAAATGCTCCAAAAGTGCTTAGTATTAAGTATTATTTTCAGTTCTGCAATCTTTTTAAGATTCTGGGAGCCACTTGGGAGAAGGAGAAAGATTGTGATGTTACCATGCATTGCAGAAAGCTATCTGCTTTTCTGTCCAAGTGTGATCAATTGCTGCTATTAAATTCATCTTATTCACTAAATAAAGCTTATTTTAGTAATTTTTAAAAAAGTTTACAAGTTAGAAAGTGTGAATAGTTTAGCTTAATAGGTAGAACTATATTATCATTGATTATAGAGCCACGGGAACGATTCTATAGTTAAGGTAGCGTCATCACTATGGGTAAAAAAGCAGACCCGGTTTGGCTTGCTGTGGCCTTGGATCCACCATCACTTCTGTTTATGCACCACCAAATGTTAGCCCAGGACAGCCTCTGGGCAGATAATCAGCTAGCCTGGTTTGCGTCTTCGGAAAGTCTCGGAGGATGCAGCCCAGGCTAAGAGCCACCCACACAGGCTAATGTGGGCTAGCACATGTGTTTATCCCCACCATACCTGCCTTGAGGCAGGGACCAGCATGGCTAAGTGGGCAGGTTTCTGGGGGTTGGATGCTGGGGGTAGGAGGGGCAGGTTAGTTTGTTTATCTCCT
The DNA here is from genome assembly GCA_003113815.1 of Sphenodon punctatus. NCBI lineage: Eukaryota > Metazoa > Chordata > Lepidosauria > Sphenodontia > Sphenodontidae > Sphenodon > Sphenodon punctatus. The sequence goes on along the minus strand of QEPC01009431.1, from coordinate 1,906,760 downwards.
CACCATCCCTGGGCCATCGCATGCAGGCAGTGGGATGGTTCTCCAGATGTGGGCATATTTTTTCAGTGTCTCCATGGCCTGGGCCATGACATATGTGGTTTCCCCCGCCCGCACATCTGTTTTTACCCTATGTTAAAATAATGAACATTCTATTCGTTATAAAATCAGGATGAGTTCTCCTATCACTGTTAAATTTGGTAGGGAGGATAACCTTGATGAGGTCTAAAACCTGTCAAAATTTCAGGAAAATTAGATGGAAAACAAGAAAGATAAATACATTTGAATTTTGGAGGCAGAATGACATTTTCTCACGTATATGACTTTTGTTTGTTTGTTTGTTTGTTTTGTGCAGAGAGAAACTTAGGGTGACAACAGACATGGTGCTAACCATCCTTTAAACACCCTTGGTGGTTATTTATGCATGTTGCAGGGCTGTATTGGTGCCCTATGCAGCCCTGAAACATGCATAAATGACCACCAAGGGTNATGTTGCAGGGCTGTATTGGTGCCCTATGCAGCCCTGAAACATGCATAAATGACCACCAAGGGTGGTTAAAGGGTGGTCAGCATCATGTCTGTTTTCACCCTTAGTCCTAGGAGAAGTATTAAAAAACATAGCAGTGCTCAAAAATTCAAGTGTGACCTAAATGGATTTTGTGTTTTTAGTTTTTGAAAATCTGTTGTATAGTTTTGAAATTCTGATGTTTTGAAGTGCCCTTTTTGGGAAATGGTGAGAGTAAGAAAAGAGACTTTATTGTCTATTTCACTATTGTTCTGTTGAACATGAGGAGATACGCTTTTCTGAGTGCTACTGTTGTACAGACCTGAGTGGTATTTATTGCAGGCATTTATTGCACCCTATTATTGTATGGATGCCAGTGAAATTTTTGCATCCTATTCTCCTATGGATGTCAAGCAAATTCCCCACCAGGTGTACTTGCAAGGCACAAGGAATGCCGATTGGAAACAACAGGAACAACAAGAATACCATTTTGAAGTAATGGGGCTTTGGGAATGCCAGTAGCCCTTAATGGGCAGTAAACCAATGCAATGGCAGATGCTTAACTGAAACAAAGGTAGTGGGGGAGAAACTGAAATGCCAAAGATGGGGGGGAGACTAAAAAATGCCAGGAAAAGGGAACAAGTGAAGCCATGTAGAGGAAAGGGTGCGAGAGCAGGGACTTTGTGGACGGCGTTTCCAGACACTTACCTTCATCAGCTGTGCCAGAGGCGGGGCCAGGCCTGCGGGGCAAAGAAAAGCGGTTCCTGAGCCTGCACGGCGGCGGTGCAAGATCGGGGACTTTGTGGACGGCGTTTCCAGACACTTACCTTCATCATCTGTGCCGGAGGCAGGGCCAGACCTGCGGGGGAAAGAAAAGCGGTTCCTGAACCTGCAGCAGCACCGCAAGCACGCACCGGAGTTGCGCGCCTAAGGGTCTTGTGCATGCGGCCTTGTGCGCGCGGCCTTAGGTGAGCTGCCAGGAGCGCCGGGATATTTTGATTTGGATTTTGAAGGTTTGGACAGAACTGCAGATCACCGGGTAAGGAAAGAGGGAGGAAGTCTTCTCCCACTAAACAAAGACCAAAAAAGGGAGAAATGAGTAAAAAACGATTAGAGAGCTTCTTTCCCCGAGTGCGAACTAAAAATAGGGATGCGCCTTTGGCATCCTCACCTCTGTCTCTCAATAACCGCTTCCAACCCCTGTCGGAGGCAGAAGTAGAAACCTCTTTAATTCAGAAGAGTGAAACCCCTGGTATGCCCGGTGGAATGCCGCACCGAGTCCCATTTAATTCTCATTTTGACCCTAGTGGGGTAACAAATGAATCATCTGAGGAGAGACTTGCTATATTCCTCACGGACCATGTAATGCTTACTGTTGAAACTTTACAATTTGTTTTCCTGAAACTGTCTAAAGTCCAAACCCAACTGGAGTCACTTGAAGGGTTAGTGAGGGGAGGGCGGGGTAACATACAGCCTTCATCAGGGGGAAATGGTTTACCTGCAGCCCTGTCCCATCCAGACTGTGCTGAACCTCCTCGGCAGGCAAACTTGGAATCAGTGGCCCCTTTGCAAAAGGGGCCACCGAGGAAGCCGGGGAATCTATTCCCCCAGGTATTATGTACGGAAAGGGCAGAGTCTTTTGACTTACTATCACAATCTTTAATATTTACAATAGTCCATCAGCATGCCCGTAACCCCCCTCTGTGGGCAATGGCCCTGGGTGTCGCAGAGCACCTTCAGGTGCTCTTAACTGAAGTACCTGTCACCAGGAGGGACATAGTGTCAGTAGACCATATGATTCATACTGTGGGCAAACAAATGCTTATTGTCACCTTTAAATCCCCATATATGGTTGCTGAAATACTATTTCAATGGAGTCAACTGGAGGATTGGGGGGTATTTGTAGCGGGTGCCTTTCAGTTGGGGCAGAATTCCCAGGGGAGGCAAGCGCCAGACCCATGTGAGATACAGGGTAGACAGGATCAGATGCGCATGGCAGGGGGTCCCTTAGTTGGCCCAACAGTCTTCCCTCTCCCTTCTATATCTGATCCAGGAGGCTCAAGTCAGCTGTTGAACAAAAGGGGTGGTGCATTACGGGGCCCCAGGAGATCCTTTTCGAACAGAGGCCGGGGGAACACCTGTGAGGTGGGTGGAAGAGGGGAGCGTGGTAGAGAGGGCGATAATCAGAATCAAGCAGATGTGAGGGTGGATACCAGGGAAGTGTTATCAGTTCCCCCTCTGGTGCCTTTACTGAGGGGTTTAAAAAGATCCTCAGCTAAGAATACTGAGTCCCCTCAGGCACCAGGGGAACCTCTGCCCGCCCCGGGACTCAGGGATGCAGGAGAGAGACTCGAGGAGGTGAGGGGGGAGAGGAGCGAGGGTGTGAGAGGCCCCCCCCCTTGGCCTTGGTCCCGACTCCAGCCTCAGTCCTCCCGCCCCTGCATCCCCCCACCCTGCCACCTCTAGCGACGGCTTTGCCTACAGGCTTTTCCCAAGAGGCGCAACCTTTACCCTCTCCATCAATTGCAATTCAGGCTTGTTTTTTAGATCGCCTGGAGTCTCTCAAACTCCAACTAGGGGAAATTAAGAAATCCTGGAGAGACAAGAGGCAGGCAATTTCCTCAAGGCTTCCACAGGAGGGAAGGGAAGAACAAGGCCTACACTCCCCCCTATCCCTATTACTAACCTCATACTCCCACTTGGTCAGTTGGACATCTATAGAGGGTGGGCAGGGTTGGGATGCCCAACATAAAGAGGACTATATTATCCTGCCCCCTGGTATGGAGGAGGCACAAGGTGGGCAGATGGGGTTGTGGACTCAGGAGGGGAGCTCCTTAGAGAGGGTGGGAGAACACAATGCCTCACGGAGTTCTTCCACGAGGTCCAGAAGGCCCATTAGGAGCAGCCCAGGGGAATTCTGGCTCTTGCCAATTGCCTGTTGCTAAAACAAGCCCTGAGATGGTACGAAGTTCTTCTACAGTTAGGGTGCTGAGACAGTGCCCGAGACCACCCCTTAAACAATGACAATGCGATAAGCCAGGTGTGCCAATTACCATTATTTCTTGGAATATATCTGGATGGGCGATTCATAAGGCTGACCCAGAGTTTTATAATTTTTTCCATCAGTGTGATATTGCCTTACTCCAAGAAACCTGACTAACTGTGCCCCCCGCCCCAGAATAAGTGGAGGAATTTCGACGTCTTTTGGGTGAATGCTCTGCCTTCGGAGCGCGCGGGCGCCTGAGTGGTGCACTGGCACTGCTAGTAGCTTCCACTTTGAGGGTGTCTGTGAAATGTATTAGTTTCATTAAAGCATATTTTGCCCTTTTTTATTGTCGTTTTCCGTGTGGAAGAGAGATGTTACTGGGAGTGACATATGTTTCCCCAGAATGCTTGGTTTATTATTCTCCGGATATTTGGTCCTTAATGACTGCCCAGGTGAGAGAGGCGGAAGCTCAATTTGTTGATGCCTTGTTGGTGCTGAGAGGCGATTTCAACGCCAGATTAGGGGATCCAGCTTCTTAGCTGACACCCCTTAGGCTAGATAATTCGATGGACCCCTGCTATGTCCCAGTACGCCACTCCAGGGACAAAATGGTGGGGCCAAGGAAGGTCTGGATGGATGTCCTAATGATAGATCTGGACGTCATGATAGTAATGGTTGTATACAGGAGGACCTGATAGGGAATTTTACTTATAATTCACCCTTGGGGTCCAGCGTTCTAGATCTATTCTTGATCTCACCTTCTTCTTTTTCCCTGGTGGAAAATTTCGAGGTGGTACCAATATTTGTATCAAATCATTCACCCGTTAGCCTGGCCATAGGAGATTCTCGAATCAGCCAGACGAGACAAAATTTTATCGACCCGAATGGTCCCCCCATTAGGAGATGAATTAAATGGTCGGAGGACTTAAAAGCAAGGATGGCAGAGTTTCTGAGTTCCCCCTTGGCAAAGGCCATCGGGGCTAATATTCAAAAATCGGAACTAGTCACAATCCAGCACTTCGAAGTTTTGATGGCACTTCTATTGCGATGCTCTCTATACAGATAGCTCCAGCCAGGAATATAGTGCCGGATACATCTATTCCACGCTGGTTCGATGCTGAATGCCGGAGGGTAAGATCTCAACTTAGGTGCATAGTGAGGAAAGTGAAGGCTTCCCCAAGTTATTCCCTGAGGTTAGCATTAACCCAAAAGAGGAAAACCTATCGTCAGCTATTAAGGAACAAGCTGAAAAGTGCTCAAGAAGCGCTCTGGGGGAAGCTTATGAAAGCAGCTAAGGACCAGAATTTAAGACAATTTTGGGAGATTATGCACTCCCTCCCAAAAGGGGGAGGGTCGGGTTATAGAGGCTCGCCCGCACTAGACGTTTGGCAGGACTTTTATGAAAAGCTTTACGCTAAGAGGGGAATTGCCTCTTCGGCAGTGGAAACCGTCTCAATAGATAAATTTCAAAACTGGTCTCGGTTGAAGAGGTGATACTCTTGATCGAATCCTTAAAACCTGGGAAAGCTCCGGACCAGGATTTTGTGTCATCAGAACTCCTGAAAAGTGAGTCACGGTACTGGGTGGAGCTTCTAGCTCCTTTATTCATGCATATAAATGAGCACGGTATATTTCCTAGGGCCTGGTTGCAGAGTACGGTGGTTCCCATATATAAGAAAGGGGACCCAACAAAGCCAGGCAACTATCGCCCGATAAGCTTACTAAGCATCATTGCCAAATTATACTCCCGGCTTCTGCTGATTAAGTTGCAACAATGGTTAGAGGATAAGGGTATAATAGAACCAGAACAGATTGGTTTCCATAAGGGAGTGGCGACAGCGGATCACATCTTTGTGCTGGCGGCTCTGATCACCAAATCTATTACAAAATGAGAACCACTTTTTTTGTGCTTTGTTGATCTAGAAAAGGCATTTGATTCTATTTGTAGGGAGCACCTGTGGCTTAAGCTACAGACTTTGGATATGGAACCCAGGCTCCTCTTCCTTATAATAAAGCTACACACAGGGAACTGTCTACGGATTAGGGTTAACAATCAGGGACCGCTCTCAGAATCGGTTCAGGTAAACTCGGGTGTCAAACAGGGGTGCCTCCTGGCACCTGTTCTCTTTAATTTATATGTAAATAATGTGGTGCACTCTATGAGGAGGTACAATACACATCCCCCAAAAATCGGGGATCGAAAACTAGCGTTACTGCTTTATGCGGACTACACCGTGATAATCTCCAAGACATTAGTGGGGATGAGGTGGGCGCTGGAGGCCTTTGGCGAATATTGCCGGCTGGAGCTGTTGTCGATAAACTTTGCCAAAACCAGGGTGCTGGTGGTGGGCTCAAGTGGAATTCATAAAAAACATCATTGGGCTGCACATGAGCCCCAGATAGACCAGGTTAAGGTCTTCAAATACCTCGGCGTGATAATCTCTGCCAGTGGCAGCTGGAAGGCCCATTACGATTCAGCAATGGGGCAGACAAGGCAAGCAGCTGCTGCTATTATACAATTTTACTATGGGAAAGGGAGCTGCCTTGTTCTACCAGTTCTACAACTTTTTAGGGCTAAAGTAATTACTCAGCTCTTGTACGCATTCCCGGTATGGGGATTGAAATACATTACTAAACCTGGAGAGTTTGCAGAATGTATTTTTGCGAACAATTCTGGGGGCACCTCAGGGAACTCCCCAGGTAATCTTGAGGGCAGAGTCATTTGTGCCACCTTTGGGAGTTTATGCCACTCTGCAATGGTTGAACTATTGGCTCAAGAAGACACTTTTCCCCTGCCCCAATGATATGTTGGTAAAAGATACAGTTTCTGCTGGGCTTGGAAGCTGTTGGGCACAGGGAGTTAAGCATGAAATTGCCAAGCTGGGGTTTGCCTGTTCAGACCTGGAAACACTGGGTTGGGGGATATGCAAGAAACTTATCCAAAGGTGGGTGTGGGATCAGGCAGCCCAAATTGAAAACGCCCAACGAGAAGCACAGGAGGTGGCACCCCAGTTTAACGCTTACTACCCTTTTTTTAACCATACAGAGACCCAGCCAATATTATCTGTTTGATTGGCAGGATGCTAATAGCCGAGTAGCCTTCTTTAAGATGAGGGTCAATGTATTTCCCTTGGTTATGCTTGAGGGACGTTACGCCAAGACCCCATGGGACCTGCGCACTTGTTGTATGTGCCAGTTGGGAGAGGTAGATACCCCCGCACATATAATTATGCACTGTCCGGCTTTTGAAGGATTAAAACTTAGGTACCTGGGGGGTTATCTTGAGAAGGGGGATACACCCAAAAGTGCCTTGGAAAAATTATTACATCCAATCAACTCAGATCGGACCAGGGCTGTGGCCAAATTTTGTGGGGCAGTGATTCGTATCAGGAGTACGTTTGCCGACTCCCAAAACCTCTAGTAAGGCTGCACTAGAGATGTACAGGATCTAAAATGGAGGATTGGAATGATTTGTTACGGGTACAAGAAGTATATATACTTTGTTTTGGGGTTATTGTACAGGAAGTGTCCGGAGTTTCCCCTATTATTATATTATTTTATTATTGTTTTATACATATATATGCATTTGTATTTTTCTATTTGTAATAGCTGAGGCTAAACAATAAACTATATATATTGTGTGTGTGTGTGTGTGTGTGTGTGTGTGTGTGTGTGTGTGTGTGTGTGGAGGAAATGGAAAGATGGGGAGTGAAGCTGGGTGGAATGTCAGGTAGGAGACAATTTGGATCATTTACAATTATGGGGCTGGGAGGGCTGGGTAGAATGATGGATATGAGACCACCAGGAGTGACTGGAATGATACGGGATGGGTGGAATGATGGTTAGGAAGAACCAGTAGTGGCTGGAGTGATAGGGTGCTATGTGGAATAAGGGATAGGAGGACTCTAGGACTAGCAGAAATGATGGGGACCTAGATGGAATTATGGGTACAAGAACACCAGGAGTGGCTGGAATGATTGGAGGCTGAGTGGAATGACTGGTAGGAGGTCTCCAGGAGTGGTGGCTAGAATGATGGGGGACTGTGTGGAATGACAGTTAGGCATGGGAAGTAGCTGGTATGATGGAAAACTGGGTGGAATAATGGCTTGGAAAGCTGAAACGGGTATTAAACTTAGTACCCAACCCGTGGATAATACTTGATTTTTCAGGTACTGCATCAGATACCCTACAGGTTACCCAGTTGCCGATTGGGAACCTGAATACCTGGAAAAATTAGGTAGTTGTGGTACTGATTTTTTGATTTACCAATTCCCAGTTGGTATATCAGTATACCAAATTGGTATATCGACTTGGCAAACCAAAACATTGGTATGAAAACAAACAACAACAACAATAACAAGAAAATGACCAGAAGTAGTTTCTGGAACAGGAAGGTTCATTTTCTGAGAACATAAGAAGTGCCATACAGGGTCAGACCAATGGTTCATTGAGCCCAGCACCTATCTCCAACAGTGGTGAATCTCGGTCGCTCGCTTGGAGAAGTACCCAACAGGTCACTATGGGGCAATCCATTCCCTGTTCTTCACCCCCAGATCCTGACAGTGAGAGGTTACATTCCCCAAATCTACCTGGATAATAGCTGCTAATGGACCTACTCTCCAGAAACTTGTCCAACCCTTTCTTAAATCCAGTTATACTACTGGCCTTGACAACATCTTCTGGGATGGAAAACCCATAAATAAGTGTGTTAAGAAGAACAATGTGGAGGAGGGGACTTTAAATTGGAACTGGAAGTAATTTTCCAGGACTGGAAGTTGCCAGAAAATTATCTGAACTTGAAAGAAACCCAATAAATAAATGTCAGGAATTTGTATATGTGGCAGGGTGAACTGGGCTTACCCTCTCCAGGGTTTAAAACACCTACAGGGCCTTTAAGGGCTGAGCACAGTAGCCCTTTAAATGATAGATCAGGGGGCAGAAAAGCAGGTGCAAGTGGTAAGCACCTGTGGATAATCAGGGAAAGCCTAGACTTTCCAGGGCTTGCAGGTTGGTTGAAGGGAGTTGAGCTCTTTCCCAGAAGCCAAGCTGGAGGTGGCCAGCTAAAACAGGGATCATCAGGAGCAGGTGGAATGAGACCAGACCTGCGCAGGAGGGGATTCCTAGGAGACCCACTGATATCAGGGCCCCAGGGAAAAGCAGCTTAGAGTTGCTGAGTAGAGAGGCAAGAGTCCAGCATGGCCAGAGAAGTGATGAGAGCTGCTAACTGAAATATACAACATCGCAGTGGCTGGGAAGAACAGTGCAGCTGGGCTGCTGCTACAGGACTGAGATGAGAGGCAGGAAATGTACAGGAAGCCAGGCGGGTTCTGGAAGCTGCACATAAACAATAGAACACCTGTGAGCTGGTGAGGAGCAGCCTAGAAGACAGGAGATGGAGTTAAGAGTGACTATGGGGCAGCTCTAAAAGACCTAGAGGGACTAAAAATAATAGGAGAACTGGGGGAGCCTGGGCTCAAGGTTCTCTGCCTGCAGCAGTATGTCACCAAAAATCGGTACTGGAAGCTTACATTCCAGACTGGAAGTCAACATTTCAGATCATTGGGTACCCAATCTGGTTGTAATCAAGTACCTTATGGTACCCAATCATTACTGGACCAAATTGGCTACCAGGAATTCAATGGGTTACCTGATTTTGTGTACCCTCTTTCAGCTCAAGGTAAGAGGACACTGAGAGTGACTGGAATTGGGGCAGGAGGAAGGGTGGAATGATGGGTAGGAGGTATCCAGGAGTGGCTGAAATGACAAGGACCTTGGTGGAATGACAGGTACAATGACATGGGGAGTAGCTGGAATGATGGGAGGCTTGGTGGAATAATTGATAGGAGGACACCAGGAGTGATGAGAATCAGGAGGGGGATTAGGGTGGAATTATAGGTAGGAGGTCTCCAAGAGTGGCTTAAATGACTGGGAACTAGGTGGAATGACATGCAAGAGGCCAAAGGAAGCAGCTGGAATGATTAGGGATGGGCGAACAGATCGCGGTTCGGGTTCGGCCATTCCGTTTGACTGCGTTCAGTTCGTCCGTTCGGTTCATCCGTTCGGTTCGTTCGCCGGGTTTGGGTTCGACCGTTTGGTTTGGCCATTCAGTTCAGGTTCGGCCGTTCGGGAAATGTTTTTATATGGGGTTTTTTGTTTGTTTTTTATATGGGTTTTTTGGTTTTTTATTTGGTTTTATATGGTTTTTTGGGGTTTTATTTGTTTTTTTGTTTTTATATGGGTTTTTTAATTTAAATTTTTAATCTAATATATCTATCTATCTACACTAAATCTAACTGCTATTAACTATTCTAAATGCTATGAACTAAATGGATTATCTAATAAGTACACAGGCCTATTCCTACAAACACTAAAACTAAATCACTAACGCTATCTCTATCACTAAGCTAACTCCTACAACTGTCTACTGTCTCTAATCTATCTATCTATCTATCTATCTATCTATCTATCTATGGGATGGGGGGAATCACAAACAACACAAGGAGGGGTACAAAACTGAAATGAAACTTAAATCAATCTAATAATCCTACTCTAAATGAAAAAACAGGGGAAGTGAAGGGAATCTGAGATGGAATATATGGGAGAGGGAAAGAATTTAATGGAGCGGGGAGGGAGGAAGGAAGATTGAACACAGGGAACACGGGGAGGGGTAAAAACAAAAAATAACCACTAAATCTATCTAAGCTAAGCTAAATTAATTAATGAGAATATGGAGGTAGATGGGTTGGATGGGTGAAATGGGAGGAGGATTGCAATGGATTGGGGAGCTGGAAAATGCTGGAAGAGGGAGCCTTCTGAAACGCCTGCTTTTCAGGAACAGTGACTAGCTCAGAAGGTGTTGGGAAGGGGGGAGGCAGATAGTTTTGTTTCTTGCAAGCCTCTCCACCCCTGGTGCCTGGAAGTCTGCTCCTCAGCTGAATACCTCTCCCTGTCACATTTGACCTTCCAGTGACCCTTTTTTTGTCACCCGAACTCACCCGGACGTGATCCAAACTGACCGAACTGTTCAGTCATTTCGACGTTCGGAATTGAGTTTGGTTCAGTCAGTTTGTGTTCGGGTTCGGGTTAGGGTTCGGGCCAAACTCCGAACTTCCAAACTGCATTCACCCATCCCTAGGAATGATGTGGGGCTGGGTGAAATGAAATGTAAGAGGCAACAAGGAGTGACTGGCACAATGGGGTTTTGGGTCGAATAACGGGTATAAAGCCACCGGGGGTTGGGTGGAATGATGGGTGAAAAGGCACCTGGAACAGCTGAAATGATGGGGAGCTGGGTGAAATGATGGAGTGTGAGAGCCCCTCACAATCTTTCCATTTCCTCTCCATGACTTCTTCACTCCCCCACCCTTCCTTGTGAAGAAATAGAGTCAAGGGGGAGTCTGTATGGAGTTAGGTGCATTGAGGAATTTTATGTGAGTTGGACATAATTCCTTTAGGCATGTAACTGACAAAGATCAGGGCTGCAAGAGAAACACTCTGATGAGGAGAGATCTATAAATCAACCCTCCCTCTTTCTGAGGAGGCTGCTCCCAGATGGGAAAAACTCCACTGGTGAAAGTGACTGTAGCAGCATGTGGGGCACAGCCCTCTCTGAGGCTCTATAGCACAATAGCCCAGGTGAATCCCCCCTGCAATCCTGAGCTGTGTCTGTTGGTTGGGTTTGGTGGGAGGCTGCTCCCATGGTGCCAGAGAACTTCAACTCAGGCCACTTTTAAACAAGGTGCTGAAAAGTTTAAAAGTGGGGAGAAAAGTCACATGGGTAGTGTTTACACACGCCTTGCACTGCCGGAAGTGACGTGCTCCCCATTGTCAGCAGTGGTGGTGGCTGGAAATGGGGTGCTTTGAAGAGGGTGTGGCTTTTTTCTTCAATATCCAAGCCGATGCCGACCTGGGGGGAGTGGAGCATGAGTTCATGGTTATCAGCCTGACACATCAGGGGAGACACACCTTAAATCTTATGTATCTTGAGGTGACGGCTCCGTTAATGGGGAAGATATTAATTACACCCTCGTCATGGACAGATCATTACCTCCTGCAGGCTTCTCTCCTGGTGCATGTCTGCCCCCGGAAGGGTGCAGAATCAATTTGAATGGTTCACCCCCAGAGACTAATGGAACTGGAGCAGTTCCAGAATGCTCTGGGTAAGATACCCTCTGATCTTGACGATTGTCTCATTGATGACCTCGTCGCGTTATGGAATACTCTGTTGACGGGGGCCATCAATCAGACGACTCCTAGGCATCCGCTTTCCAGGCGGCAGCACTGAAGGCCCCCTTGGTTTTCTGAGACGCTTAGGTTGCCGAAGCAAGAAGGGCAGCAGTTGGAGCAATGATGGAGTCGTTCACGTGCTGAAGCCAATAGATTGCATCATAGAGTCAGTTTACGAGCCTATGCCATGGCTATGAGGGCAGCAAAAAAGGAGGTTTTTGCTACCCTCATAGCATCTGCAAAATCCTGTCCAGCTGAGCTTTTCCAGGTGGTGCAGGGGCTGGTCAGTCCAGCCTCCCTCCACCTGGGACTAGAGTCTTCTAGTGCTCGCTGTGACATGTTCGTGGATTATTTTGTGGATAAAATTGCTCGTATTCACCACGACTTTGACACTGCACTTATTACATTTGGAAAACCAGAGGTTATGGAAGCCTCGCCTTGTCTGAGTTTGTGGGATCAGTTTCAGTCGGTGACACCCACCGATGTGGAAGATTTTTCTGGGGGTGGTCAGGGCCACTTCTTGTGAATTAGATCTGCCCATCCTGGTTGGTCAAGTCCTGCTGGGAGACATTGGGACTGTTGATAGCTGGGGTAGTCAATGCCTCCCTTTGGGAGGGCAGAGTGCCAAGCTGCCTTAAAGAGGTGGTGGTGCGGCCTCTGCTCAAAAAATCATTACTTGACATTGATTCCCTCACCAGCTTTCAGTTTGTTTCTAACCTTCCCTTTTTAGGGAAGGTTATTGAACAGGTAGTGGCCCGACAGCTACAGAAGCATCTGTATTGTATTGGTTTTCTTGATCCCTTGCAGTCTGGATTTTGTCCGGGTTATGGCACTGAGACTGTGCTTGTGGCATTGGTCAATGACCTATGCCAGGAATTGGACTAGGGTCGTTTGACCATACTAATTTTATTAGATCTTTTGGCTGCTTTCGATACCATTGACCATGGGATTGGTGACGCACCTGCGGGACCGTGCAGGGGTGGACAGAATGGTTCTTGAATGTTTCCGCTTCTTCCTGGCCAGAAGAACTCAATGAGTGGTGCTTGGGGATTATTTTTCATCATACTGAGACCTCTTGTGTGGAGTCCCGCAGGGTTATGTTCTGTTCCCTCTCCTTTTCAACATGTATATGCAGCCACTCGGTGAGGTGGTCAGAGGGTTTGGTGTGCGGTGTCACCAGTATGCTGATGACACCCAGATTTACCTCTCTTTTTCATCAGACCCAGACCCGGTAGTCTCAGTACTTACCTGGTGTTTGGCGGCTGTGGGAGACTGGTTGAGGGCTAACTGACTGAGATTGAATCCTGACAAGATGGAGATGATGTTGGTGGGTAAGGTGGTGGAGATGGCAGCCCCTGTTGTAGATGGGGTCTGTCCTCCGCTGGTCTCCCAGGTACAGAGTCTGGGGGTGCTCCTTGTCTTGCAACTCCGCCTGGATGCAGAGGTGGAGGCTGTGGCAAGGAATCCCTTTCACCAATTACATCTGGTGCAATGACTTCGGACATATGTTTCAGACTCTGACCTGGCCGCTGTCATCCATGCTTTCATCACCTCTAGGTTGGACTATTGTAACGCGCTCTACGTGGGGCTACCCATGGTGATGGTTTGGAGACTGTATCTGGTGCAGTATGTGGCGGCCTGTCTCCTGGTGGGATTGAGCCGATGGGAGCATATTACATCTGTTCCCCAATCTCTGCACTGGCTGCCTGTAGTTTTCCAGGCCCAATTCAAGGTGTTGGTACTTGCTTATAAAGCCCTAAATGGCCTAGGCCCTACCTACCTGTGGGATCTCCTCACACACAGACACCCCGGATCCTGGATCAGACCCTGCGGTCATCCGGGGGTGCTCTTCTCAAGGTCCCCCAAGTCTTCCATGGGGCAACAATGGGGAAGGCATTCTCTGTGCCCGCACAATGGCTGTGGAACTCCCTCCCAGTAGAGGCCCTCTTTTTGACATAGTTGTAAGACCTGGCTGTTCCACCAAGTATTTGATGGGGGAGATGGGTGAAGGGTGGGGGGAGTGGGTTGGGGGGGAAGGATTTGAATCCCTCTTATTTGAGTTATTTTTATGTGTTTTAATCTTTATTACTTGTTGTAAGCTGCTCTGAGCTGCTGTGTCAGGAGGAGGGGTGGGGTATCAAGATTTTTTATAAATAAAAATAAAATAAATAAGTAAAATTCTCCACAACTCCCTCTGTGCTCTCTGGCTTTTGGGTTTTCAACCCTGTCCCAGCCCAGGCATGTATCAGGTGCTTCATTAGCCTCACTGCTTCAGGCTCTTAAAGGGCGAATACTCCGTCTCACTAGAGCCCTTTCTCAGGGTACTGATCCTGTGAGTCACTGTACTCCGGGTGTTTTCAGATGTGATGCTGCCACACATTCCCACATATTCTCCCCACCCCATGGTAATTTGTATGTCATGTGTGTTGGTCGTCCCCGAGTAGATGGACATGCTTTCTCACTGAACCTGGGTAGCCGATACCATGCTTCCGGATTCTGGGAAATGGCGAGGAGAAGATCTGTGGTTGCAGCTACCACTGATGTGGGAAAGCGTGGCCAGGCACGGTGTCATGTCAGTTCGCCATGCCCCGAGGCGTGGCTAGATAGGCCCGCCCAGAAAGGGGTAGGACGTACCGAATGTCATTTCCAGGCAACGAAGCAGCATCAGGCTGTTGTCCAGGAGATTTAAAGGGCCAGCTCGACAATGACTACTTCCCGATGATGGAAGAGGTGGAGTGAAAGGAGCCCCAAGAGCAACTGACAGGCCCAGTTCAGCTGCAGCAGCCCATGGTTGCTCGGGTGAGGCACAGTTAGATGGTAGCTACAAGGGATGACTGTATGGTAAAGGGGTGTTGGGGGGGGTATGACTCGACTGATGTCACGGTGTTTGATGCAAAGCTATGCCCTCGTCCCCAGTAGGGAAATAGAGCTGTAGCTGTCCAGGATGTCCCACCAGCCCCAACTCAGAATGCAAACGACCACCCACGTACATGGGAGACACCTGGGGGCCGCCAAGAGACTCTGGCCTTCATCAGATTATGTGGGGATGAGCAGACCCAGCAAGATCCCATGGGCTCCACCCAGGTGGGTGTGTCTGTTCTCATGACAAGTCGGCCCGGCATGGAGGAGTTGCTTTGGCAGTCAGCCGTGGCTGCCTGCTATTGGCAGTCACTGCTGCCCGTCATGGCGGGGGGCGGAGCTGGCCAGCTGCGTATCACTCCCCTCCCCCACTCCTCGGCCAGGTTAGGTCACAGGAATGTATGTTGTGTTCCCCGAGCTGACTCAGCTGGGGGTGCCCCCCTCCCTCCCTGGGACATGCAGCCGCCGCTGTGGCTGCACGTTTGTTAACAAACACCTCAGCTCTCAGCTTCAGTTCCTCATCTGTAAAGTGGAAATTATAATGACCTTCTACCTCATTAGGTTGTTGTGACCGTGAAAAACATAAGGATCACAAAGAATTTTGATCACTTTAAGCAGTATAGAAATGATTAATCATAGTTTATTTATATGACAGAAGAGGTAGATTAGTGATTTCAAATGGAACACCATGCTTCTAAGCGGCAATCATGTCACCAAAGACCTGTTGGGTAATGTTCACAAACCACAGGCCCTTTAAAAAACAAGAAAAAGTTTAGTGATTTGGGGGACAAATTAGGTCTCCAGAAACTGATGACAACTGGAAGGTGCCCTGAGGCAGGGTGCTGACCAGGGATACGTCCTGACAGGATTCACTCTGGGATAACCAGCAGCCAGCTAGAAGCACAAGTGGGCCGAAGGAGTTAAGCCCACTCAAGGTAGGAAAGAACAGGAAACAATGGAAAGAAGAAGGTGGAATCTGTAAGCCTTTGGGGAAAGTGAGGAGGGTAGATAAAAGCCAGAGGCTGCTCCTCAGGGGAAAGTGGCTACTCCTCAAGGGCTGGAAGTGAAGGTGGTTTTGTAAGGGGACAGACTAGTATGAAAAGGATGACTTTCAGGGTGTGTAGCTCAAGCACCCCACAAAGTTTTGTTTATTAAACATGGCAAATAAAAGAGCACACTTGGAGACAGCAGTTGGAATGATTAACAATTATACATGGGGGTAATGGGAATGATCCTGCAGAGACTCACCAACCTCAAGGGTCAACCTATGCCTCTGCCAACATGCATACATTTTAGAAGGTGTGGGTGTCTTCTGAAGGTCGGGTTTCTTTAAGAGTTTACAGGGTCTCAAGTTGTGCTCTCCAGTGAAAGTCAATAGTGCCATTTGATCATCATACCATCCACGTCTGGGGAAGTGTATTTTTCATCACAAAAGGAGCATGTTGGGACTGTAATTAAGTTTGCCAGCCACGGTTCTCTTGTGCCTTTGGGGCTGAGAGAAACCATGAACATTCAGGCAAGATAGATAGACATACAAACACCCTTCCTAATTACTCTCATTACCACTCTGCTGCTTTGTCCGTTTTTCTAACCCCTGCTGATCCTTTGTCTGAACATTTCTCAAGAGGAGAATACTACATCAGCTAAATGAGGGAGCTAATTTGCCTGACTCATTTACTTTACTTACAAGAAGTCACTTTATTTGATGTGCAAGAGAGGACAGACTAGAGAGTGAGGAGAAAAAAGGCGCATGAATTGTGCCCCAAAGCAGCACTTTTAAGTGCTTCCCCACCTCAAAAACGCATAGAGATAGAAAATGAAAAGGGGTGAAGTGGAGGATTAGAGCATGAAATATGGTAGCTAGCAGCACTTTCATGATTTTAAAAAGCACCCCAGGGACAGAGAAAGGAAAAGAAGTTCCAGGTAGAGTGTGAATTAGGCCACAAAAATAATAGCATGTTCTGTATGAAGGGCTTGTTTCTTTCCCCAAAACTATCTGCAAAAGGGACTTGGGAAGGTAGATGGAAACTGAGCTCTGAAACAATGTGTTAAGTGCTCCCCTTCTCCCAAAGCAGAGACTGAATTAGGGGAGAAAAGAAGTGGAATGTAGACTAAGGAATAAACTGTTACAGTATGCCATTGATTGTATAGTCTGATTAATTGAGGTTCAGTGCCACCAATGTAACATCCCAGTGCATACTTTGGGTGTTTTCAGATGGACAGACTGCCCTGGTGCCAGGGTGGCCCATCCGTCTAAATTAATTCCATCTAAAGGTACCAGATGTTGGGGCAGAGCAGGTGGCACTCCGGATATCCCACAGTTCGGTCAGTTCGGATCGCGTTCGGTTGAGTTTGGGTTGCAAAAATGTGTCACAGGAAGGCAAAATCTGACAGGGAGGGGGAGTCAGCTGAGGAGCAGAATGCTGGATCAGGTGCTGCTGCTTGCGATGTTCCTACAGGACCACCAATGTCCCCCACAGTCATGGTGATCTCCAGCAGTCCAGAGCTGGTGGATCCCACCCCGGCTGCTAGAGGCAGGGCCCAATCCCTGGGCAATGTCAATACTAGGGAGAGGAATAGCAGCAGCAGCACTAGAAGCTATAGAGTGGGACACAGGGAGAGTGCCAGCAGCATGGCGGGCATGGGCAGTCTAGCCTCAGGGTCCCAGTACTCCCCTTCATGGGACATCACCGTGATCAGGGACTGTAAAGAAGAGGCAGACACTAGTGCCACAGAGGAGATGTCTGCAGCTGAGGCGATGGCTGAGCCTCCTCCCAGAGCTGTGTCACCAGTGCCACCAAGTTTCCCCCTCCCAGCAGTGCTGGCAGCAGTGCATCACCTGGGGCGGGCCAGAAAGGGGGGGGAATCCTCAGTCTGGGAACATTTGAAGCTGGTGCAGGCAGATGATCCCAGAGAGGTGCAGTGCACTTTGTGCAATAAGGTGGTGAAGCGTGGGCAGGTGATCGCCAACCTTGGGACAACTGCAATGGCGAGGCACCTCAAGGCATGCCACATGCTCTGCTGCTAAGCGGGAAGGCAGGGGAAGTGGATGCCAGCGGGTTCCTGACTGCAGCAGCGGCCAGTCGCCTAGCTCCTTCAGCAGGCAAGCGTCCCACACCAACTGCTTCTGCCTCTAGCAGCAGGAGAAGTATGGGGGCAGAACAGCAGCAGGTGCCTTGCCAGCATCAGTGTCAGTCCACGATGGAGGAGCTGAGGTGGGGGCAGCTGCTGGAGGGTGGCGTGGCTTCTTTCAGGAAAAAGCCAAGATGATTGCACTGGATGTGCAGCCCTTCTCTATTGTAGAGGACAAGGGCTTCCAGCAGCTGACTGGATTCCTGGCCCCTCAGTTTAAGCTGCCTTCCCGCTCCACCCCGAGTTGGACTGTGGTGCCACAGCTGTACAGGGCTTTGAAGGAGCGGGTGAGGGAGCAGCTGGCAGGGACTGGGGGGACCACGGTCCACTTCACCACCGACCTGTGGTCCTCCAGGAACGCCCAGCACACCTACCTGGCAGTGACTGCACACTGGTGGCAGGACCCAGAGGCAGCACTTGGCAGTGGCAGGAGGGGTCCTGAAGCAAGGTATAGGTGGACCCTGCTTCAGGCACAAGTCATGGACAGCTCCACCACCGGTAGGAACCTCAAGGCAGCCCTGGCCACCATGGTGAGGGAGTGGGTCACGCCAGGTGCAGCCTTCACCAAGGGGTGTGTGGTCATGGACAACGCGGCCAATATACTCAAGGCAGTCTGTGACGGGGGCTTCACAAGCATCCCTTGCACCGCACACACCCTCCATCTTGTGGTCAAGGATGGGCTTGGGGGAGAAGGGGATTGGGTCAGGCACCCTTAGCTCCCTGGTCGACAGGGCGAGGAAGCTGGCGGGGTTCGTCAATAGGAGCATGAAGGGCAGCAAGCTCCTCTGGGAGAAGCAGGCCAAGCAAGGGTCCCCGGTGCACCAGCTCAGCCAGGATGTCTCCACCAGGTGGAATTCCACCTTCCTGATGCTCAAGTGGCTTCTTGAGCAGAAAACCACCCTGCATCAGGTGGAACTGGAGACAGACATCGAGGCACATCCAGGGTACAACAGGGAGGAATGAGAGATTCTCACTCACATGGTCATCGTCCTGAGACCATTCCTGGCTGTGACGGAGACCATGAGCAGCTCCACCGCCACCCTCATCCAGGTGACCCCACTGATCCATAGTCTCCAGAGGAGCCTGGACTAGATTCTCAGGGTGGCGGGATTGTGACCCTCCGGGCGAGAAGATCTCCGATGAGGCACTTGACCTGGCACGGAAGCTGAAGGCGGGGCTGAGTGTGCGCTTTGATGAGCTCCTGCTCTGGGAGGAATATGTCCTGGCAGCCATGCTGGACCCCAGGATCAAGGGCAGGATGGCACATGAGACAGCGGTCTATGGCCTCCGGAAGGGTGCACTGGTGCCGAAGGTCCAGCAGGCAGAGCGGGCCATGCAGCAGGATGACCCTGGGGATGGTGGGACTGGGAGCAGCGACCCCTTCCAGCCATCTGAGTCTATCCCTGCCCCCAGCCCTAGAGGTAGCAGCAGCACCAACAGCACCAGCAGGACCCCTACTACCAGCAGCTCCTCCTGTGTGCAGGCCACTCTGGGGAGCATGGGACCCAGCACAAAAGGGCAAGCAGTGTGACTGAGGGCAGTGGGGCAGGTGGTGCCCACCCAGAGCTACCAGAAGGAGTATGATGGCACCTCAGGAGCAGTGGAGACCTACCTGGAGGAGGAGCCATGCATTGATCCCTGCAGCAATCCCTTGGCCTACTGGACTGGCAAAGCCAACATGTGGCCAGCCCTGTCAAAAGTGGCCAGGGGTATCCTGTCCTGCCCACCAACCAGTGTCTCCAGAGAGAGGGTGTTCTCTGTGGTGGGGGACATTTACTCCCCGCACCACCTGAGACTGGGGGCCAAGTTGGTGGAGCAGTTGTTGTTCCTAAAGGTGAACCTTCTGCTGCTGGGATTCCCNATTCAACTGTTCGGTTAGGAAAAGAAAAGGTGTTTTGAACTTTGGTGTGATACAAGTTCAATATGACATGGCAGAGTGGGGTTACCAATTCTTGGAATACAGACGGGCACAATTTCACCTCGAGGCAAAAAGCTATGATGACATTCCACAATGTCAGAACTGTGCAACTAGTCAAAGGAAGGGTCTTTGAGCAAGTGCTTCTGTCAATGATTACAGGTCACCCAGGGAATTTAATAAGGCTCTTGTTGCAGGTCAGAACTTCAAGACTACAGATTGCTCCATTGTTTGATTAGCTTTACTGCAGAAGGTAAAGTGGATCTGTGCTTCCGTGTGCAGCAATACAAACCCTCTGTTGTATCAACTATTAATGAAATAGCTGAGTGGAGGCTGTCAGGTCTCTAATGAAGATACAGTGAACTCTGCTAGGTGAAAGGGCCAATACCAAGAGCAACAGTAGAGTAGCCAGTATTCAAGACTAATCCATAGAAGAGAACAAAAGGAAGGCTGAGAGTACAGTTAGATCAGTAACAATGAATGTGCATCACTCACTTTGACTTTGTAATAGGGAAATGAGTATTACATCTTTCAGTTCCAAAGTAACATACTTCTCTGTTTGTCAGTGTAATAATCAGGCTCTGGCCCTTTAAGGTTAGACTGATCATGACTGTAGCCTCACCCCTTTAGAGGGGTATAAGAAGGGAATGAGAAGAAGCTGGCTTCAGTCTGGGCTGGGCTGCAGAGAGAGATAGGTTTCTGGGCTAGCACGCCCACTTGCTGCTGGCCAGGGTCCTGATCCAAGGTCCCTGAGGGAAGGGCTAGAGTTGATGCTGAGCAAAGGAGAGGAACTTAGAGGAGAAACAGATGTGTGGGAACCCCACCTGGGGAGGAGAGCATGCTTGGCTGAGGAGGTGCATTAACCTTTGTTCTCTGTTATAAGCAGGACAAAGGACAAAGGACTGTCTGCTTGTGTATATATATGCACTGGTCAAAGACAATCAACTGCATGTTGGATTACATCTGTTTCTCCTCTAAGTTCCTCTCCTTTGCTCAGCATCAACTCTAGCCCTTCCCTCAGGGACCTTGGATCAGGACCCTGGCCAGCAGCAAGTGGGCGTGCTAGCCCAGAAACCTATCTCTCTCTGCAGCCCAGCCCAGACTGAAGCCAGCTTCTTCTCATTCCCTTCTTATACCCCTCTAAAGGGGTGAGGCTACAGTCATGATCATTCTAACCTTAAAGGGCCAGAGCCTGATTATTACACTGACAAACAGAGAAGTATGTTACTTTGGAACTGAAAGATGTAATACTCATTTCCCTATTACAAAGTCAAAGTGAGTGATGCACATTCATTGTTACTGATCTAACTGTACTCTCAGCCTTCCTTTTGTTCTCTTCTATGGATTAGTCTTGAATACTGGCTACTCTACTGTTGCTCTTGGTATTGGCCCTTTCACCTAGCAGAGTTCACTGTATCTTCATTAGAGACCTGACAGCCTCCACTCAGCTATTTCATTAATAGTTGATACAACAGAGGGTTTGTATTGCTGCACACGGAAGCACAGATCCACTTTACCTTCTGCAGTAAAGCTAATCAAACAATGGAGCAATCTGTAGTCTTGAAGTTCTGACCTGCAACAAGAGCCTTATTAAATTCCCTGGGTGACCTGCAATCATTGACAGAAGCACTTGCTCAAAGACCCTTCCTTTGACTAGTTGCACAGTTCTGACATTGTGGAATGTCATCATAGCTTTTTGCCTCGAGGTGAAATTGTGCCCGTCTGTATTCCAAGAATTGGTAACCCCACTCTGCCATGTCATATTGAACTTGTATCACACCAAAGTTCAAAACACCTTTTCTTTTCCTAACCGAACAGTTGAATTTATTCAGACAGTTCTCAGCTCATATAAATGAAGGCTGTTTACGCCAATTGAGACTCTAGGTCAGGGCTGCACAACATATTGCCTGGGGGCCGCATGCGGCCGCAAGCACCTTTCTTGCGGCCGAACTCCCCCTGCCTGCAAAGACCTTTCCTGTGGCCTGTCATGCCTCCTCCTGCTCTGGCAATCACCTTTCCCCCAGCCCTCAGACTGGCGTGAAACCTTTCTGTCTCCATGCAGCAAGCCTATTAAAGGTGCTGGCGCAAAACCCTCCTTCCTCCTCCATGGCTCCAGCTTCCTGCTGCCGCCAATGTCTCCACCTGAGTCCCTCACTGCCGCGTCTGCCACTCTGATCTCCAGTCCCAGCTCCTCACTGCCAGGGGGTGGGGTTATTTAAATTGGGGGTGTGGTTATGCAAATTGTGGGTGGGGCCACATGTGGCCCAGGGTTGGGTCCAAACCAAATATTTCGGCCCTCAGCACGAATCACGTTGAGCACCCTTGCTCTAGGTACTGTTACCATGGTTTGGGCAGCCTTACCCCATATTGGGCAGCCTTACTGTGTAACAGGGGTGTGCACCAGGGCCCCATGTCATTTTTCATTTTTATTTATCATTTTTGTTATTAAAATGTGTTATTTTTGTTAACAAAATGTCATTTTTCATTATTGGTGTCTATCAGTATCGGTACTGATTTAAAACAAAGAATCTGATTTTGGTATCGTTATTGGTATACACACAATATCTAGTTTTATTTGTATAAAGAAAACTCAGAGGTATATCCACTATCTCTAATCTACCTCTATTCTATATATAAACTATACTGCCTATCTCTATCTCTATCTCTATCTCTATCTCTATCTCTATGTGTACAGGGGGAGACAGGCAGGGGAAGGAAAAAGGTAACATGTAAGGGGAAGGAATAAGGATTAGAAAGGTAAGGTGGTAGGGATATATATGGGAGGATTTTTAGTGCAAGCACCAGCAGATTCTGCAAATGCACCCTGACAGAGCAATAGAACCAGAGTCAGGCAGCCCAGCCCTGCAGTATAAAGGGTTGCAGTGCCCTCCCCCAGATCTCCCCTGATTGGTTGTGGGAGGCAGGAGACCTTTCCCTCCAAAAAACAACCATCAGGCTGCTAGGCAATAACAAAATCAATAACTACTTTTGTTATCATTATTGGTTTAGTTATTATTTTTTGTTGTTTTCATTATTGCAATAACAATAATGAAAATGACAATTTCATTTTTGTTCTTGATAAAATGAAAACGACATGCACACCAACACTGCAATGCTGTGCATCCTTCGCATAGTGGTGCCCAGATGTTCACCCTGCTGTCTGGCAGGGTGGGTAGCTGGCTACTATGCCCTGCATCTTCATAAAATGGCCAGGGATGCAGTGTGTAGCAGCTAGGGCTATGAATATTTAAAAAAATATTCTCAAGCATTTCCAAGGTTCTGAGTACCGGTCCCAAGTATTGGGGCCATTCCTCAGAACCTCAGAGAATACTCAGAATTCGAAGGGGGCAAGTGCAGGAGGGGGGCACAGAGCAGCACGGCTAGCAGTGTGGACCAGGGAAGGGGGTTCAGGGAAGGCATCAGAGAGCAGGGAGGGGGGAAGAGGTGTGCTACTGACTCATGCAAAAGCCACACAGGAGTCAGGTATGCTACTACCTGGACTCTGCTGCAAGCCACAGGAACCGATTGGTCTGCTTTGGGTGCTGCCTCCTTTGAATGAAGAAAAGCTCTCTGGGAGCATGCTGGGAAAAGTAGTCCATCTTGCTTCCAGACGGCATTAGGAGTGACACTAACAAGGTAAGTGATAAGGTATGATCTGGCCTCTCATTTGTGTATTTTACAAGGATACACAGGGCGTGTTCACATGGATGCAGAGGTGCTCAGGCCCGGAGCAGGTCCAGGGGGTGCACCCCCTGTCTGTCTGCTTGCAGCCTGGCCTTGGTCAAGTTTAAATGACCCAGCAACTTCCACGACACATAGTCCATCCACATAGCGTCCCTCTCTCCCACAGAATAGACCTGTGAGCAAATTGCCCCAAACTCTATGGTGTTGCCTGGGGC
The DNA here is from genome assembly GCA_003113815.1 of Sphenodon punctatus. Classification (NCBI taxonomy): domain Eukaryota; kingdom Metazoa; phylum Chordata; class Lepidosauria; order Sphenodontia; family Sphenodontidae; genus Sphenodon; species Sphenodon punctatus. Next base: position 1,883,241 of record QEPC01009431.1, on the reverse strand, counting down.
AACCCCTGGCTGAAAGTGGGGCTGCAGTGGCTGTCCGCCAAGCAGACAGAAACAGTCCTGCCTCCAGCTGGTGCCCCAGGTTTATTATTATTAAACCTAATATTATTATTTATTATTATTAAATATATTTTTCCCCACCTCTCCTGCCTCCAGAAGCTCAGGGTGGAGAATAAAAATAAATAAATACAATAAAATACAAAGGTTTGGGTTGCCCGCTCTGCTGGTGATGCTCCTGGATGTTTCACAGCACTGCTGGTGGGGCTGCCCCAGACCAGGGAGGGACAGCCTACCATGCCTCTGGCTCTGCCTGCACTCGGGGGTTAGGTGGGGCAGCAGCCTGGGTGCTGTCTGTGTGAAAACACCCACAGTGAAGGACCGAGGTTCCCAAACTGTTGGTTGTGGGTCCATGTGGTTTTTTTATATCATTTATGGATGGGGAAATGATCACAATGACATTTTTAATATATTGCATGTTGAGTTGCTGTCTGAGGTCATGAGATTACTTTTAAGTCTCAAAAGCAAAAAAAAATTGGACTCAGTTGTGTTGGATGTATACTCTGTTTTCTTGATTTCATTAAACCACATCTGAAAAGAAATGATCTCCTGATTACATGGAAGACTGAAACTATATTAATCCAAAAGGAGAGCCAGCAAGTGCATGTGCATTGCGCAAGCTATTTTGCATGTCTTCCTTCCTCAATTCTTAGAAAGTTGACACATAGGCCCTTTTTACACAGATGCTCTAACACCCATAAAATGGGTGTTACATTTTATTATACATATTGTATGGCACCACTGCAGTCAATCACCATGGGCCCTGTGCACACATGATGCCGCCACCCAGTTCCTCCACCCAGTGGAGATGGGTGACGGCGTCCGTTGCTCCGTGGGTGGGTGTTGGTGTTGATGGGTGTTGGCTGGGAGCAAACACTCACCAACACCCACCGAAAGTGGTGTTTACACAGACGCCCCCACCCATCTCCACCCAGGGAAATGCTCCCCACCCACCGGCCAACACCCATCTCCACCCAGAGGAACTGGGTGGAGGCATCATGTGTGTACAGGGCCCATGGTGATTGTCTGCAGTGGTGCCCTGCAACATGTATAATAAAATGTAACACCCATTTTATGGTTGTTAGAGTGTCTGTGTAAAAAGGGCCTTAGCCATAGGCCCTTTTCACACAGACACTCTAACACTGATAAAAATTTTGTTACATTTTATTATACATGTTGCAGGGCTACAGGTGTGTTCTATGGGTGCCTTGCAACATGTATAATAAAATGTAACACCCATTTTATCAGTGTTAGTGTGTCTGTGTGAAAAGGGCCATAGTGTCTTCTCCCCCACAAGTTTAGTTAATGATGGGTTTGCGTGTCTAAATTCAGCCTTCATATGACTGATATTTTAAACAAAATTGTTAACAGCTGCTTAAATTACATGTTTTATTTTCTTAAGTCTTTCAAGAAAATAAAACTAGTAGATAATGTATTTCTCTGAGCTACTATAAATAGCCTGGTTAAATTAAGGTTTGAATCAGCAAGTTCAGTTTATCCATTTATTTATTACATTTCTACCCCGCATCCTCCAACTCAATGGCGGCTTGGAGCGGCAACAACATATAAAAATATAATAAAATACATAAAACAAGTATTATAATATTAAAATTACTAAAAAGGCTAAATGCTACATGCAATAAATAAATATACCCTCCCAACTCCCCCACCTACACACACCCCATCCCCAAAGACTTGGCAGAACAACCAGGTCTTACATGATCTTCAGAAAGAAGGGAAGTCCAGGGATAAATGTTTAAATGGGCCTCCATCAGGAGGGAGTTCCACAGCCTAGGTGCAGCCACCAAGAACACCCTCCCCGTCGTTGCCACCCAGAATACCCAGGGGACCTCGAGTTGGGTGCCCCCAGCCAACCGCAGGGGCCGCGAAATGACCTGGGGTCTGAGGCGGTCTTGCAGATAAGCAGGTCCCAAGTCATTTAGGGCTTTAAAGGTCATTACCAACACTTTGAATTGGGTCCTGTAGACTATAGGCAGCCAGTGCAGAGAACAGAGCACAGGTGTAATGTGCTCACGGAGACCCATCCCCATTAGGAGATGAGCCACCACATTCTGCACCAGCTGCAGCCTCCGAACCATCTTCAAAGGTACCACGTAGAGTGCATTACAGTAGTCCAGTCGAGAGGTAATGAAAGCATGGATGATGGTTGCCAGGTCTGAGTTGGAGACATACGGCCAAAGCTATCGTACCAGATGTAATTGGTGAAATGCTCCCTCGCCACAGCCTCCACCTGACAATCCAGGTGGATCTGTGGGTCAAGGAGCACCCCCAAACTATGGACCTGGGCGTCCAGAGGAGGGCAGACCCCACCAATAATGGGAGCCACCCCCACCCCCCACCCCGGCCCTACCAACCAGCATCACCTCCGTCTTATTGGAATTCAGCCTGAGTCAATTTGTCCTCATCCAGTCCCCCACAGCCACCAAACACCGGGTAAGCACCGAGACTGCCGGGCCTGGGTCTTCAGAAAACGAGAGGTAGAGTTGTGTATCATTGGTGTACTGATGATATCGTACACCGAACCATCTCATGACCTCCCCCAAGGGTTGCATATACACATTGAACAGGAGAGAGGACAGAATACAACCCTGTGGGACTCCACACGTGAGGTCCCGGGGAGAAGATGTATATTCCCTGAGGACCACCCATTGAGTTCTCCCTGCCAGGAATGAGCGGAACCATTCAAAAACAATCCCACTCACCCTGGTCCAGTCCTGCAACCTTGTCACCAACATCTCATGATCAATGGTATCAAACACCGCCAAGAGATCCAACAAGATCAAAATAGATGATCTGCCCTGACCTAATTCACGACGTAGGTCAAGGCCAGAAGTGCAGTCTCCATGCCAAATTCCAGAAGAAAGCTGGACTGTGAGGGATCAAGAAAACTGACCTGGTCTAGATGCCCCTGGAGCTGCCGGGCAACCACCCGTTCAATAACCTTCCCTAAAAAGGGAAGGTTAGAGACTGGCCGATAGCTGGTCGGGGAGTCAACACTCAAGGATGGTTTCTTGAGCAGAGGCCGCACCACCGCCTCCTTGAGGTGGCTCTCTGCCCTCCCTAAGGGAGGCATTGACCACCCCCACCAGGAATGGCCCTAATGTCTCCCGGATGGCCTTCACCAGCCAGGACGGGCACAGATCTAATTCACAACAGCTGTCCCGCACTGTCCCAAGGACCTCTGCCACATCAGCAGGTGACACCCACTGAAACTGATCCCACAAATACTGACATGACATGGCTTCCTCTACCTCTAGTTCACTACCTGTTACAACTGCAGCATTTAATTTAATACAGGAAGAGTCTCTCATGCCTCAAACCCCCATGGCTTTATTTGTACAAATATTTTGGAGCTAGTACATTAGCTAAGAGTCTGTCTCTTGAGTTGGACCAAAAGAGTTGTCATCCACCCGCCAAATGTGGTTTCTGGAGTATTTTCTTTAAACAAATCAGTGCTGTCCATGGGACAGCCATGATGTAAAAATATCAATTTTTACTGCATAAACAGTAGGCAAAATCTGATATAGTTTCAAATTCTTAATTCATCCAGAGATAACCTGGATGAATTCTTCTATTCCCATCTTCAGGTACCTTTCCCAAGCAAAATCTTCCACCAATTCCCGTTCCACATCCCATAGTATTTGGGTTTTTTTCTTTTTACTCTGTAGCTTTCAATAGTAGACACTTTCTTTCAATCTGTTGGCTGTAAATGTAGAAACACAATCAAAATTTGTCAGTTGTCAGTGGAAAAATACTTCAGTCCCTTACCTGATGAGTAGTTACCATTACCTGGAGGAGATATCTTGGACGGAAGGAAGAAAATAGAGTTAAACTACGATTTTGGTTAAATATAAAGAAAAACATCCAAAGTGTAGGAACTTTAGACCAATGAAATAGATTGCCATGGATTGCTGTGGAAACTCCCTTCCTATATGTTTTCAAAAACCATCTGAACAAGTATCTGTCTTCTGTGATTCTGCAGGTAGAGGGTATCCTGCCTTGGAGCAGGGGTTTGGATTTGATGATCCTTGAAGTCCTTTCAAATCCTATGAATCTATGATCTTAACAGGATTCCCTTAGTCTCCGTAGTGAAAAGATTGTGAGAAGACCTTTGTGCACCGGTGGAGCCAGATTAGTGGGCATTTATATATCTTATTTTGGCCTGTATATGCTGTAGAATCCATCTTGATTGACATATGTGTAAAAACCTATATGTAATGTAAAAATTGAGAACTGGCAACTCTTTTAATGCAATGGATGTATCTTATGTAAGCCTCTTTGGCAACTTTTTTGTATTGTATAAGTTGTTGTTCAGGATGTCAAGGCCAGGCAGAAATGTTATGGGAAGTGATTTTCAGTGCATAGAGAGAAAGGCTAATTGGGAAGCTGAGAATGACGCAGGCAGAAAAGATGCAGCTGCACTAATTAGAATTGGTCACACATGTGCAGGATTTGTAGAAGTGAGTGTGTAACACTGGAATACTATAAGAGACAGCAGCTAGGGTCTCATCTTGGAAAGAACTTCGCTGCTGGCCACTCCACAGGCGTGTTGAGTGGGCACAGCAGAACCTGGGGATCATCCTGCAGCTGTTGTTGGGGTTTGCTGGCTTGCAGAAAGGGATGTGAGATGCTTTGTAAATTTTTTATGTTGTGTACTTTTATTTTTTATGCTGTATATAAAATAAAATAGCTTTCTTGGCACCATATTGTTTGAGCTTTCACTGTACTGAACCAAAAGAACAAACAATTTCAAGACAGTCTCCAACTGTAGTCTCAGGAAATTTTCACTCAGTGGACAATACAGTTGTGGAACTTGTTGCCAGAGGAGGCTGTGAAAGTCAGCACCATAACTACCTTCAAATGGAAATTAAACAAATTCTCAGAGGATAGAGGCTTAAATGTCTACTAGTTGAGTTGGGGCTTGAACTGCTGACTACTGTTAGTTGGAAGTGGTTAGCTGAGGTGGGTAATACGTCCATGACCTGTACTTGACTTATCTTGAGATATTGTCATTGGCCACTGTCGCGGAGACAGGATGCTGGGCTCAGTGGACCATGGATCTGACACAGTATGGCACTTCTTATGTTCTTAATTCAAGAATGAGTCTTTTGGTAGACCAAATGTTCCCCCCCAATTTTTGTCCGCATGTTTCCCTTTTGAGACTTGACTCTAGACTGCAGTAAAGATTTCTAAAGCACATTGGATACCAATCAATGACCGCATCCATATATAATGACCCTGTCCATAGATGATGTCAACCTACTTTGGCTCCAGACCAGGGTCGGCTCAACAATCAGGGACCAGGGTGATACCCCACAAAATGCCCAGAGAGCCACTGCTGCAGTCCTCCAAATCACTCACCTGGCCATTGCTGTTGTCCTCGCGCACCCTGAATCCATAGATAATTGCTTTGTGCATGTGCAAATCAATTTCCTGTACAGTTGGTGGTCACACATGCAAGGGGAGTAATGGCGGTGATCGCAGCCATCACACATGCATGGAGGGCAGCAGAAGCGGTGGCCAGGGCCAGATCAGTGATTTTCAGGCTCCAGGAGCTGTGTTGATGAGGGGAGGGAGGAGTGAAAGGCCAAATAGAGCATGTGTGAGAGGTAGGGGCAATAGCAATTTTGCCCATATTTTGCCCCTCTCATGTATGTTTAATTGTGTTTGGGGGTGGTGGTTGAGGAGGTGCTGGGGAGATTGCCCATGGATCCCTATACAGGAATCCAATGAATTAGAGCAATTTGGGGGCAATAGAGCGCTATCCCTAGCCAATATGGGCAAGAAGAGGGGCAAGAAGAGGGCGTGGGGGGAGGGGGAACCAGAACTTATTTTAAAGCATTGCAGCAGCACGTCCCCCCTTTCTAGTTTTCATCAGATCAGATAAGACTAAGAGCTACTCTTTATTACCTTTTTTGGAGGGTAGGGGGGAGCTATTCCTATGTGATTTCTCTTGACTGTGTCCCTTTTAATGCTGCTATCAATTGTTTTGGGGGAGAAATCTAGGGTTTGAAATTTAATCCCCAGGGTTGGCATTTCTACTTGATTTCCCTTTTGGTGCCCCTTTTAAAGTTGATTAAAAATTGTTTGGGGGGAAAAATTTAGGGTTTGGGATTAAATCCCCAGGTTGGGGGGTGGGGGCGAGGGGGAGGCTACTCATGTTTAATGGGTTTGGATTTTTATTTTATTTTTTACTCTTCCCCTTTTAAAATTGATTAAAAATGGTTAGGGGGAGAAATCCCAGTTTGTTTTTTAACCCTGAGCATAGGGGGAGACCTCCAGGCTTGATTGCTCTTGGCTTTGCCCCTTTTAAAACTGATTAAAATTGTTTGGGGGAGCAAACCTGGTTTGGATTTTAATTCTGAGTATGGGTGGAGACCTTCCTGTTTGGCTGTCCTTGGCTTTGCCCTTTTTAAAACTGAGGGAGAAATCAGGTTTGGTTTCTAATCTAGAGTAGGTTGGAAAGGTGGTTGTTGTCAGAGACAGGATGCTGGGCTGAATGGACTATTGGTCTGACCTAGCATGGAACTTGTGGTTTTTTGTTTGCTTAATGTTTCAGAACTAGACCTTTGCTTTGACTTTCCTAACCTTGTTATGACCTGTACATCATCCCTAATCAGCATAATGCTTAAAATATGCTTACTATTATGATTTGGGGCCCCATCATGTTCTGTCAAGGGCCACAGTCCTGAAGGCCACTGACAGAGTCACTGTGGCCCTTGACAGAGAATCATGGGGACCCTAAGAATCCAGACAGTAGTGGTGACAGGTTGTCACAGTGGGGTGCAAAGACTTTCCCCATTAATCCTTAGAAGTGTCAGAGGGGACCCTAGAAACCCCTCTCCTGGTTCTCAGAAGCAGCAGGAAGCAGGGTATTCAGGGCCTGGTTCTTGCTCCAGGTCCTGCCAATGTTCTCCACTACCAGTCCCTGATCTTTAGGAAAGTCCTTCCCTGGCATGGGTGACATGTAGGGAGACCGGGGGGGGGGATTGTGCCCCCCCTGATATTTTCCCTATTCCAGCCCTACCACAGCCCCACAATGGTCAGACTTAGGAGTCCAGTCCTCTCTCCTCTCCCCTCCCCTGCCATGTTTCCACTCATCTGGGTGGACAGGAAGTTGTCAGAGGGGGATTTCCTTGTGGGAACAGTGGCAGCGGTGTAAGGGTAGAGGACCTGATAGCTGGTTTCAGTGGCACACTTGAGGTGAGAAGGACTTGGCGGCACCAGCAAGACCGGGATGATAAGGAGGGAAAGACAGTGGAGTAGGCTAACCTGGCTAATAATAGGGGTGTGCAGAAGAGACCAGCTTTGTTTACATTTTGGATTTGTTTTCATTTCAAACATTTTGTTATGTATTTGTTTTCATTTGTAATTTAACTTTGTTTTAGTAATTAAATCCACTTCCCATTATTTTCAATAGGCATCACTTTGCAGGTCTTGCACTTGCTTAAATAGTGGTTTTACTTTGTCTCTCTGATACTTTCCAATCCCCAAACTTGCAGTGAGTGCCCCAGGGTGGCAGAATATCAGCAAGAGACTGGCATAGAGCAGGTGGGCATAGGAACAGCAGGAACTGGTAGGGGTCCACGGACCTGACGCATGGAGCATCCCCACGGGCATTCACATCTCAGCAGAACTGTTTGCTTGGACTTTGTTCCATTCCCCCCCGCCCCGCCATTGCCTTTCCCTTTTTGTTATCGATGCTCAATAAAGTGTGAGAGAGAGACTGGCAGGCAACAGTGCTCCTCCTTCTTATATGTTGCTCCTGCCTTGAAAAACCATTGGAGATTTGGATCCCTGTCTGAATGTGGAACACTTGGGTGGGAAACCGGTAGAATCCGGTATCCAATAATGCCGGTATCGGGCGTACCGGCATTATCGGATTCGTCCTGGTAATCCGGACCGGGTACCGGATTCTGGGGTACCGGATTTTTCTTGCATTGCAGCCATTTAAAAATGGCTGCAATGTAAAAAAACTGCCCCAGCAAAAATGTTTTTTTCAAAAAAACCCTCCCCGAGTCCAGGCTGCGCGGGTGGAAGGGGGGACACCCCCCAC
>QEPC01009431.1:1848480-1867465 GCA_003113815.1 Sphenodon punctatus | reverse complement strand
AAGGTTTCAGTTTATGGTTTAAGTTTCATTTCATTACAAAACTGAAATGAAACTTAAAGCAATCTAAAAATCCTACTCAATGCCTGCTGTTCAGGAACAGTGACTAGCTCAGAAGGTGTTGGGAAGGGGGGCAGATAATTAGTTTTGTTTCTTGCAAGCCTCTCTCCACCCCTGGTGCCTGGAAGTCCGCTCCTCAGTGACTACACTTCCCTGTCATGTTTGACCTTCCAGTGAACCTTTTTTTGCCACTCGAACTCATCCAAACGTGATCCGAACTGACCTAACTTTTCGACCATTTCGCCGTTCGGTGTTTGGATTGTTCGGTTTGTTCATGTTCGTGTTCGGTCATCCGAACAGTTTGAGTTCGGGTCGAACTCCGAACTTCTGAACCACGTTCGCCCAACCCTACTTTAAACTTGGATTCTGGGACTATTGGGGGACAGGGTTGGCTCGCTGAGTAACTGAGAGTAGCCTCAGGCTTGCTCCAAGAGTTAATTCCGGTGGCCAGTGATCTTCCACTACCCAATCCCTTTGAATATATATGACCAATTTACAGTCAGGAGTTGGCACAAAGAAAATCTGGGATAAACATGAATCTGAGAAACACTGGGCATTTTTACACACACCTTAAAGTGCTGGATTTTTCAATATTCTGGGTTTACAAGTCCACAAGTAAGTTCCAGATGCATTTTTCACACACACACTGCCCTGAGGCAGGTCCTGGATGCATTCTTCACACAAATACTGCCCTGAGGTAGCCTAAAGTAGCTGCAGCTCTAGACATGAGTGGCTGTCATGGAAACCAAGTGACCACAGCTGCCTGGAGCAAAGCAGTTTACCAGGAGAACTTTTTACACACAAAAGTTCTGGGAGAAGTTCTATGCAGAAGTTCATAGAGCCAGATGTTTAAGATATGGGTGAGTGATTTAGCTACACAGAAATTTCAGAATGTAACAGCAAAAATGCAGGAGAAATGTGTATTAGGAATGTATGAACCCCCGGGGGTTTGGGGTTCGGCCCATTCGGGGTTTGGCCGAACCCAAAACCGTTCAATTCGGGCCATTTGGCCATTTGGGCCAAACCCGTTCGGAGATGCCGAACCCATTCAGGTGGGGGGAGGCAGTTTTCCCTCCCCACCTCCAGGCTGCGTGGGTTGAAGGGGCGCTGGGGAGCACCTCCCCCCCACACCCTTCCGAGCCTGGGAATTATTTTTTTTAAACCCCCCCCCCCCAGGGATAGCCCTCCCTGTGGTTGCTAGGGCTCCGACCCTGGTCCAGGATGCAGGTCCGGCAGCACTTCAGGCCGCTACTAGGCCTTCTGGGTCAAACTGGAAGGCCTAGTAGCAGCCTGAAGCACTCCAGATTGCTGCTGCTACTGGATCCACCACCATTGCTGGACCCAGGGCCAAGGTCCTGGCACCATCAGGTAGGCCGGGATCCAGGTCTGGCAGTGGCAGCGGCTCTGGCAGCAACAGCAGCTCCGGTGCTCCAGAGCACTTCAGGCCCCTACTAGGCCTTCCAGTTTGACCCAGAAGGCCTAGTAGTGACCTGAAGTGCTCTGGAGCACCGCTGCCACCAGACCCGCCGCTGCTGCCCCCACCGGACCCAGGGCTAAAGCCCTGGCACCACCAGGTATGGCGATCCCTGGGCTGAGGGTGTTAAAAAAAAAATTTCTCACGCTGGGCAGGGTGGGGGGGAGGTGCTCCCTGGTGCCCCTTCCACTCGCGCAGCCTGGAGGGGGGAGGGAAAACCGGGTTCCTCCCTGCCCCCCTACCCCCTCCCAAACATGTTCGGAACCCGAACTTTGTTCGGTCAGTTCGGGCGGGGATCAGTTCAGATTCGGGGTGTTCACAAATGGGCCGAACACCCCGAGTTCAGACTGAACCCCGAACTTCCAAACTGCATTCGCACATCCCTAATGTGTGTTTCAAAACACCCACTATCTAGATACCCAGTGACAGGTGATACAGAACAACCCCACTGAGATGGTCACAGTGGATAAAGCCACATGAGACACGGCCAACTTGATCCTCCCTCCCTCCCCAGGGACCGCAAACACAACCACCACACTTCAGGCCAGGAGTCCAAAATAATCTCTCCACCCCTATTACTAGCTCCTCCATGCCATCGGTCGAGCCGAGAAGCCAGCCATATAGGGCAGACACACAGAAGATGGCTACAACCTGGAAACTGCTGAGGAAACAGGAGCTAGAGTGGGGCTTGGCTTGGATGAGCCAGTAGCCTCGGGACCTGTGAGTTATAGAGTCAGAGACTTGTGCCTGGCTAGAGACAGTGGGTAACGAATGCATTGGTGAAGACACTGTATCGAGACTATGTTTGCAATAAAACTGTAAAGAGCTGATTCCCTGAGAGAGACACTTGAGCAATTGAATTCCATAAGAAGACACTGAAACGGGATTACCCAGAGAGGCTGCAAGGGCTTGGGTCCCAATCCTGCCAGGACTCACCATGAGGCAGCCCACTCTCTGCTACAAATTCCCTTTCACACTCTTACTGTGGAAGTCTTCTAGTTATTCTGGGCAAGTAATGGTGGCTTGCTATATTTCCGGTTGGTCTGGAGAGATAGTGGTCATGTATCAAAGACACGCTTGACTCACAAATTAGCCTTCGCATGGTTAGACTGTTGTGAGATACAAGAAGCTTCTGTTTAAACAATAAAATGAAGTGACTGTTTCCCTGCTTTATGAAGCCATAAATACTCTGCTTTATTTACTCCCAGTTCTCCTGCTGTCTCTGCAAATTGCTAGAATTCATTTGTTTTCACTGAAAGTTCAAATTCAACCTTCTGTAAATTAGGTGAAGCAAAGAGACAGCCAGGGTTACAAAGCCGCAGACAAACTGTACCAGCAATGTATACTCTTGGAGAATGAAGCTGATGTGCAATATTCCTCGGGTTCTTAATCTATAGCTTTGCTACGACCATTCAGGCAAGTCTGATTAATAATGTAGAAAGGAGTATCCAGATCTTTCCTTTGGAAAAGGAAATTAATTTAAAAAAAAACAAAACACCTCTGCCTCTGCCTAGCACAGCACTTCCCCCAAAAAGTAGTTCATTTATCACAGCAACAATTTGCTCAAAGCATCCCAGGCTGTAAATAATAAAATACTTCTGAATCAGTTTCCATATAGTTTACACAGTAGCCGTGTTGTGTGATGCTGTCAGTCTTAGCTATTTCCATGGCCCCTGAGTGCTTCACAATATTTACTGTGCAATCCTTTAGCTGAGAGCATCAGCACTAGTCCTTACTGCCAGCGTAAGTCCCACTGAAGTGAATGAGACTCTCATTAATGCTCAGCTCTAACGCTGGTGTTCCCAGCCAGAATATTACCCCTTTTGTGCATTTATCCAGCATGCCAATACGAGTTAAGTACTATTATCCCCATTTTCAGACTGATTTTCTATTCAAAGAAGACTTACGCAAGTAATGTTACACAAGTTAATTTTTTCAGCCAAATTTGGGAGAGGGGCACACAGCTCAAAGGTAAGTAGGGACCCAAAGTTTTGTAAAAATAGATGCACCTGGAAAAGAGAGATGGCCTTTGTGTCTCAAAAAAAATCTATTGGCATTCAGGTAAAAATGAGTAAGGCAGTAATTACTCATGAGTATTTATGAATATTTGAGGCTCAAGTTTCTGGGAGCTACTCGGTAATAGCGATGAATACTCAGTAAAATACTCAGCACTCGGTAAAATACTCGGTACTCGGTAAAATACTCAGTATGCTGAGTATTTTGTTATGTGCCACTTTGTTATGTGACCAAACAAGGGGGCAGAATGGTGGGCAGGAAGGGAGGAGCATGACAATTTCTAGGGGGGGCATGGCAGGCAGGAAGGGGGGCAGGAGGCAGCAAACTCACCATGAGGAGGGATGTGGCCTGTGGAGTCCAAGCGGAGCGAGCTGACATGCTGTTGTGGAGTGGAGATGCCACCGCTGCCATCACTGTCGGCTCTCTGGGAGCATGCTGTTTTTTCCCAGCATGCTCCCAAAGCAAAGATGATGGCCCGAACTCCTCCTGGCATTACAATAGCCATAGTTGCTTGAGAACAATGAGCTGCCACTCACTAGGGGGACCTGCAGTGCTGGTGGGACCTCACGGGAAGACAGGGTATGGTGACTCTGCACTAGAGGATCAGGTAAGCATTGCTCGATCGAGGAGTTACCGAGTAGTATCGAGTACCATGACCATTTCTTGGTTTCTTGGTACTCGGTAAAACCGAGTCGAAGGCAGCAAAGATGGTCAGGGGTCTGGAAACCAAATCCTATGAGGAAAGGTTGAAGGAGCTGGATATGTTTAGCCTTGAAAAGAGAAGACTAAGGGGAGACATGATAGCACATAGAGAGGATGGCAAAGACTTGTTCTCTCTTGCCCCTGAAGGCAAGACTATAATCGGCTCAAATGACAACAAAAAAGTAGATTTCGGTTAATCTTTAGGAAGAACGTCCTAACGGTAAGAGCTGTTTGATAGTGGAACAAATTACCAAGGGCGGTGGTGGGCTTTCCTTCACTGGAGGTTTTCAGACAGAGGCTGGACAGCCATCTGTCAGGGATGTTGTAGCTGTGGATTAATTTCTTGCACTGAGCAGGACTAGGTGACTTCTGAGGTCTAGATTCCCTTGGATGACCTCAGACTAGATGACCTCAGATTTCCTGCATTGAAATGGACTAGAACAATTCTGAGGTTCCTTCCAACTTTATGATTCTATAAGTTGAATACCGTGATCCTCGGTAACTATCAAGTAAAACCAAGTACTGAGTTTCCGCCCTAATTGGCATACATTAAACATTGTCCCTGATTAATAATTTTGGATCCCTCATAATAGGTGAAAATAGATGTGCTGGTGGTGAGGTGACTTCCTGGCCCACCACGGAGCAGGAAACTGTAGCCGCCCCTCCCTGCATTGGGGAGGGGCACTGAATAAATGTGTGAGACCATGTTGGCATGTTTGGGTGGCCCTTGGCCTGGGATCATTGCCCAAGATCAGGCCCAGAACACATCTTGGACCAGCTGCCAACCCAGCATGGGACAGTCATGGGCCGACATCTGGCGGTGAGGAAAAAGACGCGTGGGTGAGTCCTGGACCAATGCAAACCACAACGGGCCAGTGCAGGTCACTATCATGTCTGATTACACCCACTGATTTTACCAAGAGATGCCCTTCTTTGTAGCCTACAATGCCCATACACTTAAAGTGAACATGGTGATGTATACAGCTTGCTTGTAGCAAAACACTCAGGGCGCTGGCTCTGAATCTGTACTAGGCTAGTTATTTTATTTTATTTATTTTATTTTATTTATTTATACATTTTTTAGTTGCCCCCCATGCCTACAGCATCTCGGGGCAACGTACAACAATATAAAAACAACAATTTTGTTTTTTAAAACCATTAAAACATTAAAACATAACAATATAAACAGGGTTGGGAAAATAAGATAAAATAAAAGGTAGGGAGGCATTAAAACACTAACCCACCTCCCCACCCCCACCCCCAAAGGCCTGGGTAAACAGCCAGGTTTTACAAGCCCGCCTGAATGTCAAAAGGCTTGGGGCTAGGCAAGCTTCCTCCAGGAGGGAATTCAAATATGCGGCCTGGCCACCAGGAATGCCCTCTCTATTGTGGCCCCCGCTTAACACGGGGGACCTCCAAGAAGGCACCCCCGGCAGACCGAAGGAGCCACTCTGGGATGCAACGGGCAAGGTGGTCCCTGAGGTACAAGGGGCCCAGACCATGAAGGGCCTTATAGATCAACACCAATACCTTGAACCTGGCTCAGCACGCTATTGGCAACCAGGGCAGTGCAGAATCCGGAGCACAGGTGTTATAGGCTCCCGATGACTCATCCCCATCAGGAGACGGGCCACTGCATTCTGCACTAGCTGCAGCCTCCGGACCAGGAACAAGGACAGCCCCATGTAGAGCATGTTACAGTAGTCCAGCCTCGAGGTAACAAAGGCATGGATAAGGGAGGTCAGGTCCGGCCTGGAGTTGTATGGACGCAGCCTCTGCACTAGATACAACTGGCGGAAGGCGGCCTTCGCCACCACCGCCACCTGTCGATTCAGACAGAGATCCGAGTCCAACACCACCCCCAGACTCTGGACCTGCTGAGCTATAGGAGGGTGAACCCCCCCAATCAGGGGGGCCAACACCACCCTCGCCCTCCCCACCACCATCACCTCTGTCTTATCAGGTTTGAGCTTCAGTCTGCTCTGCCGCATCCACTCCACCACGGCCTCCAAACACTGGGATAGCAATTAGACAGCAGGGTCTGGGTCTGTTGAAAATGAGAGGTACAGCTGAGTATCATCAGCATATTGGTGACATCGCACCCCGAACCCTCTCACGACCTCCCCCAAGGGTTGCATATATACGTTAAATAATAAAGGAGACAGGATGGAACCCTGCAGAATGCCACAGGACAAGGCGAGGGAGCAAGATGTTTCGGCTCCCAACACCACCCGCTGGCTTCTCCCTGAGAGGAATGAGCTGAACCATTCAAGAACAGTCCTGTCCAGACCCCCAGGTCTCGCAGCCATCTCAACAGCAGCCGCTGGTATCAAAAGTCCATGGTATCAAAAGCTTCTGAGAGACCAGCAGGATAAGAAATGTAGAACATCCTGCATCCATCTCCCGGTGGCTGATTAAGGCTGATTTTAAGTTACACACAAGTGTAACTCAAAATCAGGAACCTGTGTTCATTACGTTTTCCCCATTGCTGCCAATGGGGGAAAATGCAGAGATCATGAGTCCTTGCTTAAGAAAGATGCTGGGAAGGCATGCTTAGTTTGGTACAAGAGTGGATTATGATCATTGAATGAATGAATAAACTTTTATTGTTTAGCTATTGCCATAACAAAACGGAAAAACATATATGTTACACAAAGAAAAACATAAGCAGGGACACTCCCACAAATTCATAAGATATTAGAATAGAAGACAAAAATCCAAATCTAAGAAAGCTGTTTTGCCCGAAGGACACTAAATAAAAAGAACGCCACCCTCTGCGATAGCACTTCCTCTTGCCCAGCCAAATATATTTGCCATATGCCAGGATTAGCAAAGTTAACGAGCTGGTAGAAAGGGAGGCTAGTCCTTTGACTCGGGCCTCACACCAACTGGGACAATGAAAAAGAACATGATCCAGAGTCTCAGTTGGACCAGCGGTCACTCCAGCACAATCACAAAAACACAAAGAAGGGTGCAGTCCCAAGAACTGGCTCTCGGTTATGGCTGTAGGGAATATGTTCATCCGGGCCAGGGTAAGACACCTACGAACCGAATGGGGCAAGTGGAACTGGAGGTAAGGGTGGGGGGGATAGCTGACTCCCATACAGATCCAGGAAGTCTATCAGCGAGGACTTGGACCGGAGTAAGACCATTTCCTGCTGGGAACTGATATCCTGGATTCTCTGCTTAATAATTTCCTTCCCAGTTGGGAATCCACAACAGGCTAGATCAACTGGGGAAAGTCCAATACAGGCAACCTTTCCTTTACTCAGCAATTATGGGTGTCCGTAAATGCTCTCTGCATGAGTGGGGTGGTCCTACCATACTGCAATTTGAGCCAGTAACACAGGATTATTGTCCAGATCTGGGCCTCAAGAGGGAGCATCCCACACTCCAAATGAACTGCACAGGAGGGAGTATGCTTAGGAAGAGCCAAAATGGATCTCAAAAACTTAGTTTGGATATGCTCCAAACTTGTGGTTTTCCCCCGGGCCCAAAATTGGGCACCATACAATAGTTGGGAAAAACATTTGACCCTATAAACCTCCAGAGCTGGAAGAATTAAATACCCCCATTTGACCTGAAATAACGGCAAAGAGCCTTCTCCAACGTGATTGCCTGTCTAGTTACAGTATTACCATGGATCACCCAACTACCATTGGCCTGAAAAGTCAACCCCAGGTATTTGTAGGAGGAAACTTGTTCGAGCTCGTGTCCACCGAAGGACCACTTATGGATCTTCTGTTTGAGCAAGAAAAACATGATCTTAGTTTTGGTATAGTTTACCTCCAAAAGCTTCAGGGTGCAGTAATCATATAACACCTGCAACTGCCTATTCATACCAACCCGGGACCTAGCCAGCAGGATGGCATCGTCTGCATAAAGCAGAATTGCCACATCAGTTGACCCAACCCTAGGGTGATGGTTATCAGGAGATGACACAGCAGGAATCAGATATGATCATTTGTCTTAATTTGATGTCTAATTAATTTAACTAAAATAAAACATAAAACATTTTCCCTCCAAGAAACTTGAAATTTCTTTAATCTGCTCTGTGTGGCCACAATCTTGAGACCTAATTGCCTACAATTTCAAGTGTTTTTAAATCAATTAAAGACAAGAAGTGAATGCAGTCTGCATCATGATTCATCAGCCAGTGAATGAGAAGCATCATAGAACCACAGATAATAGAACCATAGAACCAGAGATCTTGGTCCCGGTGTTTGATCTTACAAATAATCTTGCAAGAATTTGTTTACTTCTCATTTCAGCTCTAGCCTGGAGGTGGGGAGAGCGAGGCATGGTGAGTGAGAGTGAGGGGAGCTGTGCTGGGACCAGGCTGGGGGCTTTGGGGTACTTCGGTGGCCCAGGGGCAGGGAGAGCAAGGAGATGTGTGGGGGGGTAGTGCAATTTATTTTTATTTAATTATTTAAAATTAAATAAAAATAAATTTTGCTTAACATCAGCCGGTTCTTGGGACTGCACCCTTCTTTGTGTTTTTGTGATTGTGCTGGGGCAGCCGCTGGTCCAACTGATGTTAAACAAAAGGGGGGGACAGAATGGCACCCTGCGGGACTCCACACATGAGGTCTCGGGAGGGAAGACGTACACTCCCCCAAGACCACCCGGTGAGTTCTCCCGGCCAGGAATGAACGAAACCAGTCCAAGACCGTTTCACCAATTCTGGCACGGTCCCACAGGCAAGTCACCAACACCTTGTGATCGACTGTGTCAAATGCAGCTGAAAGGTCTAGCAGGACCAGTAAGGTCTGACGACCCTGGTCCAACGCCAGATGGAGATCGTCAACCAAGGCCACCAAGGCCGTCTCCGTACCATACCCAGGCTGAAACCCAGACTGGGAGGGATCAAGGAAACCGGTGCGGTCCAGCTGTTCCTGGAGCTGCCGTGCCACAGCCCGTTCAATAACCTTCCCTAAAAAGGGAAGGTTAGAGACCGGCCGATAACTGGCAGGAGCATCAGCGTCAAGAGATGGCTTCTTGAGCAGGGGTCTAACCACAGCCTCTTTTAGGCAGTCAGGCACCCTGCCCTCCTGAAGGGAGGCACTAACCACCCCAGCCACCAATGGCTGTAACGTCTCCTGGCTAGCTTTCACAGCCAGGACAGACATGGATCTTGCTCACAAGTAGTAGCACGAACAGATCCCAGCAAGGACTTCACATCGGCAGGCACCACCATCTGAAACTGATCCCAAAAAACAGGACAGGACGGGGCATCCATAGCCCCAAGATGATTCTCTGCAATGTCCCTGCCAGCCATCCCTACAGCCACCACTCATCCTTTCTTCCTGACCTAATGGCTGCTCTTCCCAGTCAAGCTGGACTGGTGCCTCTCCCTCCACCCCAACCTGCTGTTCTGTCATGGTGTCTCACCCCCCATGCCCCGCTCGACTTAACAGGCTTAACTTTCATGTCCATTGTTGCCTTGTCCCAGGGAGTATCCTGCTGCTCCCCAGTGCTCTCCTGGCCACCTGTGAACACTAAAGAAACACACACAGAGAGACACACAGACACACACACATAATTAAATAGCAATAAATGGAAGCCTTTATCATGCAGGCATCCAAATGCAACCCTCCCACCGCATTAACTTACCACTCTCTTCTGCCTCCTCTATGAACGTTGCTGGCTCTGGGATGGGGATGGCCATGGAAAGATCTTCACCAGCTGTTACAGCTTCCGTGTGGGGAACAGGAGTGGTTGGAGCTGGAGGCGGGTGGGGGGTTCTAGAAGCCCTGGCCAGAACTGGAGATATAAGACTGGAGATATCACTGGGTGAGAATGGGACTCAGGCAGGGAGAAGCAGGGTGCTGAGTGCTGGGGTGATTGGGCCTGTCCTATCATTCCCTGCCTGTGCCAGCACCTCAGGGTGGGTTAGGAAGTAAGCTCGCAGACTTGGATCCCACCTGCCTATGTCCTCCTGGCATGGCTCTTTGTGTCTTTTGCAGTCTCTTCTCAGGCAGATCAGGCAGCTTTTCCCATGGTGAAAATGCCTGACCCCTCACTGCAAACCATAAGGGACCTCACCCAGTCTGGGCAGTGAGCGTTGGGTACGTGCTGCAATCCAGAATGAGCTGGGACAGCACATGTTTGAATTTGGAGCACGTTGGGATTTTAGGGTGCTAGTGAGAGCAGAGAGAGGGGCAGGAAGCAGTCGCTCTTTGGAATGCTTTGGGCTTTTCACCTGCAACACTATGGTGCTGGTGGACCTGGTTGTGAGGAGGATGCACACAACCTAATTGATGGGACATGGCCACGTGGATGCACATTCCACTCACCGCATGGTGAGCCCATGATGTCCTTGGACTACGCCAACGCCATGAATAGCGGGTGGGTGGCAGCTATGTGGCAAGTGGGGGCTATGGCTTCATTTGGTTTTACCCCTAATGTTGTCTCATTGCAACATATCACGTAGTTGTGTGTCAATTGCTGTGCCACACGGTCCTTAATATGAATGAATAAAACTTTATTTGCCATAACTGAAAAGTTATTGGCAATATTAACAAAAGAAACAAGAATAACACATCAAGCATCATTCCTCATTACAAAACCTAAATTTACAAACAATAATACTAAAAGTAATACAATTAAATCCAAATTTTAACTCCAGCCTTAATTGCAGATCCAAATTGGCAATAAGCAAACCTATCCCAAGTCCTCTTCTAATTCCAGTAGAAGGACCTCCCAGGCCCCCTCTATACCTTTCCAAGACCTTTTGGGCTTCTCACAAATGAGGCCAAGTTACCAAAAACCGCCACTGCCAGAGTCAATTCTGAGGCTCTTGCATCCAGACATAAGTTAAGACGGTCTACAAAAGGATGCCTTATTTGGGGTTCCCTGACGGCCAGAGGAAGTTTGCCCCTAATCCTATCAAGTCTAGGGCAAACAAACAAGATATGCTCGATCGTATCTAGTTTCTGCAAAGTGCAAAACAAGCACAGTCTTTCTGAAAATGGAACACCCAAGTATCGTCCTTCTAATATTGCCGAGGGGAAAACACCACAGCGAAGGCGTGTGAAGGCCCGTCTCACTAAAAAAGTTGGCCAAACAGTGAGATAATTTGGCTCAGATAGAGGTCTTATAGGTGGAATATAAGACGGGTTTACCCTCTACTGTTGAAGCATATCAGCGTCTATTTGCAGTTGCTGGTCAGCCAGCCTCTGCTTCACCAAAAACATAGCCAGTTTGATTCCCATAGAAGCCAGATATTCTGGCAAGAAACCCAGTCTCCCAAGTACAACCTCCAGCTGTTTTCTCCAAGAGGAGAGTAATCCCACCTCCTTGGCCCTCCCCAGGAGAGATCTATCCCCCTGGGGTAAAAGTTCAACCCTTAACCAAAATCTAACAAGGGCCTGTAACGCAAAATAGGAGGGCAACCAGTTTCTAATCTCAAAAGAATCTGGGGGGTTCCCTTTGGGACCCCCAGAATTGTCCTCCAAAAGGCATTTTGAATCATTTCCAGGTGTTCCAGAAAGTCAAGACCCCACACCGGGAAGGCATATAGAATCTGGGCCACTACCTTCACCCGAAACAGTCGGAGCGCCGGGAGTATCAGCTGGCCACCTCTACCAAAATAAAAACTACGAATGGCACCCACCGTCTGCAGGGCCTGGTTCTTGACCAAGGTCCAATGACCTCGCCAGCAAGGAGAGTTAGAGAAAGTAACTCCCAGGTATTTAAATTTATCTACCTGGGAGATCTGGTGACCGTCAATTGACCACTTGTGAATCTCCCCATGCTTCCTAAGGCCCACGATTAGAACCTTTGTTTTGGTCCTTAATATGATCAGACCGATGCAATGGTCGAGAAGAGATATCACTAGCCTGTTAACATTTCGGCGAAATTGTAAGACCTGGCTGTTCGCCCAGGCCTTTGGGTGGGTGGGTGGGTAGGGTGGGTTTTTTTTAGTTCCCCCACCTATTTTTGGTTTTAGATTGTTTTTCTAGCCCTGTTTAATATTTTTATAATATTTATGATTATTTTTAACTGATTTTATTGTATTTTTAAATGTTGGAAGTCGCCCCGAGCTGCATGGCAGGAGGGGCGGGGTAAAAGTCTATAAAATAAATAAATAAATAAAATATTGAAAATATGTCTACGGTGGTTTTACAAAAGAGCTCAGGTGGTATTTGCATCAGTTCATTTTTTTCAGTGTTGCAACTTTGTTCTGCCCATGAAACTTGGATAGTTTTCAACTAAGGCATCCAGCATATAGATGTTGATAACATCCATCCTAAAACCTGGGGTGAAACCAGATGCGATGGCAGGGAGGCACATCCCAGGGCGAACCACAGCAGCCACAACTCCTCAGGTTGGCGGGGCCGGGGAGGACTGTTCACGTGAGGAGCCCTCAACCCTTAACCTGCGTATGGGGGCTTCCAGCACAGGTCTCACTTTCTACATGCCCTGGGAGGGCTGAGGAACTGCCCACATGGGGCAGGACTCTCTGGCCAATGATGCTCAGCAGGATCAGTCATGGGAAGAGCTGCTGCCAAACAGCTGGTGAGAGGGGGCTCCCATCCCCTCCATGAGGTGTTTGGTTTGCACAGCCAGTCACCAAACAGCTGATGGGTGTGTGTGTGCTCCTGAGGGAAGTGCCAGCCAGACATTCAAACTGACAGGGGTCACCCCAAGCCACTGCCATGGGGTTGACTCCCTGTCACTTCACCCAGTGCCTCCCAGCTGGGAGAGGAGAAGCTGCCCCCTGTGTCTGAAAGCACCCATTGTCTGATGGACAATAGCACCAGTGTCTGCACACAACTGAGTGAGGTCACACAGGCAAAAGTTTGGGAACCAGTGACCTAGAGCCCGAGTTTCCCAAAGTTGGTTTAAGATCCAATTTGAAGTTAGGGTAAGCGGTCATGACATTTGATAGGAATTCTGGATGTTTTACTGGCCAACTCTACAGCCTGGAAGTACCCTCTGTTCTAAAACCTGGACCCATGGAGCCACAGGTGGAAGTTGTGACCTCACTGTCACCATGGAGATGTCTGCAGGCCCAGATCACCAGCTCCAACAACTAGGGCTGAAAGAAGAATGAAAATTTCTCGTGAAAAATTCTCAGAAGATCAAACACCGGAGACTGACCAACATCTCAGTCCCTGTGTGAGATCTTGTGACGTTGCTCACAAAATGAAAAAAAATAAATTATAAGGATATCTTGGGACACCCCAGGACACTGGCTAACTTACCTCAAATCAGGGCTGCAACACGTAATCGGTCCCTGTTTCCAGGGGGACCAATCAGGGGTGAGCTGTGTGCTGCCCTGATATCAGTTCCCCAGGAAACAGGGACCAAATGTAGTGTTACACACAACTGGGAGAGGCTTCCCTGCTCCTCTCCCCAGTCGGATAATTTACAGTTGGGTCCCAACTAAGCTCTTCAGAGTGCAGTGTGATTGGGGAGGCAAAGAGCAAGCTCAGCCCTCTGCAGAATACAGTGCAGAGGCAGGGAGCAGCCACCAGACCAGAGGCAAGCAGCCCTGCAGTAAGTACTTTTATATTTTTTCTTGATATTTTCTTGTTTTTCTATGAGAATCCAGCCCATTTCTCGGTTTCTTCTTCTTTCCAGAACAAACCAAGAAACACGATTCTCATCGAAAAATGAAAAAATACTGAGAACGAGTTTCAGCCCTGCCAACAAATCATTCACCTGGTGCCATGGGATCCTGCTTAAGCTACAGTTCATGAACCCAAATGAGGCCACATCTGTGGATGGGGTCACAGTTCTGACTGATAGTTGATGTATTTTGCATGTCTTTGTGGATGTTTGCATTACAATATTGTGTTTAGGGGCACATACCTCCATTATTAAAATGGCAAAACTCTCATTGACTTTAATGGTGAAGGATTGTCCTGCAAGTATCAAAACCAGGTCATACAGGCAAAAAACTGAGGAAGATGAAGCTCAGGGTGAAGGGATACAAACCCATGAAGATTAAAAACAAAGACAAAAAATGTTTCCACTGACATTTTTAAAGCAAAATTATTGAGTCATAAATTATGATAAATCTAAAGTTGTAGTTTTTTCTAACAGCCATACGATTTATCATTGTCTATAGATGGTCAACAACTTCAGCAGCTAAAGTCTTTTAAGTATTTAGGAATTTATTTCCATGCTTATGGAAAATGGAACTATCATTATCAGAGAGCACTTATGGCTGCCAAAGGTGTTTCCCAAGCTATTCTGAGGTACTTTGCAGGTTCGGGATGGAAGAGGATAGATCTTGCGGTCAAGGTCTTCAATAGTAAGGTCAAGGCTAGCTTCTTATATGGGGCGGAGCTTTGGGTTCCCCTCATTGGTCTCAATCTGAATGCATTGCAGACACGTTTTTTACAAAGTTTGCTTAGGGTTCCAAAGGGCACTCCTATGGCAGCTATCAGGCTGGAGTTAGGACAGAGGAGCTGGTTAAGAGCAGCTTTGGAGCTTTCCTTAAAGTTTTGGCTCAGGATAACCAAGTCTATTAACACCAGGCTTGTTAATTTTATGTTGGAAGATTCTTATAAGAACCAATGGATGAGAGCTATTGAAAAACATTTGTTTGGGCTAAGGTTTTTGTATAATTATTTTGTTAATAAAGAGTATATTGTTAATAAAGAGTATTTTGTTAATAAAGAGTTAATAAAGCATAAGAGTAGCTAGGTCTGAGATTCTGTTAAGAATTGGAGATATTGAAAGGCAGCAGGACCTAGCCAACGTAGGAAGCTCCCCGCACATGATCGGTTACAAATCATGGGTGCCAGAGCCAGGGGAAATGGCAAAATATTTGACATCACCTATTACGTTTAGGGAGAAGCATTTATTTATATGCGCCTGTTTAAATGCCCTACCCTCAAAAGTGCTAGAGGGATGTTTTGGCGGTGTAACGTATGGTAACCGTCTCTGCCCTTATGACAAGTTAAATACTGAATCCACCCAACATATTTTATTTTTATTTAATTGCCACCTTTATGATTATTTGCGCGTGGAACACCTTTCTTCCCTATTAGAGAAATTCCCAGGCAGAACAGACTTCTGCCTGTTGCGGATAGCTTTAAGTGATACCTCCCCAGTGATAACTCAAGCTGCGATGAAATTTCTGATGTTAGCCTTTAATTTGAGGCTCCTTTTTTTAGAGTCAAAGTTACCAATGAACTTCTGAGTAAAGAGATCATGGCATTGTTGGCCTTATAGGTTAGCCTACAATGTTAGGATGCAGTTATAAAATGGACCAGTAGTAAACCTGATTACAAGGTATTGTGTAATCCTCTGTAGATCTTTTTGGCTTGCTTTGAAGAGGCTGATCTGATCTTTTAATTATGTTTTGTGAATTTTGTTTTGTTTGTATGTTTTTTAATTGTGTACTGGCAATGGCCTACGGCCACGTGGAAATAAATTATTATTACTAAAGCAAAATTGTTGATTTTGGCAACCTCTGGAAATCAATGGTCACAGAAGCTCTGAAAACACCCCTCAACAAGATCTCTTATGTAGCCAGTGTGATCCACAAGGCATTTCGCTAACACCACCCTAGCATTTAGCACCTGCTCTTAGTAAGTCCCATTGAAGTGAATGTGATTTGCACCATCACTATGTGCTAGCATCAGTACCAAATGCCTTGAGGAATGTGCTGTACACGTTTCTTGCTAAGCCTTTTCTTGAGCAGCCTACAATCCAGAAGGGTGTGTGGTTTAGCCTGTCTGTGATACTGTTCTGCTTTCTCAAAGAGAGCCGTCTCAGCAGCCAAGCCTCTCACTGTGCTCCAGAAGCCACACTGCTCTCTGAAAGATCTTGAACAGTTGTGACATGCTGCAAGAAAACCAGGAGCTTGCGTGGATCTATAAACACGCTCAGAGGGAGCAATTACTTCTAGAGTGTGAATGATGGAATCGATACATACACATTTGGAAGAGTGTTTGCCCGGCATGCCTTGTAGGGGGAGATTTTTTTTTAGAGAGGCTGGTTGTCTGTCATGGTGGATTTTTCTGAGTACATTACAGCTGTGAGAGCTGGGGGACACATGGTAGGGAGACTTGCTCAGGGAAGAAGCCCACTTCTAAAAGAAAAATGGGCATCGGGCTCGCAAGCGTAGGGATAGGTTAATTAAAATATTTCTTCCTGTGATTCTGATGTTCAAGAAAGCAATACAATGTACTTAAAAGAGCCTGGAGGGGTCCCGTCCATGCCTGGCTTCTCTCCTGCCTGCCTCTCCCAGTCCCTCGGATGCTCAAAGTCCTGCTCCGAGCAACACCAGAATTACCAATCACATTCTGAATGAGATCCCGACATAATTGCCTTGCTCTCAGCATCATTGCGTGTTTTCGCTTTGGCTCCAACCCTTATGCCTAGGGTACTTCATTCATTTCTGGGGGCTCAATGGAAACTTATACTTAATGGCAATTCTCAAAAGCAGTGAACCTTCCAGTGTGCGTAAGCGAAGAGGAAACACCTCACTACAAGGGATGGTCATAGCTCATAAATATGATTTTGGGACGGGTATTTTTATTGAAAGTCATGGACAGAACATGGGAAATAATCTATAAATCATGGAAATGTGCACACGCGTCCCCCCACCACCACTCGAGATCCTGCCACAGAGCTTACCAGCGGTGGCAGCAGGATCGGGGGTGGCAGAGGTGCCCCCTTTGACTTGTAGGAGAAGTGGTGGCAGCAGCTGGATCGGGGAGAGAGAGGCGCTCTCTTCAACTTGCCATCCTAGGTGGCTCAGCCCCTAATCCAGTCTGGAGTTTGGTGGTGGTGGCAGAAGAATCGGGGGCAGGCCTGACAGCAGCAGAAGCTGGATGGGGTGTGGGGAGCCACCTAGGGGGCACCTCTCCCACCTGGGGCAGAACTTAGTGGCAGGGCTGCCTAGGGTAAGCTGAAGTGGTGCCTCTCCTCGCTCATCCAGCACAGAGCTTAACACCTGTGGCAGCGGTGGGGCAGCTGGATCAGAAGCAGGAAAGCCTCCCCCTTCAACTCTAATGAAAGTCACACACATCTCTTACAATCACGGAATCCATGACCTTTGTGCCAAAATTATAGCCTTACTTGTGAAACGTTATTTGGGATTTCTGTTAACACTAAGAGATTTCAAGCTGAAGAGAGAAATGCAGTAAGCAGGTTATCATCGAATGGAAACCCTATGAAGCAAAATCCTCCAAAGCTGCAAATCTCATTGTCATTCAATGTACAAAGCTGGGATTTTCAGAGGAAACACTAAAAGAGCTAGTTGGATGCTTGACTGCTATTGCTTTCTGTAGAATATGGGTACTAGGGGTGATTTCAGATGTTACGTGGTCAAAGGCCACCACAGTCAATCCCCTGTGGTGGCAGTGACCATGTAACGTCTGTTGGGGGAAATGGATGTTTCCCCCCAGATGTTACCACGGCAGGGAATCACATTTGCCCCGTGAGCGGCCAAAGCGGCGGGGCCGGAGGTCCTCACATGGCGATGTGATTCCCCGCCGCGGTGACCCCCGCCGTCACGTCTGGACGGCGGCCACGGGTCGGAATCCCTGCAGGGAGTCCGGCCCATGGCCATAGTGGGCGAGCGCTGTGGCGGCATTGGCCGCGGCGCCCGCCCGTCTCCCCGGAGGGCGGGGAGCAGGGAGCGTGGAGGGGCGGGGCCGTGTGGCCGCACGGTGCGCCGCGCGGCCCCGCCCCTCCCCGATTCCCCGCCGGGATCCCTCGGCACGTCTGTTACGGCGTGACGGGGTCATCCCGGCGGGGAATTCAGATTTCATTTCGTGACGGGGCGAATGCGCTCCTCCCCAGACCAGAAGTCAGCCAGGTGCCATTGGAAACAGCAGCACTGGGCAACTCCCAGATGTTTTGAGACACAGGCACCTCAGCTATCAGGGACTTTTAAAATATGGGGGAAAGTTCTCCTATGTAAAAATGTCCCCAGGAAAGGGACCTTGGAGTCACTGGGCATTTTCAGACAAGACACTCTCCACCCACTACCCACCCACCCACTGCAGGGCTTCAGTGTTGCCCTATGGGTGCCCTGTAACGTGTTTAGTGGGTGGGAGGTGGGTGGGTAGTGAGTGAGAAGTGTCTTGTCTGAAAATGCCCATTGTGGACAATACACTGAAATCTTCAGCTCAGTGTGTGGCAGTGGTCAAAAAAAGCAAACAGAATGTTAGAAATTATTTATAAGGGGATAGAGAATAAAACTGAAAATATCATAATGCCTCTATATAAATGTATGGTGTGACCGCACCCTGAGTACTGTGTGCTGTTCTGGTCACCCCATCTTAAAAAAGATAGAGTAGAAATAGAAAAGGTGCATAGAAGGGCAACAAAAATGAGATTTTGTCCTTCTCAAAATTTCATCAAGAATAGGCTTCTTGATGACATTTTCTCATCTCTAGAATCTCGCGAGAATTGGGAATTCTCAAGAGATTCTTGAAAACCTCAAAATAGTCCCAAAATACAGGGAAACACACTGGCAAAATACAGCAACAACAAGTTCCCAGGGTTAACATCAGAAACCACAGTCTACATGCACATCACGCTTAAAATAAATAATGTATAAATCCAAAATACAGGGAAACACAGAACACACTGGCAAAATACAGCAGCAACGAGTTCCCAGGGTTAACATCAGAAAACACAGACTACATGCACACAAGCTTAAAATAAATAAAGTATAAACCCCAAAGCACAAAATTTCCAGCATTGTGAAGGGGTGGGAAACAGTCTGGGAGGTTGGGGGGTGCAGGAGGAGGATTCCCACCC
>QEPC01009431.1:1811154-1842349 GCA_003113815.1 Sphenodon punctatus | reverse complement strand
ATCCTACTCTAAATGAAAAAACAGGGGAAGGGAAGGGAATCTGGGATGGAATATATGGGAGAGGGAAAGGATTCAATGGAGGGGGGAGGGAGGAAGGAAGATTGAACACAGGGAGGGGTAAAAACAAAAAATAACCACTAAATCTATCTAAGCTAAATAAATGAATGAGAATATGGGGGTATATGGGTTGGATGGGTGAAATGGGAGGAGGATTGCAATGGATTGGGGAGCTGGGAAATGCTGGGAGAGGGAGTCTTCTGAAATGCCTGCTGTTCAGGAACAGTGACTAGCTCAGAAGGTGTTGGGAAGGGGGAGGCAGATAGCTTTGTTTCTTGCAAGCCTCTCCACCTCTGGTGCCTGGAAGTCTGCTCCTCAGCTGACTACCCCTCCCTGTCACGTTTGACCTTCAAGTGACCCTTTTTTTGCCACCCGAACTCACCCGAATGTGACCCGAACTGACCAAACTTTTCGGTCATTTCGACATTCAGAATTGAGTTCGGTTCAGTCAGTTTGTGTTTGGATTCGGGTTCGGGTTCGGTCGTCTGAACAGGCCGAGTTTGGGTCGAACTCTGAACATCCAAACCACGTTCACCCATCCCTACACCTCCAGTGCAGCTGGGAGGGCTGTCTTTGAGGTGAATACTCCTCTCCACTCCCAAGACCAGTTGTTAATCTGCCCTACAGTTAAGAGCCAACAGGAGGATTCCAGACCTGAAGCATCGCTGGGGTCATCAGGAGGTGTCCTGGCACGGCACCTGGTTGAAACCTGGATCAAGTGGGTTGTGTGTACGATAACTCCGGCCACCCCTATTCTAGCACCCACATGAACACAGGGTGAAATCGTCACTTCTTAAAGTCATTGGATCCTGGACAATTGTCATCAATACTCCCATACTTTAGTCTAGAGATGCATTCAAGGACCGATATTTGTAAAAATGGAAATCTAAGTTTAGTCTCATGTCACACTACCTTGCTCCTTTTTTGAACACCCCATTCCAAATTGTCTTCTCTTGATCTTTATATCCGTATCGTTCTCCCTTCTTGGCTTCCTACCATGAATCTTGGGCCATCACTGCTACTTTACATGGGCCTCTTCTTTGAAGACCCTACAGATTCTCTGTAAACCCAGAAACAACCACGTGTTTTTGAGGTATAAAAGCCACAACAAATGTATTTAACATGGATAACACACAGAAAGAACAAACCAATAACAAGCTCTAGCAAAGCAGTGCTAGTCTTAAAGGAACCAGGAAAGTAGCAGAGCACAACTTGGGGAAAGAGAGGAGCTCTCCCTCTCTCCATATCTGCCCCCGTTTACAGAATGGAAGAGCCACACAGAGCTTCCTTCACTCCTGAATGGGATGAGTGAGTAGGTCTGGTTTGGAATGGCTGTTGTTTTCATGGAACATTTTTACGAAAACAAAACAGCTATCCTCTTTTTCGTCAGAATTCTAATCAAAAATCTGTTTTGATTGGAATCCTGACTGTAAATAATTTTTAAAAAGCCATTTGCGCATGTGCAAAATGACTGCCAATTGAAGTATAAATAAATAAATAAATGTGCCACCATCAGTGAGAAAGAAACAAACAAAATAATATCACTGTGCATTCACAAATAGGGATGTGCAAACAGAACCAGGTTTGGATGTTCAGCCATTCGGTGGTTTGGGTTGAAATTTGAGTTGGATTCAGGGTTTAGTTCAGTTGGTCTCAGTTTGGTCTTTAGTTTGATGCAATCAGGAACTGAAAATAACATTTGGTTTTTGAAATAAAGGAAAGAAACTGAAAAACATATTTCTGGCTATAACATTTTTGTTTCTTATTTAATTTTGATGAAAGTTGGGGATCTTCTACCCCCGATGGAGGGCACTATTTGTACCAAAACCGGGAACTATTAGATAAAGGGAACCAATTTCAGAAGCAATTGAATGTTGTGATTTTAAGTAAAGCTCCATACACATTAACGGCTACAACTTCTTTATCTTGCATCCAATGTTCATGAAACTTGTGAATATTACGTCCCTCCATATGCTTAATACTTCTGACAGTTTTCAGAAATAGTGGCTAAAGGGCTCCAAGGGTATAAGACATTAACCTGAAATACATTTCCAGCTGTAACATTTTGATATTCCATTCTGTTTACAGGATATTTGGCAAGAATGTATCAAATACCTTTCCTGCCATTTCAGCAAATGTACAGGAGATTTTGATAAAGGGACCCAATTATATAAGCAATTGATGTTGTCCCTATGAAGGTCATTATTCAGATGAATATCAGCATATTCAGTGCCAGTCAGAGGCAGGCACCCTGCATGGCAGGGGGAGAGAGACTGTAGGAGGAAGGATGTGGAGCAACCCCAAAGACTGACAGACACATTCAATGGCCAAACACATTACTGCAAGCTTCTAGCTTTACAGGACCAATTGGTAGTGGCTTCGAGGTGGGCATAGGGGGCGGCCCTGAGGCGGGCATAAGCAACATAACTGGGACTTCTGAGATAGCATCCCAGCAGTCAGGAGACATAGTTTAAATGCATTCAGGCTGGCCAATTATCATCACAATCACATCCTGCAGCACTGAGACAGAGGACATAAGAGAATTTCTATTGACTCTTTCCTAAACAGATGCTTCTAACTTCCCAGAAACAAGTGGGGGAGATATGTTGGGATGGTCCCAGCACAGAATGAGGATATTTGGTTGACATTTCTGTTGGCCAATTCACATCACAAACCGAACTTATACCACAGTGACATAAGAGAATTCCAGGCATAGGCCCCTTCTCTACATATGTTGTACAGGCATATAAAATTGGGACCCTTTATAAAATCTTTCTGATATTTTGCATAGATGATCATGAAAGTATAATATATAGCCCTGCCAAATTTCATGTACACTGGTTGGACTACAAAGATGTTATAGTCAGACATACATTTATATGTTAATTGTTTATACCACCAAGACCCTTTTTCCAATCCTTCTGAAATTTGGCAAAAATAGTAAATGTGGGAAGGGATATAAACTGGTCAAGTTTCACCTACATTAGATGTGAGTCAAGCTACAAGTAATTTGTAGCTCTTATTAAATCTTATTTAAAACTTTGTTCATTGACCTTTTGGTATGTCTTAATACGTTGATATATAAATCACACACAACTTAGAGAAAATAATTAAATCTAAGAAGTTAAGAGATTCATTCAGCGTGGTTGACATTGGCATAAAACTTTGTGGATTGGAGAAGCTGAAGGCTGTTTTTAGATGATCACACTAAAACATTCTTAACAGACAGAATGGTATGACTCATTGTCATAACAAAATTTTTTTGTTCCGTTTAGATGATCTTTACTAAAAAGCAAAATGTTCAAGCATACCCAACCCTTTTTCAAAATGGCACCAGCAGTATCGGCACCATTTTGGAAAAGGGCAGTCATTCTGTGCATGCACTGCACCATTCATACATGCATAAACTGGCTGCTCTTTTCCAAAATGGCACCAACACTGCCAACACCATTTTGGAAAAGGGATGTGCATGTGCAGAACAGCCCCAGCAGTCATTTGTTGCATGCAGTGATTTCATTATTTTTATTTTTTGCCTCCCTCTCATGTCCCCCATTGAGAAGCAGAGTGGAGAGAGACCCAGCAGCTGAAGCATCCAGGTGAGTACATGGTGGGGGAGGGGGAGGAGGAAGGGTTGTAAAAGGCCCTTTTTTAAGTATGGGGGGGGAGGGATGACTGTTCTGACATTCTCGCTCTTCTCTGTGAGAATCTAGGCCATTGGCTCGTTCTTGTTTGCAAGAATGAGCCGAGAACCTTGTTTCTCACTGAGAAAAGTGTGAATCCAAGAATCAAGTTTCAGCCCTAGTTGCCAGAGGCGACCATTGGCCGAACTCTACGTTTATACCATTTGCCAAACTATACCTTTCCGTTGGATGAAATTTGGGTTTAAATTTGCCATCAGCCCTCGAGAGCCCCCTTCTGGGAGTAAGTCATCATTCACCAGGCAAATTCAGGGTAGTTTAAGATTAACATAAGATCACAGTAAAGTAGCCCTTCAATTTATTTATTTATTTTTTGCTAGGAGGAAAATTTTGTTATATCTGCCAGTAAATTGTTGCTTATGTTCAGCTTTAAGAACCTTTTGCATTGTCCGGCTGTTTTAAAGGGGCTTTAGAGTGATTTAGGAATAGGTCACTATGGCAAGATCTTCCTCTCGACAGTTGGAACTTTATGGTCAGAAGGTTCTGGACATAGGGAGACATTAGCAGTCGTGAGAAAGCTCCCTGCCAGAGGATCTCAGCCTGAAACTTGGAGAGTTCATTGCTGTTTGCTAGTTGAGGGCCTCCAAAATTATTGTGCTTTGCTAGCTACTAAGGACTGTGGCGGCTTGAGTTTATGTACAGTTAAATATACCAGACTTGGATCATTTTATTTTGGTTTTTCTTTTCTTGTGTAACTAAGGCCACTTGCCCACGTTACTGAGAGATGGTGGGGAAACTCCTGGTGACCAAACTCATGAGTAGCTCTGAAAGTGGGCATGTGTAGGGCGGGGGGCAGGGAAGCGTCATCAGGCAGGTCCCGCAGCTGTTGCTCTCACAGATGACATGGCTGGGATTTGAGCCCTGTCATCTGAGACAAATTGCTGTGGGACGCACCTGATGATGGGAAATCCCCTGCACCCACATTCAGAGCGACTCATGAGTTTGGCCGTTGGGAGTCCACCAGGAGTTTCCCCACTGTGTCTCAGTAACGTGGACAAGTGGCCTAAGTTAGAGACCTTCCTCCCTGTAAAGAGAGGAAAGAATAAATGTGCCTGCCTTTTTCCATCTAAAACCAATACCTGTGATTGAGTTTTAATTTTAAGCCAGGATCTTTTACTTGAGTCAAACCCTTGGTGCCTGTCGCAGAGGTTAGGAGAACTGAAGTACATAAGAACAATGGAACATACCCTTTGCAACAGAATATAGAAAAGAAAAGAAAAAAAGCCACCCGGTGTGCCATTACCTGTTCCTATAGTAGACAACACTTTGCTTTGGGGAGAATCTCAAACATTAGCTTCACTTTTTATAGCAAAGAGTTTATCAATACCATTTATTTTTATATAAGTCATTTGCAAACCCACACTTTAAGGAAAGAAGAGGACATAAATCATAGTCTTTTATACCAATACATGGCCAGTTTAGGGCCCCTATAAAGTAAATGAGTGGTGTTGATACAAATGAGAATTCCAAACGATTAAGTAAAATCACCTTCCAGCTCACCAATTCCTTCACACGTTGAAAGATATGCACTATCAGGATTTGTTCTACTCGACCTTTCATGATATTTAGGCATCTGGCTTTTCAGATCTAGCAATCAACATGGTAATTAAAACTACATCTCTGTGAATGTCAGAACTGTCATCGGCATTCAGAATGTTACAAGTCTGCAAGGAAGGATGATAAAGAGAAACTCCAATCCACAAAGTGCTGTGCTGGCATACTCTCCATTCACACCTAAGGAGCTTTTGCTGCGACAGCTCTTTGGTGATCTGGCTGTGATTCAGTGTCAGAAAGATGGCTAAGAATTTGCTTCAGTGTGCTCCATCGGGTAAATGCAAGACAGGGATATGTAAAATGTACGTAACATAGAAAAGAGTCAGTGTTGCAAGTCCAGAACACTGTCCAGATATAATTAATTACATATTACTGTGCAGTGTATGCTCACATAGTAACAGGTTGTCAGTTGTGTTAAGTCATGCAAAGTAGACTATGATCACTGTTGGTTCCTAAGCAGTACAATGGCTAGTGTATTTTATATTGCTATAAAATGACTAGAGAATTTCTTTCTGAAGATAAAACTTCACATTGGCTAATGATGGGGAAAAGTTGATCAGAAATCTTCACATAATTGAAGTGTTAGAAATGATCATGTCCGAGTTAATATGAAATGGAAAGGGCCGAGTCCGTAGGCAATATAGAGGAAATGGTGTATAGAACTTCTCGGGGTTTTCTGGACCTTATAAATGATTGCTTGTAGTTTCTCTGGTTTTGGTGGTATGTGTAATTACCTCTCAAAAATGTTCTTTCACTTAGCAGTTGTGGTGCTCTCCAGTCTGATAATCAAGGAAAGGTGATTTTCACAGCATTCAGCAACAAGATGAATGCCAAGCCAGTGCTGGGAGCAGCAGGGCTGACCTTAGAATTTGCAGGACCCAGATAAAATGTGGGGCCCCTAGCGCCCCCCCCTTGCCCCACCCCTGTGGAGCCCTAGAGATTGTCATGTTTGGGGTCCTGTTGGAAAGAGTGGGGGGCCCGCCCCCTGCCCTGGTGAAAACAGGGTCCATTGCAGGGCCCCTGGGAGTAGACACAATAGTGTGGCCTGGGGCAGTCGCCCCAAGTTGTCATGTGGTAAGGCTGGCTCTGCTGAGCAAGTACTGGGCGTGCTGTTATTTCAGTCATCACTTTATCCCCACTTACACTATTGGCTCCTGCAAAGCCAGGGGGGGAGGACACAGGGATGGGGACGGGGGAGGGGTGGACAGAGCAGGATATGGTCCATGCCTAATCCTGTCTTCTACCAGGTATGCTTTATTGGCACTAGATGCACTTGGTGCAATCCTCACCACTGAAATTCAGTGAGAGTTTTGCCACTCCATTCCATGGGCTCAGGACTGCAGCCACTGTCTACCGTATAGGAAGAATAATGGCTATCACTCAGGCAGCTTTTATACAAGGTGCTGAAGCGCCTCCTGAGTCCCGCGTTGAAAGAAAAGCCAGCATGGGGAGTGTTTCCATGCTCCCCGCGCTGTCAGAAGTGACGAACTCCCCGTTGTCGGCAGCGATGCTGCCGCTTCCCTTCCGTCACTTCTGGCAGTGCGGGGAGCATGGAAACACTCCCTGCACTGGCTTTTCTTTCAACGCGGGACTCAGGAGGCGCTTTTCAGCGCCTCGTATAAAAGCCGCCTCAGACCAGCATTAGTCTAGCTATAGCCCTCAACTCAAGGCAAAGTTCTCTCGCTTTTGGTTAAATCCTACCTGCTGTGGTGAGCATGGGAGGCTCAGATTCAGAAACATAGCAAGCCAGCAAAAATACTTTAAGACCTTTTTATAGAGCATAACACTCTTTTACATTGGGAGATAAACATTCTGGGGAAAGATCACATCGAATCAAATAACATTTATTTACTGAGGTTTTCCTTTGTCCAAGGGGAAGAGTCTGATGTTTCTTTTAAATTCTCTGGATGGTTCTGACCATTCCCTTCATGCAGCTAAATCTTTCAAATATTTAACACAAATATTGCAACTGAGTCTTGAGATCTGCTCTCTTCTCTCTAACAGTAGGACTTATTTTGAAAAAGCTGTTGATCGCTGATCAGGAAAGTTGATGAATGCATGGTGTTGTTTTTTAAACAAATAATGCAGTCCAATGCCGTCCAAGCACTTACATTCTGCATGTGATGGAGTTGTTGGTTTTTTTATTGTTCCAAAATCATGTCCAGCAAAACGGACATGTTTCCTCCTTCCCTCTCTCCCTCCACTTCATTCCATGCAGCTTGGGCCACAAAATATGGCTTTTTGTTAAGTTTGAAGGGCTCCCATTTCTTCACATAGGGGTTGGCAATATCCACTTCTAGGTCAATATACCACATTTTCAGAACTTTGTTCTTTCAAAATGACTCACAGTATTCGCATAGCAGCCAGCGCTGGCAACTAGCATGAGGGGAAAAAAGACATGGGGTAAAAACCCCTTCTTTCTTTCTGACTTTGAGTCCTGGCTCACCTTCTTCCTCTCTGTTGATATCCCCACTCTCATCCTTGGTGACTTCAACATTCATGTTGATGACCCATCTCAGCCCTCAGTCTCTCGCTTCCTCTCCCTAGCCTCCTCCTTCAACCTCCACCTTTGGACCAACTCCCCCACCCATACTAATGGCCATTCTCTTGATCTTGTCCTCTCTAGAAACTGCTCTGTCGCTGATCTCTCCTTCGATCCTCATCCTATATCAGACCACTTCCTTGCCTCTTTCAACATTTCCCACTGTCCCCCCTCCTCTTCCCCTTCTCTACGCCCCTTCCGTGACCTTCAAGCTATTGATCCCCTGGACTTTGCCTCCTCTCTCTCTCCCCTTCTTCCTACAGTCTTCTCTTCCTCCTCCCCTGACTCCGCTGTCTCTGCTCTCAACGCCTCTCTCTCCTCCACACTTGACTCCCATGCCCCTCTCTCTTCCCGCCCTGCCTTCTCCCACAACCCCCGTCCTTGGCTCACCCCTAGTATCCGCCACCTCCGTTCTTGCACTCGTGCTGCTGAACGACTCTGGCGCAAATCCCATTCTCACGCTGACTTCCTTCACTTCAAATTCTGTCTCTCCACCCTTACTTCTGCTATCTCCCTTGCTAGACAACACTACTATGCCTCCCGCATTGAGTCCTGTTCTCGGGACCCTCGCCGCCTGTTCTCTACCTTTGACTCCCTCCTCAAGCCTCCCTGTCCTCCCCCTCCTTCTTCCCTTTCTGCTCAGGATCTTGCCTCCTTCTTCACCTCCAAGATAGACAAGATCCGCCTCGACATCGCTTCCCACTCCTCTCTTCCCACTCCCACCCCTCTCCCTCCTCCCCCTCCTTCTCTCATGTCCTCCTTCTCCCCTGCCTCCCTTAAGGAAATCTCCTCTCTGCTCTCCTCCTCCAACCCTTCCACTTGCCCCCTTGATCCCATTCCTTCCCGCCTCCTCACCTCCATTACTCCCACTGTCGCCCCTTCCTTCCTGCACATCATCAACCTCTCCCTCTCTACTGGCTCTTTCCCTTCTGCCTTCAAACATGCCACAGTCTCTCCTATTCTCAAAAAGTCCACTCTTGACCCCTCTGACCCTTCTAGCTATCGTCCTGTCTCACTCCTTCCTTTTGCTTCCAAGCTGCTTGAACGTGTTGTCTACTCCCGCTGCCTTGACTTCCTATCCTCCAACTCCTCCCTTGACCCCCTCCAATCTGGCTTCCGCCCCCTTCATTCTACTGAAACTGCTCTCGCTAAGATCACCAACGATCTTCTGGTGGCTAAATCTAAACGTCTCTATTCCATTCTTGTCCTCCTTGATCTCTCTGCTGCCTTCGATACTGTTGACCACTCACTCTTGCTGGATTCCCTTCACTCCCTTGGCTTTTGTGGCTCTGTCCATAACTGGTTCTCCTCCTACCTCTCTGACCGCTCCTTTAATGTGTCTCTCTCCAACTCCGCCTCCTCCTCCTTCCCCCTCTCAGTTGGTGTTCCTCAAGGCTCTGTTCTTGGCCCTCTCCTCTTCTCGATCTATACCTCATCCTTAGGCAAACTCATTGCCTCCCATGGCTTCCAATACCACCTCTATGCTGATGACACTCAACTCTATCTCTCTACTCCCTCTCTCTCTCCCTCTGTTCAAGCTCGTCTCATCAACTGTCTCTCTGACATCTCTACCTGGATGTCTCAACGTCAACTCAAACTCAACATGGCTAAAACTGAACTCCTTATCTTCCCCCCTCATCCTTCCTCTCCTTCCTCACTGTCAATAACTATTGATGGAGTCACCATCCTGCCTGTCCCCCAAGCCCGTAGCCTAGGCTTCATCTTTGACTCACCCCTTTCTTTTAAACCCTACATTGACTCTGTTGCTAAATCCTGTCGCTTCTCCCTCCATAACATTGCTAAGATTCGCCCTTTTCTCTCTGTCTCGTCTGCCAAAACTCTTGTTCATGCTCTGGTCATCTCTCGCCTCGATTACTGTAACCTCCTTCTCACTGGCCTTCCCCGGTCTCACCTTTCTCCCCTCATCTCTGTCCAAAACTCTGCTGCCAGGGTCATCTACCTCGCCAGTCGCTTCGACCATGTGCAGCCCCTCCTCTCTTCGCTTCACTGGCTTCCCCTTCCTGAACGAATCCTGCACAAGCTCCTAGTCTTCACCTATAAAGCTCTTCACAACCTTGCTCCCCCCTACCTCTCTGCACTTATCGCCCTCCATACTCCAGCCCGTGCACTTCGCTCCTCCTCTGTCCCTTCTCTCACCCTTCCACGCCTTCCCTGCTCCCCTAAGCGCCTTCGTCCCTTCTCACTTGCTGCCCCCCATGCCTGGAACTCCCTCCCTGTCCACATCCGCCTTGCCCCCTCCCTTCATACCTTCAAATCTCTCCTTAAAACTCACCTCTTTCGCTCTGCTCTGTCTGACTCTTTATCCTGCTGAGCCACTATTCCTATACCTACGATCGGTTTACCCTTATCCTTGCAACATGGACCTGCCTGCTGTCATTCTCATCGTAACCAAGCCAAGTACGTGCACTTGAGACCTCGCATCTTCATGAATGTTAGACCCCTTGTCTCTCCCTCTGTTCCCCTTCCTAAGTCTCTCCCCCAGCTCCTGTCTCTCAGATTGTAAGCCCTAGGGGCAGGGACCGTGTCTATTTTATTACTTTGTAAAGTGCCAGGTACAGTGCTGGTGCTATATAAATGTTTGTTAATAATAATAATAATAATAATAATAATAATTAATAAAAACAGATATGCAGGCGGTGCGGTGGATCCCTGGTCTGGCCGGGGCAGGAAATCACAGCTGACATGGCCTGGGTCGAGGAGGGGCAACAAAACAACATGCCTGTGGCCAGAGAACCATCCTATTGCTCACACAGTCCGGGTAGGGCGGGGACCTCCAAGCCCCTGCCCCCCAACATGATGCTCCGCCAGCCCCTGCGCTGGTTATAACCCTGAGGTGGTTATGGTGGGGCTGAACACACGTGCTAGCCCGCGTTGGCCCCTCTGGGGGATGGCCCTTAGCCTGGGCTAAGAGATTTCCTGAGGGCGCAGCCAGACACCTACTCACCCAAGGCAGTTCTGGACTAACATCTGATGGCACATAAACTGACATGCGGGTGAGTCCCAGGCCAAAACGGGCCACCGTCACATCTGTTTTTGTCCACGGAAGAACAGAGCATCTCAGGCAATCTGACCTTGCTGTCTTTAGATCAGTATGGGTGTTTTTAAATGAGCACAGTGATGGGGGTGGGTGGCTGGCTGGCTGCAGCGTGGAGCACCTACGGAGGAGTGCCTGGGGAACAGTTCTAGCAGACAGCTCCCAGTATGGCTACTGCAGTCACAGAGGCAGCCGCCACGCCACTCACTCCTGCCAAAGAACACGAGGAAGGGGAAAGCACCCCAGGCTGGACTTTGTAAGTGACATGTCTTGGATGTGAGTGCTGGAGAACCCAGGCTCCCCAGTGCTCCCTGCCACTTCTTGTGATTGCAAACGCTGCTTCCCCCGCCCG
The DNA here is from genome assembly GCA_003113815.1 of Sphenodon punctatus. Taxonomy (NCBI): domain Eukaryota; kingdom Metazoa; phylum Chordata; class Lepidosauria; order Sphenodontia; family Sphenodontidae; genus Sphenodon; species Sphenodon punctatus. Next base: position 1,831,091 of record QEPC01009431.1, on the reverse strand, counting down.
CAGTGCCTATGAGCGGCAGACCGGACTGATGATGTTGCTGGCTGCCGCTGTTCTTAGGGACAGGGGCTCCATGGCCACCCGTTGCCATGCATCCATTCGATCTGCCCTGGATGGATCACTTCAGATTGATTGATTTATTTGACAGGATTTGTATCCTGCTCTTCCCCCTGCAGGCAGCCCATTGGGATTTCCCAGCAGCGCTCCGTGCGTGGCCAGGAGTAGGTGCTCTGTGGCTCACGGGAGCACATATCTCACTGCGCCACTTCAGACAGCTGTTTGGATCTATGGCTCCTGTGTAGCCATGCAGGGTAGCATCTCATTTGAAAACACCCTATAATATTAAAATGTTGAGGAGGGGGTACAAGCTAACTGTTTTGTATTAATACTATGCCACTTTCACAGTAAACTTATGGAATTCATTGCCATGTGATGTTGTGAAAGCTAATAGCATAAATAGAATTTAAAAGGAATAAGTTCTTGGAATAGTAGCACCAATAAGGGCTATTAGCCATGGTGGTTAGTAGATAGAATGCCTGAAGGCTGGAAGCTCAGAAGGAATGAGAGAGAATGGATTGCTCCATGCATAACCCTGTTTTGCATACTTTCTTTGAGGCATCTGCTGCTGACCACTGTTGGAGACAGGGTGTCTTTAACGGGCGAATAGACTGTTGTATGACAGATGTTTTGTCTTGTGTTAAGATTTGTTGTGTTCAATGCTCTGCTGCCAAGGTCATCCACCTTGCCTGTGGTTTTGATCACGTCCAGTTCCCCCTCTCTGCCCTACACTGGCTACCTCTACCTGAACATATTCAGCACAAGCTCCTTGTCTTTACGTTCAAGGTTCTTCATGGCCTTGCTCTCCACTATTTCTCCACCCTTGTTTCCTGCCACTTTCCCACCTGGGAGCTTTGCTCCTCGGATGCCCTCACTTGCTTGTGACTCAATTGCTCCTGAAACTGTATTTCCCCCTTCTCTTTTGTTGCCCCCCATGCCTTGAACTCTCTCCCTGGACACATTTTTCTGCTCTCCCTCCCAACTTTAAAATGCCTCCTGAAAACCTACCTCTTCCATCAGGACAGGCTTTCACTACCTCCTCATCTGTATAGACTCATCACAGCTGCCTCCCATTCCCTCCTTCATTCAGAATCCTTCTCTTCCCTGTAACTATGGGTGCTTTCCCATGTGACAAAATGTGCCTAATTTGTGTCCAGAAAAAGTTCTGGGAGGCCAAGGTAAATCCAGTTCTGCACAGGATTGCTGCCAAAGCTGTGGAGGTTAGCTTTTCCAAGTGACAAAACCCACACCTGATTTGCCTCCTGGAGCTTTTCCCAGAAGCAAATTAGACACATTTTGTCATGTAGGAAAGCACCCTAAGTTAAGAATGTGCACCTACACCTTCTCAACTTCATGAATGTATCCTTGTCTCGCCCTGTGTTCCCCTCTCCCTTGTTTCCCCTCCCTTGTTTTTCTTAGATTGTAAGCCCCTCGAGGCAGAGACCTGCCTAGAACTAGCAATTGTACCACACGAGGCACATTGTTTGCGCTATATAAAAATCAAAATCAATAATAATGTCCCCAAAGCATCAATACTAATGATGTAACCATCTGTCCTACTAATACCAGATGGGCAAATGATAAACAAAATTTATTAACATTGAAAGGTGAATTACCTGAAAATTAGTTTGTCACAGTGGGTGGACAAATTCATTTAGAGCCTCTTTATGTGCAGACTTAGTAGAACAAGGGCTGTTTTACCTCTCGAGTTTTATTTCAGCTTGGTTAGTTCCTATCTGAATTGAAAGAGCCAGCCGAGTTAAATAAATCTGAGCAATCATGCTTTGTCTTGTCCTAATGCCAAATGCGATGATGTCCTGCAACATGAGAGATACTGTAGTGCCAAGGCAGAGTTATGCCAAAGAAACACATTGCAAATGTTAAGTCTAGTCAGCCTACCAAATCCTAAGAATTTCTTTGCAACATCTTTAGCATTTTTGATGAATTATGAATAGTTTGACCTGAAGCTCATTGTATTAGTGTATAAAAATGGAATATGTATGTTTTCACCTTGGCCTATTTTTTTTAAAAAGAATATTGGCTTCATAATTTGAAAGACCAGGGAAAAGTCCAATTTTTTAGAGAGCTGCCGCTCGATACTTTCTGAAAATATTGCCTTTATATCACATTAGGTGCTCAACAAGTCACAAGTCATTTTTGCAGTAATTACAAGATTGAATTAATAGCAGGTGCAGTGTCTCCTTTGATTGTTGGCTATTTTCAGCTACGTGCTTTATTTCTTGCAACAAATAATTTCCTAAGAATTTCTGCACAAGTTGATGTTCGTTCGTGATAACACTAATCTGAATTACAGGAAATAACAGTTTTTTGGCAATGCACACACTCTGAACTGGAGTCGTATTCCCTTTATAAATGGAGAAAAATAGCTCTAAAGGTTTAGTATGTATCTGCACTATGTTCAGAATTAGTGAACTCAATAGCATTCACCCAGAAATTCCTACATTCACAATGCCAAAATCATTCCATTAATCCTTTACAAGGCTGTAAATGATGCTAATCCAAGGGAATATATTCTTATTTCTTGGAAAAAATAATGCACACTTTAGGATATTGTCACTTTTTAAAACACACTCTGCCTGACTAGGGGTGTTAACAAATGTGACGGCGGCTCACTTAGGCCTGCAGGTCACTGTCACATTTGTTGACTGGATGCCAAATGTTTAACCTGGATTTCTTCCGGGTGTGGTAGCGGTTAGCCTGAGCTGTGATCACAGTCTGGGCTACCATCTGTCTGCTTGGGCCAGACAGGCTACAGTAGACTAGAATGTTCCTTATAGCCCACTGTGGCCCAGTACGGATTAGGGCCGCCATGGTGTGGGGGGGGAGGGGGGCAGGGGGGGGGTCCAGGGGGGGTGCAGCTCCCCCCCACCCCACCGGCTTATTCACGTGAACACTCGTTCCACAGCTGAACCTGATCCTGACTGAATTGCAAGCGATTTCCTGGTCCGGATTGAGTTGTGACGGCGGCAGTCCACCATCACTTGTGGTAACATCCTAGATCTAAGAATATTTAAGATCATGGGAAACTTTCTGTGGCCTTCAGTGTGCTTTATAGTAGATGTATAGATGCACACATTAAGATACAATCTAGGTTGTGACACAAGCCAATAGGTGCTGCAAGAACGATTAGGTGGATATCTGTTTTTAGCATATATTGGTATTCATTTCCTCCAGGGCTCCTGAACTTAAAGACCCAGGGTCAATCTTCATTCTGAATTCCTTGGCTTTGGTCTGTTTGCATCCCAACATTTAAACTTCTGTGCCTTCTTGAATCCTTCAGCGGGAGTACCATAAACTCTTCTACAATAGCCATTATATAATTGCTAATAAAAATTGGCTGACCATAATTAAGACTCCTAAGTAATCACTAAATTTGATTGTTAGAGGTTTCTTTCAAATGGATCCATGAGTTGATTTATGGTGGCAGCATACAGAATGTTACTGCAGAGAACCATAGTTGTCTTACCTTCTCCAGCATTAAGTGGGCTGACAGAAGTTACATATGAAGTGGTGGAAGGTACAACCTTAATTAAGATGTGAAGATGGCTTCTGTCAGCACATGCATTCCTTTACAAAGTCCAGCGTCCAAAATATGGCCCTCAAATTTAAAGTGGATGCAGTCTTGTACTGTTCTCCCATGCCTATAGAACAGTGGAAAGACGTGACAGGAGAAAGACTGCAAGAATACTTTTTAATTTCATGCCATTTTTGAAATCATTTCACTTAAATTTCTTATTTTTAAGAAATCTGGCTATACATAAGGGAATATGCAAGACCAGAAAAACAGATCCAGTAAGTATATTAGTATTCCCTCCTTCCCAATCCACAAGGAAAAAATCCAGTTAATATTTATGACCTTTTAAAATCAATTAATATTCATTCATCAACATTTTCATATATCATCTCTCCATCATTCAGTTTTTGCTGTTGTATTTTTTTCCACTGCTGAATGCCAAAAATACATAAATGTGCTGTAAGCTAAAACCCAGTTCTTTTTTTGCTTATCTTTACAATGGATGAACTCAATTTAGAGTTAGATTTCTACTTATTATTGAACCTTTAGGCTATGAAATGAGTCTAATGAGATAGTCTCAGTCTCCTCAAATGCCTTTGAGTGAATGAAGAGGCTATGACAGTAACTTTCAGAAAGGGGTTAACAGGATACAAAGAAACTGATCTGGTGTAAGTTAGTTTGTATTACTAGTATTTTAAAATAACCTACATTTAAACAACAGTCAGAATGGGGTATAGACCAGGAAATGTAAAGTTAAGACAAACACTCTTCTTAACACGTTGTGTGTGTGTGTGTGTGTGTGTGTTTGTGATGGAGCTTGGACTAGGGAAGGTGGAGTAAAGGCACAACGGTGTGAGTTAAGGATGGAGTGTTAGTCTTAAAGTTAGTATTTCTTGGCTTTTATCACATTAACTTAGGGTCTTGCAATACTGAGCAATGTGTGTGAACTATGCAAGTCCCATGAAATTCAGTGAGACATAGACCAAGTACTTCACAACACTTGAGTATTTTATCTGTTACTAAAATATCATTTTAAGGACATATTTCTCCTTCCCAGATGAAACCATACGAAGCCCACTCTCTTGCTTTTTCACCATTTTATGCTTAAGGATTCACATCAAACCACTTGTCATGCTAGCCAAGGAAAACTGGATGTGCCCATCAACCAATTGTTCCCTTAGGGTATGATTGTAACAACCCTTACTTGTGCGTGTGTGTGTGTGTGTGTGTGTGTGTGTGTAAAAGTGCAGTAATACCTCCTCCTACGTCCTGGCTTGTATTGTGATTGGCTGTGTGACTGAAAAGTACTTGCCTTCTATTTCCCTCCCAACAAGTGAGTAGGAAAGTAATGAAGAATGTCAGGGAGAGAGAGGATCCATGACCCATCCCCTACTCACAGGCTAGAGTAGCTGTGCAGGGGAAGCTAGCTATGATGAAGCTATGGAAGGTGGTAAAAGGGTGAGTTGTCACTATCAACCACACAACTCATTTCCTAGCCTGTTCACGGGAAAATGTAGCTAAGTGCTGCTCCACACTCAAAGAGAATTGTAAAGTCACAATGCAGCACTAAAGGTCTGAACCAATTCCCACTAAAATCAACTGAAAGATCATTGATGTCAATGGGAGTTAGATCAGATCCTAGATGACCAGAAAGACCGATTGCTTGCTGGAACTGGAAAAAGAGTCCCGTTTTAGGAGAGCCAGAACAACCTTGATTCTGTGAAGCATGCTCAAAGAGAGCTTTTCCTCCTTGGACCTTAAGGAATGAAAAGGTGCAACTTTTCCCCCCTAGAATGCTAAGACAAATATACTCTCAGGTGAGAACAAATGTAGACGAAGGCTATTAAAACTTTATATTTAATAAATATAAATATATTAAATGTCACGCTGATGACACTCAACTCTATCTCTCTACTCCCTCTCTCCATCTATTCAAGTTCGCCTCACCAGATGTCTCTCTGATATCTCTACCTGGATGTCTCAACATCAACTCAAACTCAACATGGCTAAAACTGAACTCCTTATCTTCCCCCCTCATCTTTCCTCTCCCTTTTCCCTGTCGATTCTAATTTATGGGGTCACCATCCTTCCCGTCCCCCAAGTCCATAGCTTAGGCTTCATCTTTGACTCACCCCTTTCTTTTAAACCCTACATCGACTCTGTTGCCAGATCCTGTCACTTCTCCCTCCATAACGCTGCTAAGATTCACCCTTTTCTCTCTGTCTCCGTCAAAACCCTTGTTCATGTCCTGGTCATCTCTCGCCTCTATTACTGTAACCTCCTTCTCACTGGCCTCCCCCACTCTCACCTTTCTCCCTTATCTCCATCCAAAACTCTACTGCCAGGGTCATCCACCTCGCCCGTCGCTTTGACCACATGCAGCCCCTCATCTCCTCTCTTCACTGGCTCCCCCTTCCTGAACGAATCCTGCCCAAGCTCCTAGTCTTCACCTATAAAGTTCTTCACAACCTTGCTCCCCCCTACCTCTCTGCACAAATTTCCCTCCATACTCCAGTCCGTGAACTCTGCTCCTCCTCTGTCCCCTCTCTCACCCTCCCATGCCTCCCCTGCTCCCCTAACCGCCTTTGTCCCTTCTCCCTAGCTGCCCCCCATACCTGGAACTCCTTCCCTGCCCACATCTACCTCGTCCCCTCCCTTCGTAACGTCAAATCCCTCCTCAAGACCCACCTCTTCCGTTCTGTTCTCCCCGACTCCTCGCTCCCCTCACCTAACTTCTGCTGATACCCTCCATCCAGTATAATCTGTTACCTGAGGCCTGTGTACTCATATCCTCACCACACGGACAAGCCAGCTATAATTCTCGATGCAAGCAAGTCAAGCACGTGCACCTGGGACCTCGTATCTTCCTGAATGTTACACTCCTTGTCTCTCCCTCTGTTCCCCTTCCTTTGTCCCCCCTTGTCCCCTGTCTCTCAGATTGTAAGCCCTAGGGCAGGGATCGTGCCTATTCCATTACTTTGTAAAGAGCCAGGTACATTGCCGAGCTGCGTTGGAGGAGGGGCGGGGTAGAAATTTGCAAAATAAATAAATAAATAAATAAATATATAAATGATTGCTAATAATAATAATAAATAATAATAATATATTGTGCACATGATGCTGTGAATCTGCACTTCAATGCAGTCTCAGTTTGATTATGTAGATTGGTTAATTAGAAGCTCAAAAAAGCCATATGGTCTAGCATACAGATTTGTCCAGGTGATTTTTAGAAAAATAATATTATTCAGCCCAGCTGTCAGGATCCTTCAAAGCTCTGTTGCTGACACATCTTATCAGCACTTGGATACAATGGTAAAAAGTGCTAGATAAAAAGCTATGATAGCCAAAAATACACACGTGCTAATGCTCCCATCCCACAAACACGTATGCAACATGCTTAAGTTGACTCACCCAAGGAGCACTGAGACCCCATATATGGAGTGGAGGGCTGATGTGTTGCCTCAGGAGTAATCAGGCAAGCCAAAACTGAACCAGATTTGCAGCCTGAGAGTTTGTACACTGAGCTTAAGCCCAGAATCAGTTTACAGCAGTTACACATCTTTGACCAGATTATAATGGAAAGGGCTAAAAAGAACTCAGAAGTATCCCAGCTTTACAAACAGACACAGATAATTTTAGATCTAAGGCAGTCCTTTCATGGTCATCCCATTCTGCTTTTTTGGCAGCAGTCTATACACACCTTGATATTTCATTGGCATGGCAAACTGTACAGGTGTTGTCCTTTTCCTTCCAAATATTTCGTTAAAATGCACTCAAACCTGGAAGCTCTTCATCTGCCAAATTTCCATTGACTTCAGTACAAATCTGTCTACCGAGAATTTTCCAGCTCAAGGCCTTGATTCACAAAGCACTTACTCCTGAGTGTGTGGTCCCCGGATCGTGGCCCAAGACCTTTACTCCTTCTGAGGTCTATTTATTGACTGGACAGGCTTTCATTTACAGATGCTTGTGATAGAAACATTGTTTACAAAAAAATATATCTTTTTTCTTTTCTTTAGAAAGCTCTAGTTCTGAATAAATTTTCTGCTCTGAAACTGGTGCACTTTTGCTACTAGAATCTACCGGATTGAAAAAAAGCCTGAATACTGATGAGGGAATGAATCAGAAAGAAAACCAAATGGCTACATTTGCATAAAGAAAATGCCTGAATGTGTTTAATGCTGAAACAAGATAGATTGTTTGCTCTTATTTATGGCATGTGACTGCAAGCTACTAGCTGGACTAGGAATTTGAGTGTCCATCATGTATGTACAAAAAAAAATAATGGAAATGCTCTGTTACTGAATTTACATATTAGAAGTGCTCTACTTAAGTCTAGGTAATAAAAAGTTGTAACATCACAGAAACAAAGATATGACATAGCATGCGGTCACAATAGCAAGCACAAGAAAGAAAACTCTTGATTAAAAATATACATATATATGCATATTATGCAAATATATCTTACATTAACATACAATGTTATAAGAATGTTTGATAATGTGAATGCATGTTGTTTTTTAAAAAAAATATAACTAGATGGTGTTATGTTGATAGAGCAAGTAACCTGAGACATCGTCTATGCTTTTGTTGGAGAATACAGATCCTTAAAATCTACAGCAGATGTGGAGCACAGTGGCAGTGGTTGAACTCTCAGCTAAATCACACAAAAAATGTGCTGTTTTTTGGGGTTTTTTTTGTTTTTTTCCAAAAATGACACATTAGCTGGAACCAGCCCAAGTGAAAATATTATGCTGTACATTAAGTACTTACAAAAGAGATTCTCCTCATTGCCGACAGATATTTCACATGGATGTTCTGAAATATTATGATGAATACATATATCTCCTCAAAATACTAGAACAGCAATCTTCCTCTGATCAAGCTGGCTTACTGTACGGAAAAAAAGCCAGTGATCAAGGAAAAATGACACCCACTTATGACAGGGGAAGCTAATACAACATATAAAAACAAAAAACATTTGCAAAGGAAGTTAATTTGGCTTGATGAAATTAAACTTGATGATGTGAAATATGACTTTTTAAAAAAAACTTACCAGTGTATCTGTACCAGTTTATGATCAGCGTATATGGCAGCTTTTACAAACATAATGTTTCTGAATACTGAATTGATATATGATCACAGCGTTTTGAAAATTTCTTTGACAGTCCGAGTTTTGTGAGGATTTTATACAGCATGTTACCTTTCGCAAGGCTTAATGTTTTGAGGACACCTGTCTTTTAATTTTACAAGGGTCCTTTGATGTGCATTCTATAGTCAATTGTCCATTACTTCAGAAGATACATATGTGTGTGTGTATAGAAAGTGCACACACGTGTGCATGTGTGTACATACACACATTTCCGCAGTATATGTACCCACATACATGTGTTTTTTATAAATAGTAAAAGTTCATATACATATACATAAACTTAACAGGCAGGATAATATTTCACTTATTGTTATTGAAGTCCTTTAAAAAAGTACAGTCACTCAGTTAACATAGTATAGCCAGTAGATTAGGTTGAAAAGAGAAAAAGTGAATGGAAAAATCATCCTTGACCATCTGTCTATGGCATTCACATCTGTTAGATCAGGGATTTTTATTTTTAGCTGTGAAGATCTTCTTCTTAAATGGCTTTTCTTGCTGTGGGCGCCTGTTCTGTCCATAGTACGCCTTCCGAGGCTTTCTCGATGTGAGCTTTGTTTTCTGTATTGGATTCCTGAGTTGTCAAAGGATAGTGCTGAATTCCTAGCATCGGTGACACTGGTTGTGACCTCATTGCTTGCAACCTCATTGTGAATTTCAAGCGATGATAGCAAAATGTTTCCATGAGTATCCACCTAGTTAAAAGAAGGAAATTCACAGCTTTAAGATTTCAGATTTGGATTTTGCACAAGAGGACTATTTCATACAATTCCTGACCAGCAAACCACTGCATGCTTAATTTCAAGCACATGAGTTGTCAGTGAAATAAAATGGAATAGAATTCTGCATATGCCTAAATGTAGGCACACACTTAAAATATTTTGGAAGAATAAAGCCATACGCATGCTAATGGCATGATGTAAAACTGCAAGTGTACTATTAAAATCTTCAAATTGTAGGCTCAGCATGGGTTACAATAAGCATGTTTAAATTTAAGATTCAGCAAAAACCACCCATAAAATGTAACTCATCTCCTAGTCCCCATCCCATCCCTGGTCATCAAAGCTAGGGCACCTAATCATAATCACTTTGTACCGCAAGATGTACAGCCTCAGGTAGTGGCGACTTGGTTCCCTCCGCAGTCTGCTTAGATCATTTTTGATGCCTTTTGTCCTAGTATATAAATTATGTGCAGTATGGATTGTTTTACTTTAGATAAGAGAACTAAGAGGTCTCAGTGCATCTGGAGAACATGATGACTCACGTAGAACTGGTACAGTTGGATGCTTTCCGACTGCTTTATTTCATACATTCTTATAATGCCAGAAACCCTATAAAAGCCTTGGTAAAAGCTTATGCCTTTGTTCAGTGATTCAGTGTCTTCTTGACCGGTATCACTGTTCCGGCTTCTTTGCAAAGAACTACTTTTCTATCTTGATCTAAGAACTATCTTAGTCTCTTTTGTAACTCTGAAACTTTATTGTAATGTACTTTTACATCTTATTAAGTAAAGCAAAGTAAGTAAGATTTGAGTCTTTGATTTTATTGCAGTTTGAGAAGAAAATAAATTCTCTCATGGTAAAGTAGTCAAGTACAAGAAAGTAATAAGATCCTGATATTAGGTCCAAAATTTCCCCAGGACTAATATCAGGCTACATCTCCCCCCACCACCTGTCCTCTGCGGAAAGGAGTTCAAAATCTGGGGAGTGCCCATCTGCCCATGCTCTCATCTTCTGTACTTAATGCGTAAAGGGCAAAGTCAGAAGGCCACTCCTGACTGGTTGTAGACACCCTGACAGGACATAGAGGAGGAGGCAGTCCCTAAGTATGTTGGGCCCAACCCAAATACAAATCATGTATATTGTGGCCCAAGCCTTTACAATTTTAGAAATATAAAAATATAAAATTATCATACATATGACATACAAAACGATATATGATATCAAGCATTTTAAAGGAAAAACACTCCTAAGTTTACAAGTATTTACCACACTAACGAATAATAATACATTAATTGATAGCTGTTCCATGGTGGGGGACAAGCTATTATTCACAACTGAGGTTTCTGGTCACGATGTTTAACTGCATATTTTTTGAGCCAGAGAACCTGAGTGCAATAGCTAGCTATTTTTTTTGCTAGGTCCGTATCCACCACGCTAAGCAGTTTCTCTAGTGTACGACCTCGACGCCATGAAAGACATTGAGATACAGCATTGTACAAGTACTTTAATCTCAAGCGTTCATACCGTCGACACTCAAAAAGAAGAGATTCTATTGCCCCTAAATTACAATTTTGACAAATACGATCATTGAGTGGAATACCTTGGTACCTACAATCAAGGGTTGCCGAGGGGGAAACAAGTTTAAACAGAACAGCGTCAAAGCCTGTCTTGCCTGCCGATCTGTCCAGTTAAATAGGTAATAAGGAGCTTTTTGAGGGGGCATGATATTAAGGAAAATAGGAGCTACCCTCTGCATAGCTACTGCTGCTTCCTCTATTTGAATCTCCTGCTCTAATACTCGCTTTTTTATCAGTTTTTGTGCCATTTGAAAATCCATCCACTGAAAATACTCTTTGGAAAAACCCAGTTTATGTACATTATCCTCAATTATCAAGCTCCATGACAGAAATGGTTCCTTCTTCGAGATCTCCTTAGCAAGAGACCCGCCTCCTAGACAAGACGAGGATAACTTCAGCCAATATGAGAGTAATGCAATTACTGCCTGGGATTTTAGAGAATGAGATCGAGTTTCTGCCCTTAACAAGGCCTGTGGGGTACACTTAGGGACTCCCAAAATAGCACGAAGGAACCTATTCTGCAACTTATCCAGTAGGTTCAGGAAATCCTTCCCCCAAATTGGAAAGGCATATAAGATTTTTGGCACTATTTTGGCCCTAAATAATCATAGGGCCGGCTCTATTAGTTCCCCCCTCTCCCCTCCTCCCCCCATTGGGCCCAACCCATAGAAAGCTTGAATTGTGCCTGAAGACTACAGGAAGCCAGTGCAGTTGGCACCCCTGGTCACCACTGTGCGCTTCCAAGCCCAAGAACTCTAGGATTGCATGTGCCCACCATACAGAGAGCTAGTGTGGTGTAATGGCTTAAGTGTGTAATGGCCTGGACCAGGAGGTAAGGGTGGGGGGGACCCTGGTTCAAGTCTTGCCTTAGCCAGAAACCCACCGGGTGACCTTAGGCCAATCACAATATTCTCTCAGCGTAATCTACCTCACAGGGTTGTTGTGAGGACTAAAAGTTATGTTTATTAGTTATATGTAAAACGCTCCGAGTGCCATGGCAGGGGGTGCTATATAAAAATAAAGTTTATTATATGGGTACCCACCTGCTACAGTACCTACTGTTCCTTTCATTCACCCTTAAAATAATCTTAAGATGGCAGCCCAACCTACATATTTCTTCCACTGTAGCCTAGCCCTGCCCTGGTACTGTCCTTTCTTGCCAAGTTAGCTGTCTCCTCAGAAAGCTTCCTAGAGCATTAATCAAGTGCATTTTCTCTCAGGCAGACAGAAGCAGCCAAGGACCAAGTCATTAATTTCCTGCAGAATCAGCAAGCAACAAATATACAAATTGTTAATGGTGCATTTCAATAATTAATTGTATCTCCTTTCTCCTGATCTTGCTTGCGTGTGTGTGTGTGTGTGTGTGTGTGTGTGTTTTTAAACAGGTCTGTGCACATGTGAACTGACAGGCTCTAACATTGTTTCAAAGTTGATAAAACATCGATCTTGTTACTTCTAAACTTTGCATCTTAGATTTTGGAAGTTTTACCAAAATATTCTGCCATGGTATACTAAGCACACAGACATAATGATATGTTCCTATTCATTTCTACTAAAGGTTGAGGATTGGGATCAGAATAATGAGTTTAATTCTCTTGTTATGTAGAGAGTTTTGTAGTGCTTGTTAACCACTATATCAGACCTGCTAGACCTTTCAGCGGCCTTGGATACAGCTGAGCATGACATTTTGATGACATAGCACCTGGCAGGGGTCCACGGGATGGGTCTTGAGTGGTTCTGCTCATTCCTGTTGGGGAAGTTCCAGCAGGTGCCAATGGGTGACTGTTCGTTGTCATTGCACCCCCTCTTTCCTGTGGGGTCCCCGCAGGGTTCCACTCTATTCTGTCTCACCTGCTGTTCACTTGTGTATCGAAGGCTACTGGCCAAGCTTGTGCATAGATTTGTGGTGCGCTGCCATCAATACGTAGAGGACACGCAGATCTATTTATCTTTTTCCTCTGATCCAGTCATCTGGCTGCCATTGGGGACTGGATGAAGGTAATACAACTGAAGCTGAATCCAGACAAGACTGAAGTGATGTTGACTGGCAGGCTACATGAGCTGGGGGGAATTGGGACACCCACCACTGACGGGGTACAGCCTCCCCGGGTTACTAAGGTTCATAGTCTTGGGATGTTCCCGGTTCCTGAGCTGCATCTGGAATATCAGGTTGTGGCAGTGGCCAGGAGTACCTTTACTTTCACCAACTCCATCTGGTGAGGAGGCTGCCTCCCTTTCTTTCAGATAATGGATCTGGCCACTGTCATCCATGCCTTCATTACCTCAAGGCTAGACTACTGTAATGCGCTCTATGTGGGGCTGAAGACTGTTTGGAGGCTGCCATTTGTGCAGAATGCGGTAGCTCACCTTTCGACAGGGTGGGTCCCCCACCACTGCTTCAGAGTCTGCACTGGCTGCCAGTAGTGTGCCGGGCACAATTCAAAGGGGTTTGATCTATAAAGCCCTAAACACCCTGGGCCCTATGTATCTAAAGGACCACCTTCCTCCTTATGTCTCCACGTGACATATATATATATATGTTTTGTATCTGCTGGAGACCATAGTCTTGTTTAATCAAACAAATATGCTCATAAGTGAGTCATTGGGGTGTGCAAAGTTTTAAACATGATATTGTTAGTGAAGAATGGTAAAGAAAGAACTGCTCTGTGCCACTCCAGATCAAAGACTGCTTTTTCTTATAAGATCACTTCAGCCTCAAAGCCACTTTAAAAAAGTTATTATCTTAGGAAATTGCTATGGGGCTTGATTTACTGCTAGGTAATTTGTACTACCTGAATTATTTCAGGTCCATTTCATTCTGTTTAACATGCCATAAATTTTAAGAAGTGCTTTTAAAAATAAAACCTTTTGCTAACAAGTCAATCACTACACCTCACAAGAGGAAAGGGAAATATTTAGCCTGCTCAGTTGATCAGTCCCAGATTTTGATATACAACATATACGCTTTTGATAATCCTATATCAGCGGGGGGTTCTTGGGGACTGTTTTTCATCATACTGAGACCTCTCGTGTGGAGTTTCACAGAGTTCTGTTCTGTCCCCTCTCCTGTTCAACGTGTATATGCAGCCGCTCAGCGAGGTGATTAGGGGGTTCGGTGTACGGTGTTATCAATATGCTGATGACACCCAACTGTACTTCTCTTTTTCAACAGACCCAGGCCAGGCAGTCTTTGCTTACTCGGTGCCTAGTGGCTCTGCGGGATTGGATGAAGGCTAATTGACTGCGGCTGAATCCTGACAAGACGGAGGTGATGTTATTTATTAATTATTATTATTATTATTATTATTATTATTATTAGCATTAGCATTAGCATAGTGCCAGCTATGTACCTGGTGCTTTACAGAACAATAAGATAGACGTGGTCCCTGCCTACGGCTTGCAATCTAATAGACACAGAGGGGGGAGACAAGGAGAGGGGACGTAGGGAGAGACATGGGATAAATAACATTCAACGGATGTGAAGTCTCAGGTGCACGTGCTTGGCTTGGTTGCAGTTAGGCAGGAGTCTGCGGGGAGGGCAGACAACAAATATTGAAGGCAAGTTTTAGCAGGCGTCGGGAAAGGCGGCGAGGAAGAGGTGGGTTTTGAGGAGGGATTTGAAGGTACGGAGGGAGGGGGCAAGGCGGATGTGGGGAGGGAAGGAGTTCCAGGCATGGGGGGCAGCAAGGGAGAAGGGACGAAGGCGGTTAGGGGAGTAGGGGAGACAAGGGAGAGAGAGGGAGGGGGCAGAGGAGGAGCGGAGAGTGCGTGCAGGAGTGTGTAAGGAGACTAGGGCTGAGAGGTAAGGGGCAGCCAGGTTGTGAAGGGATTTGTACGTGAACACCAGGAGTTTGTGAAGAATGCATTGGGGGGAGCTTGGATGGACCTTTTGACATAGGGCAAATGTTTGATATTAATGATTTTGCTGTTGTTGTATCAATGATTGATGTTCAAACTTATACAATTATGTAATTATAATTTATTGTTACCTTTTACTTATATTCTATGGATTCTATTAACTTAGTTTTTGTATGTTCGTTGTTTTGTTGGTTGGGCCATGGCGAAAGCCAGTGATGTCAATAAAGTAAAGTAATTATAATAATGAATGCATTGGGGAAGGGGGAGCCAGTGAAGCGAGGAGAGGAGAGGCTGCAAGTGGTCGAAGCAACGGGCCGAGTGGATGACCCTAGCAGTGGAGTTTTGCATGGAGACAAGGGGGGACAGGTGAGAGCAGGGGAGGCCAGTAAGGAGATGGTTACAGTAGTCAAGGCGAGAGATGACCATGGCGCGAACAAGGGTTTTGGCTGAGGAGACGGAGAGAAAGGGGTGAATCTGAGCAATGTTGTGGAGTGCGAAGCGACAGGACTTGGCAACAGAGTGATGTAAGGTTTAAAGGAAAGGTGAGTGTCAAAGACGAAGCCCAAGCTACGGGCTTGGAGAACAGGATGGATGGTGACCCCATCAATAAGGATGGACAGGGAAGAGGGAGAGGAAGGGTAGGGAGGAAAGATAAGGTGTTCAGTCTTAGCCATGTTGAGCTTGAGCTGACGTCGGGACATCCAGAGAGACAGTTGATGAGGCGAGCTTGGACAGATGGGGAGAGAAAGGGGGTGGAGAGATAGAGTTGAGTGTCATCAGCATAAAGGTGGTATTGGAATCCCTGGGAGGCAATGAGTTTGCCAAGGGACAGGGTGTAGATATAGAAGAGGAGTGGGCCCAGGACAGAGCCTTGTGGAATCCCAACCAAGAGGGGGAGGGAGGAGGAATTGGAATTGGGAAAAGACACATTAAAGGAGCGGTCAGAGAGGTAGGAGGAGAACCAGTCAAGGACAGAGTCATAGAAGCCTAGGGAGTGAAGGGAGCGGTAAGGCGATGGAATTGGTGGCCCCCATCATTGATGGGGTCTGTCCTCCATTGACCTCCCAGGTACGGAGTCTAGGGGTGCTCCTCAATGCGCAGCTCCGCCTGGATCTCCAGGTGGAGGCTGTGGCGAGGAGTGCTTTCTGCCAGTTGCATCTGGTGCGACGGCTTCGGCTGTTTGTTTCGGAGTCTGACCTAGCCACAGTCATCCATGCTTTCATCACCTCTCAACCAGACTACTGTAACATGCTCTATGTGGGGCTACCCATGGTGACGGCTCGGAAATTGCAGCTGGTGCAGAATGCGGCGGCCCGTCTCCTAGTGGGACTGGGCTGCCGGTAGCATATTACAGCAATGCTCCGGTCTCTGCACTGGCTGCCGGTGGTTTTCCATGCCCAATTCAAGGTGGTGGTTTTAACCTATAAAGCCCTAAACGGTCTGGGCCCTGCCTATCTGTGAGACTGCCTCAGTCCCCGTGTCCTGGATCAGCTCCTGCGGTCATCTGGGGATGTCCTGCTCGAGGTCCCCCAAATTTCTCGGGTGGCTACGCAGGAGAGGGCGTTCTTGGTGGCTGCGCTACGCCTATGGAACTCCCTTCCAGTGGGGGGCCTGGCTGGCCCTGGCCCTCCCTTCTTTTCAGAAAAATTGCAAGACCTGGCTGTTCCGCCAAGCATTTGGCGGGGGAGAGGGGTGATGGCGGGTGTGTGTGTGTAGGGGGGGTTGTTTGTTGTTGTTTTTTTGTTTCCTCCTTGCTTTTGTGTTTTAATTGTTTTAATTGTTTTTATTGTTGTAAGCCGCCCTGAGCTGCCTGTGGCAGAAGGCTGTGGTAATAAGTTTTAAAAATAAATAAATAAAAAAATAAATATAAAGTGTGCATAGCAGCTTTAAGGACAGTAGGTGTCTCAGATTATAATCTTGCATTGCTTTACATTAAAATAACCCCATTAAAGCAGCCCCAGTAGTTGGTTTGAAATGAAACTCAGCATTAAATTATAAGCAGGTGGGAACTACATTCTAGATTATGACTGCAATCTAATGGGGATTTCTCTGAGTTGGGGCTTTGAGTGTTAATAGACATCACACTGGCCTGGTTCAGCCCACTTTGGCCCGACTGGGCCAGTGTGATGCCTGAACATTTGTTCCAGGTCTGCCAGACGTGAGCCCAAACAGAAATGTGGGCCTGGAACAAAGTGGGCTCACAGTCCATGCCCAGCTGTGGCCCAGCGGGGCCAGAGTAGATTGAACTTAGCAGGAATATTTGTTCCCAGACCCTCCCAGCGTGTGTGTGTGTGTGTGTGTGTGTGTGTGTGTGTGTGTGTGTGTGTGTGTGTTCCTATGGTGGACAGTCATGGCTGCCCAGAATAAGCAACACTGGAGCTGCTTTTTTTGGAAGCTTTTTTTACTTAGCAGTAAAAGGGTATTTTCAGACGTTATGAGATCACAGTCAACCACAGTGAACCACACTCAATCCCGCGGCGGGGCCAAAGCGCCCTGAACGTCTGTTCAGCGGCCGCCAGATGTTCACCACAGTCAATACCCACCAGGGGTCAAAATCAACCACGCTTCCAGAGCTCCGGCCAGGGCCATCTCCGAAAGCGTGGTCAATGCGATTCCCAACAGGAACCCCAAAAAAGTAACATCTGAACGGCAACCACCGGCCGGAAGCAAACAAAATGATTCCCAGCCGGGGACAAAGCACGCAACGTCGCTGCCAGGCAACCAGCAACAACACAGGCCGCGGAGGGAGATTTAAAGGGCACACAGCAGCAGGGAAACGTGGCAGGATGGAGTGAGGCAGAAGGGAGAGGAGAGTGGCGGATGAAAGAGCAAGGCAGGAAGAGGAGGAGGTGGAGGAGGAGGAGGCGCAGGCGGAGGTGGTCATGCTGAACATGGAGGAGGTGAAGGGACAGTAGAGGCAGCAGCAGCAGCAGCTCGGATGGGCCACCCCGGGGACCGGGGGAGGAGGCACCCCAGAAACGGGTATGGGGACCGAAGGGGAGGGGACCTGGCGGCACAGGGGCACCCAGGGGGGAGGGCCAGCTGGCAGGAGGGGGGCACCGTGGGCGGGCCGCGGGACAGGGGCAGAACAGCAACCAACCCCCCTCCCCATGTCCCGCAGACACGGAAATGGGCCCGGGAGTCCAAGCCCCCAGAGGAGACGGGTGCTGCCTAGGAGGAGGAGGAGCAGGAGGAGGAG
This sequence comes from Sphenodon punctatus, assembly GCA_003113815.1. NCBI lineage: Eukaryota > Metazoa > Chordata > Lepidosauria > Sphenodontia > Sphenodontidae > Sphenodon > Sphenodon punctatus. Next base: position 1,812,997 of record QEPC01009431.1, on the reverse strand, counting down.
GAACCGGAGGGACCACGGGGGATACGGCCCTACCACAGAGGGGGGCAATAGGGGCTCAGGGAGACCCAGGAGTTTATTCACATCTGGGGGACCCTGGAGCACCAACTGGAGCTCGCGCTCAATCAGCTCAACGAGCACGTGTTCTGGGAGATCGTGCAGGAAATGGAGGCGGTGGGGCATCACAGGACCGTGGCACAGTGCCGATCGAAGGCCAAGGAACTCAAGAGGGGGTACAAGGCCATTTGGGACAACAACTAGCGGTCCGGGCACGGAGCCCAGACTGCCCCCTACTATGATGCCCTGGACCACATACTGCACATGAAGGGCTCAATAGTAGCCCCACGCCTTGTGGTCCAGGGCAGGGAGCGGGTCAATGTACCCCCTCCCCTCGCTGCCTCGTAAGAAGACACCAGCTCCAGGACCCCTGACCCCCCAGGAGGAATGCCCTGGGACCTCGTGGACCAGCAGGCCCCCCCCATCACCAGCCCAGAGAGCCCCCACCCCCTGGCAGGACAGGATGACACCGAGGCCAGCACACTGGTCACCCTCATTCAGTGGTCAGTGGCGGACCCCAGTACATGGAGGGGCCGGCCTTGGAGGGATCGGAGACAGACATCGAGGGTAAGCGAGCAGGTGGGAGGGGAGACGAACCAGGGGTAAGGGGTAGGGGGTAGGAGGGAGACCCGGCCAGGGGGCAGGCCCCGTCCACCCCAGACCACTGAACGGGGGCCCGGGGGGCCGCCTGGGCACACCTACAGCCCTCCTCCACCCACCCACCCACCCCATATCCCCACAGGGCACGGCACGGCCCAGCACCAGAGACAGGAGGGCAAGGAGGCCAGCAGGGAACAGTCCCGGCAGCAGCCGGAGGACCAAGGTGAGGCACACCGGCAAGGAGGGGGGGCCCAGGGAGGCCAGTAGAGGGACCTGAGTTGGGTGGGGGTGGGGGGGTTGGGGCACTGGGGAAATCTGGGGGGGCCAGCCACCAACCCGGGGGGGTCCCACACACCCCCAGCTGTGACCCCAGCCAGGGGGCGGCTGGCCAGGGCGACTAACCACCACCATCTGTGTACTCTACAGGGCAGCAAGGGGGGCCCCAGAAACCCGGGGCCATGCCCCCAGCACAACGGATGAGGGAGCACCGGGCATGGGTACAGCACCAGAGGGAGGACCAGGCGGATGACATACTCCACAACACCACAGAACAGGGGGAGCGGATGATAGCGGCCGTGGATCGCATGGAGGCGGCCACAGAGCAATCTCTGCAACAGGCGGAGGCAAGGGACCGGAGGCTCCAGGCGGAGGTGCACCTGGAATGGAGGCGGGAGCGCCGGGATCACAGTAGGCAGGTAGAGGCATTTGGGCGGCTGGAATAGGCCATCGAGAGGATGGTGCGGGAGCATTCAGCAAAAATGGATAGGTCTCATGACATCGGGACCTTGCTACTCCTGCACGCTGGCACCATGAGTGCCTATGTGATGGCAGCCGCCCCGCCAGGCACCCTGCCTGCTCAGGCCATGATGTCCAACCCCTTGGCACCCCCACTGCCTCCCCAACCACTCCCACACCAGCTGAGGCCACGCATCCACCTCCTGGTCCCTGTAGGCCTCCAGAGGGAGCAGCCGCCTGGGGGAGGGGGCCCTCAGGCCCCGGGTCCTCCCTCCCTCCCTCCCACCACCGCCTGCCCCACAGGACACCGAGGCCTTCCAGGACACCGTTGGGGACACAGACAGTGGGGGGGAGCTCCCAGAGTTCTGCAGTGCCTACAGGGCAGCCGAGGGGGAGGCCCCGGAGACACGGGGGATGGGGGGAATGGGGGGGAAGGGGGAGGGCAGTCTCAGGG